>CM042755.1:28479750-28482250 GCA_022496165.2 Catalaphyllia jardinei
ATTCAATAATTGCTAAATATACAATGATGATTTTCGAGTTAAAGTAATGGGTGATTAATTCCGTCGGACATCCGGGTATAATGTATGTAAGGTCAATGATAGAAAACAAATGACAACAATAATGCCACGGGCATCTAACACTAAAGATCCCACCCATGTCGTGAAATCAGATCACCACTTTCTTGCTACCCATTTTTACAACATGTTGTGGTTCTTTGACTGATTACCTTCACAATTTATGCCAGTGAACCAGTCTCGGCACTGACACTTATATTTGGATATATCGTTAGCGTCATTATTGCAAGTGGCGCCATTTTGGCATGGATTGCTGTCACATGGGTAGATTTGAACTGCAAAAGATAAAAAAAAAATACTCATAATGTTGAAGGACGCATATTGTGCATGCATCGTACTGTCGGCAATATCTGTATCATGCCCTGACTTATCCGTTTGTAATCCAAAGACCACCATTTTCAGTGCACATAAAGAAATTTAGTCAGCCAAATTAGCTATTGACTACAAACTGTTATTCTCTCAAAACGGTATACTGTACTTCCAAGGAAAAAGAAAATCAATAAATAATCCACAAATTGGACTTCCTACCTTCACAGTTATTTCCAATGAACCAGTCGCCGCACTCACAGTAGTATCTATCAGGATCGTTGAAATGCACCACACATGTTCCTCCGTTCTTGCACGGTGCAGTGTCGCACACGTTTGGACCAGAGAATGCAGGCCTCAGTCGATACACGAAGTTAGTGTATGATGCACCCACCCCTCCAACACACTTTTCTGGAAGGGCCTTCCCTAATCTGTTATAGTTGTCAACTATTTTTGTATCCGTCCAGCAGTCACCAAGGTCCTGAACGGCAAAATATTCGTAGTCCTTGTCGCGCGCGAGGTGTGCGCATTTGACTACTGTCGTGTGTGGATCTGACGCGCTGTACGAGCTAGCAAAACTCCCGAACTTGATCTTAAGTAGTCGATCATTTTTTCTCTCTTTAAAGCAACCCAGAGGATTCCGTTCTGGAAGCAATTCTATACGAAGAATTAGAAGAGAGGAAAATCAATAGTGTGTAACCGACCAAATATAAATCACCTGATATCCTCTGAAGGCGAGATCATGCAGGGAAAATAGGTAAAATAGTATATTTTCGTTCGTAATATTTCATAAACGAAGCCGAGTGTTTCATTAGGTTTTTCAAACGCGAGAAAACTGATGAAAGCACGAGGCCTCGTGCTTTTATTGTTCCCGAGTGTTTGGAAATCTGATGAAACACGAAGCCCTAGTTTATGAAATGGCTTCTCAAAAGGGCCTAATTTAATAGCAATAAGCAGAAAGACAGTAAGACCATTTAAACATGTAGGTTTTGTTTTCTTTTGTTTAATAAGAACGCGTACTTAGTTGTTAGACACTGTTCACAACTTTGGCTTTTTAATTAGAATCGGTCACCCATTGAATTGCATGGTGTCCTCATTTGCAATTTTGAAAAAAGAGAGAAGCAGCTACAGAAAGGCGAGTCTTCCTATTCCTTCGAAAAGTTGCAAAGAGGAAGTTTCTTTGTTTGAACTTTCGTGGCCTTAAAGTACTCAGTAAAAAGATAAGCGGGCTGTCGATGTTTTACGAAAATGGCAAGCTGCGCGCGAGAAAAAGATTCCTATACTCGAGCCGGAGAGTGTGTTGAAAGATTATGATGTTCACTGTGTGCAAACTCTTGAAGAAAGGCGGTCACTATCCGCCTCGTTCGTTGTAGAAATAACTGTAAACCTGGCTCGGTTTGTTCGAAAAGAGGATAACGCTTTCTACCGGATAAATCGCTATCCAGTGGATAGCATGGTTTGTTTTATTACAACTTATCCACTGGATAGCGATCTATCCAGTGGATAGTGCTATCTAGCAAATTGTGGCCTGAGCGTTAGTATGCATTTGTTCAAGTACTGTTTGGATATCCTAACACGTGTGTTTGTATATCTTATCACACGTGTTTTGACCTGTTCTTCACCGGGTATCAAGGGTGTCCACGTGACTCAGATAAGGCTACACAATTGGTTACTTACCTCATGGATTATTAATAAGTTTGGGAAATCCTTTACATGTATATAAAGATGACAGAGATTGGAATGTACTAAAAACTGCTTTATATCATGGTATGGTATAAAGTAGTTTTCTAATGTTGTCTAGAAATAGAACCGAAAGTGAACTTACCAAAAGTGTACACCTCAATACGTTTGTCGATACCTATGCCATTCGGACAGTTGTTATCACTAACGGAGCTCTTGCTGTGATACTGTTGCTGTGCATTCGGCCCTGACCGACACATACCATGATATCCAAGTACGAAGAACTTGTAGCTCTTATCAAAGGCCAACTCGGCGCATGCACTGATTGCCTGTTGAAATTTATTGTCTTTGACAAGATTCCTGAAGTCACCGAGTACATCGGGTAGTAATCTGCTTGATGTTTCAAAACAAGCGATTTTGCTGAAAGAAGGCACTGGGA
>CM042755.1:28492250-28499750 GCA_022496165.2 Catalaphyllia jardinei
CTAGTAAAATAAGTTTTTGTTGCTGTTGTTATCTAATATCTAGTACTATATAATAACCCAAGTTATTGTCGCATTTTGATTGGTTCTCGCCTATGATCTATCAGAGGACAGATGCACGATTGACGTCATCATTACAAAGTTTTGCCCTCTGCCGTTTTAAAATGGCGGAAAGTTTTGAGAATTAGGATGATATTTTACGTGACTGGGCAAAAGACAAGCTACAAAAAGGTCTTGCCGAGGAATTGAACAGGTTTGAGAAGCCAGAAAACGAAAGATAAAGCCGTTTCTTTTAAAAAAAATGATACAGAAATAATTTTCTAGGAGCCTCAGTCGGCAGTTGGGCGCGACTAAACCACGCACAAACTTGGTCTCGGTAAGCCGAGAACCACTCCGTTATCTCGAATTTAACAAACCCAATAAACAAAATGTTTCTGAGATTAATGTATTTAAAAAAATTTAACTTTTCCCAGTGTCAAAACAACTGTTGACTCACTGATTGATGTCAGGAATGAAACATCAAAACATCACTTCTTAAAATTGGTAAAATAAAATACATAACCTTGCTTTCCGATGCGAATGTTCCTGTCCGTTTCAGGCCACAGCAGCGAGCTAAGTATAGCTAACCACAGCTCACGGTCAACAGTATCGCAGATTAAATGTGTCTCCGACACTATATCAAGCTGATTTGAGAATCACCAACCACAGAAGACAAAAATCTCCATCGTCATTTACGCTCCTTTCATTCAAAACTCGAATCAAATGGCCTCTAGGTTGACCGCAACCACAAGTTTTCCTAGACTATTTTTTCAACTCCTGCAATTTTCAAGGCAACGTACAACGTCCCTGTGAGCTTTTCGGCTCACAGGGCTGCTGCAATGACAAAAACTGACTTGATTATTCCACATTTTCTTCAAGATTTGTAGATTTTGCTGTTCAATTGCTTTCGCTGTAAGTTTTCATTCCACGAGAAGCGACGCTCGAGTCAGGTTTGACAGTGGCGTGATTTTTCTCGACAATTCTTTGCAACGCAAAACAACCAATGAAACTGCTTCATTTTGAATGTATAGATCACGTCAAATGGCTTTTTTCTTTCAAAGGCGGGGCAACGGCGGGGCAAAGGCGGGGCAAAGGCGGGGCAAAAGGCCGGCTTTCGCGTTATCTTAAAATGTTTTGAAACAAAAAAGGCTTTTCGTTATTATATAAAACAAACAGATTCCATGTTACCGTGCGTCTGGTTTAGTAATAGATCACAGAGGACGTCAAAATGTTGTAAGAACATCAGTGACACACTCGGCTACGCCTCGTGTGCCACTTTTTTGTTCTTACCACATTTTGACGTCATCTGTGATCTATTACTGAACAGACGCACGGCAACATGGAATCTATTTGTTAAAATGAAAATCACATTTCATGTTACCAGAGGCAAACTTACCAAAAGTGAAGACAGCCATACGTTTGTCGATGCCGATGCTATTCGGACAGTTAGTATCTTTGGTCGAGCCTTTGGTGTGATACTGTTGCCGTGCATTCGGCCCTGACCGACATATGCCATTAAATCCTAGTGCAAAGAACTTGTAGCTTCTTCCAAAGGCCAACTCAGCGCATGAGCTGATTGATTTTTCAGGCCTACCCTGTTTGACCAGATTTCTTAAGTCGCCGAGCACTTCGGGTAGAGTACTGCTTCCAGTATTGAAGCAGGCAATTCTTGAAAAAGAAGGAACTGAAAGGAAAGAGAAATAACAGAAAAAATATCCCTGCCGCTTTTCTGCCAGCATGTAGAGAACACTTGTAGCTTTGTGAAATAGTTTCAGGACAACCTTACTAAAATAAACTAGAAATGAACTTCTCATGCACTAGGACCACAAGATATCAAAACCCCGGCCTTTCTCAGACTGAATATCCTTCCGGAAACGAAACAATATTTCCTTCTTTGAAATAGCTTCTTGCTATTGCTGTGATGACTATTTGACGGGGTGATATTTTTCTCGAGCCAAGAGCTCTTCTGTCTTGCGCGCGACGCAACCCTGTCAAGAAAGCGAAGAGTCTAGGGCCGAGAAATGGGAAATAATCACCTTACCATGCAACTCGCACCATTTTGCTAAGCGAAAAAGAATATATATATATATTTTTAACACAACAAAGCACAACCTGACCACGTATACAGTTTATAGAGTAAAACATACCTTGGCAGTTTTTACCACTGTAGTCGCCTCTGCAGTGACAGTGATATAATGAAATATCTACGTCATCATTCGTACAAGTCCCTCCATTAACACAAGGCTTACTGTCACATGGAAAGATTCGAACTGAAATAAAAAAAATCATCTATCTTTTTAAAGAATTTTGTTTATACTGATTACGAATAAGCACTTTTTTTTTATAAATTTATCTGATTATAATCCTATGTTTCTTTAGAAATCAGCCCTAGCATTTCAAATGACAACGGCCTTAAACGTATATGTTCGCCCAAAAGGACAAGGGAAAGAAGACCAATCAAAATACTTCTTGGGCAAGTTCTAAATTACCTTCACAGTCTTTTCCAGTGAACCAATCGCCACATTTACACGAGTATTGTGCGGGGCTATCCGAAGTGCTATTACAAGTTCCTCCGTTCACGCATGGATTGTCAACATCACATATAGTTTGTGCAACTAGAAAAAGCAAGTAGTACAGTTTCTTTCGATCAATGCATGTGAAGCTTGTTACAAGAAAAAAGCATCTGAGGTTCAATGTATGATAGTTTAGCTAGCAATAATAAGAGAGCATCAGAGACTCTCAGTAGAGTCAACTATTTACAAGAAAGCTACTGAATTCAGCTTTCGCGTTGGATAATGCCATCTATAACAATGTTAATTTTAGCAAGAAACAAGGGTTAAATTTTGTCAAAAGACGTCCAGGCATCTACCGCAATCCACTGAGCATATGCTCCATCAATGTTTGCTAGTAAGAGACTGTAGTAAAGAACTTAAAGTATCCAAAGTGAAAGACTGGTAACGCATGTATAAGTATTGATGCAAACGCAGTTAGGAAATGACATGAAATACAAAGTCAAGTGCATGCCACCTAGCTAGCGTTTTTTACTAGTATTGTAAGGGTTTTAGTATATATGGATATACTTATATTAGAATAATTCAAAAAAGCATTAAGAAGGATTACCTTGACATCTGTCGCCAATGAACCAGTTTGGACATTGGCAGTGATACTTTGATATTATGTGAGGATCATTACTGCATGTTCCGCCATTAAGACACGGTTTGCTATCACATGGAAAGATTTGAACTGCATGGAATAATAACAATAATTCAATTTTTCAAGACTACACTTTAACTTGAATTTTGGGCTCTCTTCATAAAGCAAAGTAATAGGCCTTATCGCGGTTTTCCACGCTATCTTGACGGGTAGGCAAAGCGTTCAGAAATTACATTGTATGGGAATCCGATGGCAAATAACTTCTTCCAAAATTGAATTTTACGCAATTTCTGAATCGCAACGTTAAAATACTAGGTAGAAGACATCCAGTTAATTTTTCTTAAATTTCCGTGCATTTGTCTGTAAATTTGGCTGGGTAGACGAACGTCTAGACGCAGTTCGCGGGAAAAAATTAATTGATTAAGATTCTCATTATTAAGAAAGTCTTCTAAGCTGTAATATTTAAAGTCAGTCTGCTGCATAAAATTATTTTCCACATCATGATGGTTGTGACTGGATATCTTGTCAAGTTTAGATAATAGTTCAAAACCTGGTAAGTTATCTGTATGTATAAAAGTCATAATATGTAATAAAGAAGTGAAACATAAATAGGTAACTTAGCCAGTTGGGTTAGCTGGGGATGAATGAACCTCCACCTTGCCTCAGAATATCCAGGTCAGACTTCTTCAGTATGGCAACAACAGGACTTACTGGATCTTTCCGAAGATAGGTACGACCATAAGAAGTCCAGATGAACTTGTACTTTAGAGCCTTCTTAATTTTCAGACATTCCTTAAAGAGATCCTTATTGACTTGGGTAAGGTTTTCCGAGATGTAGATTTTGTTTTCCGAATATCTAGCAAGATCCAAGTCTCTTGTCGATTTATCTCGTAAGAGTTTCCTTCCTTTATAAAAGTGATCCCTCGTCTCCCTCCGTACAAACTTTATTATAATATTAGGTGCTCTTGAGCTACTGTTCGAGGAAGCTTGATGAGGTCCTTCTCTTAATGCAGCACTGTAAGATCTTTTTGGTAATCGATGACTCACTGATATATCATTTTTTGTTAAATGTAATCCTGTAGTTATTTAGTTAATGTTACAGTTCAAATCTTATAAAGATTAAAAAATTTACAGACAGATGTATGGAAAATTAAAAAAAAATAGCTCAGTGACTTCTAGCAAAGTTACATCCTTCAAACTTGGTGAATACAATCTTCTACCTAGTAGTTTAACCTTTTGATGATTCACAACTCGTGACAAATTCAATTTTGGAAAAAGTTATTTGCCATCGGATTCCCATACAATGTAATTTCTGACAGCTTTGCCTACCCGCCAAGATGGCGTCGAGAAAAACCGTGATAAGGCCTATACCGATGACTCGTGGCGACTTCGTCCCACAAATCACTCTCAAATTACAAAGAAACGTACAGAATCGCCATAACAACAGACGAGTGAAGTTTATTTGTACATTAATAGCTTTATTTTGGTATATTTAGACCTAAAGCGAATTTCCCATACAATTTCTATAAAGCGCTCGTTTCTTAGCATTTAGTCACAACAGTCACACACTGTGTTTGGACCGCTTGTATACATTACTAGTTTAGCTTATTCCCGCGAGGACAAAAACGATGCAGAGGTTTCTTTCTTCCTTTTTTTTCTATATCTTGATTTATTGCATTACATTTCGCGTTTCTTTTCTTTTTTGGTGTAGATAGGCGGTCTGAAGTTATGCAGGTGTCTACTTTGTCAGAATTTCATTTACATGTCATGTACACATGTCATGCGTGTCAAACTGCCGTGTACCAAATGATAATTTTAAGAGCTTATAGAAGTCAAAAACGAATATAAAAATATAAATATTCAGGGGCGTACCTAGGATTTTTTGTCTGTGGAGGCAAACTCCACAAACCTTCAGAAGGATCTCCCGTATAAAATCAAACAATATCAACAAAACAAAACCAAAATCAAACACTATGCTAGAAAAAAAGTTTTCCTAGCGGGGGCAACTGCCCCCCCTGCCCCTTCCCCCCCCCCGCTATGTACGGCCCCATAGCCGGGGGGGAATATTTAAAAATTATTCGCCGAAGGCGAAGTGAATATTGGTGAATATTCCCCGAGACGAAGTCGAGGGGAATATTCACCAATATTCACGAGCCTGAGGCGAATAATTGTTTTAGTATAATTACTCAGGTGATTATAGAAATACCTATAAAACAAAGGAATGTTAAATTTTACCACAATTTACCATTGTTGATAAGAGTTCATAGCATGGCACGCTGCTCGCATCAACGTGTCACGCAATGCCTTTTTGAACTCGCTCTCTGAAGAAAAAAAAACATTTTCTTTGACGTTCACACCGGGTAAAAACAAATCAAAATGTGGTTTATTGTGGTCTTTACTCTATCTGCAATGGCTTCGCTTCATTATTCTTTTCCAAAACAATGCTTTCTTATTGCTTCGGCATGTTGAGCGAGTTTGCAAAAGTTTTTGACAGGAAAATCTGACGCGTACAGGTAGCTCATTTGCATAATACAGCGCGTGCACTTTCAAGTCCGAGTCGGTGTTTTCAATTGTCAACAAATCTTAACAAAGATTTCTTTAGTTATCTTTAATGTTGTGGTAAAAAACAAATCGAATTTGGTTTAACGTGGACTGTATTTTTATCGGCAACGATACAGGTCATCACAGCAGTCAAGATTTGTTGTGAAACCATTGATTTATTCATGCATGTCGACATAAGCAAAATTTTCACGGGAATTTAAATGGTTTCTTAGTTACGTTTAGCACAATTTTCACATTTTACCTTTGAAGAGTGTCATTCCGAACTTTGTGGCGCGTTTTGTATTCCTCGGAATGGCATTTTCTTTCATTAAATTAATTTCCTCTTCAGGCACATTGACAAAGCGCGAGGCAGCTATTGTGAAAATTTGTCCTCCCGCTATAATCACCTCTGCGGAGGTGATTATAGCGGAATATGACGCCATTCTCGGCCAATGAGAGCGCGAGGATTTCTATAATCACCTGAGTAATTATACTAAATATATATATATATATATATATATATATTGAAAAAAGAAAAAAACTACACTTTTATCTTTTCTTATTTTATATATATAAAATAAGAAAATGGTTTGCCTAAGAAAATTGTTTATTCTCACCTTCACAATTTTTACCAGTAAACCAAGCACTGCAAGCGCATTTGTACTGAGATGGATCGACAGCTAAATCACTACTACAATAGCCATTGTTGACGCACGGGTTGCTTTCACATGCACTCGTCAAAACTGGCAGGACAATAAAAAAGTAATTGCACTTTAATGATCAAATTTAAGAGTCGAACCAGCAAAAGTTGTGATTATTACGCTGGTATAAGTAGATAGTCTGGAGTTATTATGTACTGCAAGTGAGGAAACGAAATACACTGTAAGTGAAAACCAGAACCTTTGATGTAGATCAAGACAGACGACGCCACAGTAAGGAACACTTAATTCCGTATTCGAGCCCATAATCCCTAGGACAACCGTGATGCTATCTTATAACTGAAGTTTAACTTCAAAATCTACCATTGACGTGTACTTGTAACTACGTTGTTAACCTGCTCCCGCCCTATTGACAGGAAACTGCACATAAAGTGGATTGGTATGTTCAGAATTCACTGTCATTGTAGTCTATCAAAATAATTATAAGTCTGTAGCCTACCCTCACAGTCACGCCCAGTCAACCAGGGACGGCACTGACAGTGGTACTTTGCAACATTTTGAAGGTCATTTACGCATGTCCCATCATTGTAACATGGACTGCTGTCACAAGGATAAACGCGCTCTAAAGAAAAAAATAGAGAAAATAAAATTTTAAGCATATTTTTGTCTAATTATTTTGGTTTCTTTTTTCACCAATAGGAAGCTGATCAATCATGCTTCTCTTTGACTTCAGGACAACGTTCGAGCAGCTGACTATCTTGTAACCCTGTGGGTGATTCGTCTTAGAATGAGAAAAATAAAAACAGAATCCAGAGACTGCCACGATCCTAGGATCAATGAAACGACTCCTCAAAACTCTAATGATATCTCCTATTACTCAAAAAAATGTAAGCAATCGTGTTTGCATTAAAGATGTTTGCCTGAATCGTAACATGATTTTTTGTTTTCTTTCCGTAAAATAAATACTTTGCTCAGACCATAGCAATCTTATGAATTCGGACTACCTTGGCAAGTGTATCCAAGAGGTGAATTTATTTCAGGGGTACAAATTTCTTCTTTTCCACAGGGGCTTCTGTCACACGGGTTGAGCCTCACTATAAAAAGAAATTTT
>CM042755.1:28509750-28512250 GCA_022496165.2 Catalaphyllia jardinei
CTTTATATTTCACGTTCTTGTGCTTGTAGATTATCTTAGCTCCAGCATAATTAACAGTTTTGGAATAGACATAAGGTACATTGATGAGGTATTTTCCGTACACATCCTGAATACCTAGATGACGGCAAAATGAATGGTTAAAAGTCTTTGTAAAAGAAAGATCCCAGAGATAGTTACCATACCTAAGGGATATTTAACAAGACAGTTTGCATTTAATTTGAACACCATTGATAATTTTCTAAAGTACGTATTTTATGAATGCTTTACGTCAAATTTCTTGAGAACATTCTTTTAATAATTTAGTATAAATCTACTAGCGTTCTATCACGAATGTCGTTCTCTGATTGTCTACGCTACTCATTTTCTATTCTCGCATTTTGATTGGTTCTCGCCTATGATCTATAAGAGGCCATATGCACGATTGACCTCATCATTACAAAGTTTTTCCCTCTTCCGTTTTAAAATGGCGAAAAGTTTTGAGAATTAGGATAATATTTTACGTAACTGGGCAAAAGATAAGGTACAAAAAAGTCTTGCCGAGGCATTGAACAGGTTTGAGAAGCTAGAAAACGAAAGATAAAGCCGTTTCTTTTAGAAAATGATACAGGAATAATTTTCTAGCAGCCTCAGTCGGCAGTCGAGCGAGATTAAACCACGAGCAAACTTGGTCTTGGTAAGTCAAGAACCATTGCTTTATCTGGACTTTAACGAACCCAACAAACAAAATGTTTCTGAGATTAATTTATTTTAAAAATTCAACTTTTCCCAGTGTTAAAACAACTGTTGACACACTGATTGATGTCAGGAATGAAACATCAAAACACTTCTTAAAATCGGTAAAATACATAACCTTGCTTTCCGATGCGAATGTTCCTGTCCGTTTCAGGGCACAGCAGCGAGCTAAGTATAGCTAACCACAGCTCAGACGGTCAACAGTATTGCAGCTAAAATGTGTCCGACACTATATCAAGCTGATTTGAGAATCACCAACCACAGAAGACAAAAATCTCCATCGTCATTTACGCTCCTTTCATTCAAAACTCGAATCAAATGGCCTCTAGGTTGACCGCAACCACAAGTTTTCCGAGACTATTTTTGCAACTCCTATACCTTTCAAGGCAACGTCCAAGCTTTTCGGCTCACAGGGCTGCTCCGACGACAAAAACTGACTTGATTTTTGCAGCATTTTCTTCAAGATTTGTAGAATTCGCAGTTCAATTCTGCTTTCGCTCTAATTTTTCATTTAACGAGGAGCGACGCTCGAGTAAGGTTTGACACTGGCGTGATTTTTCTCGACCAATCACAGTTCTTTGCTACGCATAGCAACCAATGAAATTGCTTCATTTTGCATAGATCATAGATCACGTCAAATGGCCTTTTTCGTACAAAGGCGGGGCAAAAGGCCGGCTTTCGCCTTATGTTGAAATGTTTTGAAACAAAAGGGCTTTTCGTTATTATATAAAACAAATAGATTCCATGTTGCCGTGCGTCTGATTCAGTAATAGATCACAGAAGACGTCAAAATGTGGTAAGAACATCAGTGACACACTGGGCTACGCCTCGTGAGCCACTTTTTTGTTCTTACCACATTTTGACGTCATTTGTGATCTATTACTGAACAGACGCACATTGTTAAGTAGATAGTAGCCCAGCAGCGCGGGCTCGTCAGTAACAATCTGACGACCCTATCTATTCTGTGAAGAAGATTTTAAAAATTTTGGACGACAACTAGATTTATCCTAAGACTATTAAATTATTCGCTCTTGATTTCTCTGCGTAATAGTTGACTCGAGCCCTGGTAAGCTATCGCGTGATAAAAATCCCGAATCTAATTGTTTCATAAAAAGGTTACTTTGAGTGATACCATGCAAGTGTCGGTTTTGCTTAGTAAGTAGTTTTCAATTAATTTCGTTGATACAATTTGTTTTCTTACCTTGTGGCTTAACTTTCCCATCACCCTCTAGTATTACTGACCTATTACGTTGTACGTTTTCCCAGCTCTTTTTGTGAAATAGGCGTAAGATGTTCCAGGAGGCAGTTCTGTTATCAAAGCTGAGTCGTGGATCTCTGCAAACAAGTTAATTCAAGTATTAAGTTCCTTGCTGAATGTCTACCTGACTTCCTTCTTTTCAATGTCCACTGGTAATTTTGCTGCTCCTCGAGTCACATCATTCTAGTTGTACAGTTTACGGTACCATGGAACTTGTTATTTATCTAATTGTTTTTTTCAAATCATAAGAAACATTTTTCATTAATCGATTAAACCTTTCTTCAGCCTGATTTCTTGAAACATTTGCCTATCTACTCATAACATTTTGGATTTAGAAGAGAGGATCAGAATCGTAAGTACATGGCACCCGATGTTTTTTTAAGTCTATTCGACCGGCTTTGTCGAGAACTCACATGCATGTTCCTGATTTTATTGCGTCGCGTAATCGACATGCTATTGGTCAAACATGACACGCGCTGACGTCCAAGGACTGACTACGTTAACCCCTAT
>CM042755.1:28517250-28551610 GCA_022496165.2 Catalaphyllia jardinei
TACCTGTCAGAGCACCACGAGTTCAAACTTCAGATGAGGAAAGGAGTTATATTACCTAAGGACAATCTGTAGCTTTTTAAATAACTCCTGTTTTAGGTCTGCAAACCCTAGAATACCATCACAAGGACAAATGACAGTTTTTTGACAACCACGTTCTGGTATGTACTAGTGTTTCACACTTCCACTGAGGAAGTTGTCATTATTTACCGCCAGCAGTAGCCTGCTCTGGATTTGGATTAAAGCCAATAGAAAGAGAATATACTCCTAGCTTTGCCAAGCTTCCGTCAGGTGGTTTACTAAAGCCGATAGATATTACATACCACTTGAATTAGCTTATGAGCACAACGTTTCTGTCAGGTGATGGTTGGTGTGACCGACAGCCAAAATGATTATCACCTTATAGATCCGAGACTGGAGGCTTTTTTTAAAATTGTTGTTTTAAATCTCAGCTACATTTCCTACAAGGAACTATTTTCCATTATTTTGCTAAGTAAACAAGTGGACTGAAATGAATTATCAGCTGCGAGACCTACTGGCGCGCACAGACTGAATTGGATTCCCCTCTTTTACTCGTCTCCACTCCATTCTTTGCGAAAGAAACGTCACTTTTTAATTCACGATTACAGCCACTGTAAACAGAGCGCTGATAATGAGCGAAAGATTAGCCAATCAGAATGCAGCATTTAAGAAGATAGTATCCTAACAGAATTGTACTAAAACGGGTTGTTTCAAAACAGCAATAGAGACAAAATACAGTGATTTTTTAATTATACATATGTAAACAGTGTAACGTACATCCCTTGGTCCGCATACTGTTCCATCTGCAACAGGAGTATTCATATCCTGGCGTGTATATCCATCAGGTGTACAGTACAAAATGGCACAATTACTCTTGAAAAAAAAGAGAATTTTTTTTTTCAACAAGGGAAGGAGGTTTCACAATCTCCCCCCATAATATAACCTCAACTGAATTCATTTCAGTCTTAATTAATTTAACTCCTAGAACATGTATTCCTACAGATTAACTCTTCGCCCCAAAGATAATTTTGCCCCTGTAATTTCAGTTGGTACGAAAAGAAAGCCACCAAAAGTAAATTAGACAGTTAGAATTACGACTGAACAGTGTAAATGTCGTAAAAATTTAAGGACGTTCGCGGGAAAATTTTCCAGTCGATAGATTTTATTTTAAACTTTTACTGCAGTGAGGTAATGATTTACTTGTGTGAGAAATGCAAAAATAAACTGGGGGTCACCGACTTCGTTTCAGAGATAAAGCATGCGGAAGACAACCCTGATTTTGAACAAATTGGCGCACGTTGTTGAGGATGGTCGGCCGGGGTTTACAGTAAAAAATCTGGAAGGTGAGTCAACGGAGGCAAACGATCTTAGTCATATTTTGTAGAAGTTGTTCCTTTGCGTAAATAATTCCAAATGTTACCAACTTTTTCACAAAGGCACGAGGCTCGAGCTAGTCCCATAGTTGGCCTTTAAAATTACTCTAGCTGCACGGCTCTGTAACGTTTGTAGTTTGTCACTCAGTTGATCACTTAAGCCGTCCCAAACGAGGCTACAGTAATCGAAGTGAGGTTGAATTAAGGAGTTATGGACTAGTACCGCGATAGATTGGGAGAGGCCCAATGCGTCTAAGGGCACCTATAGCCGAAGTTACCTTCTTACACAATTGGTTAACATGATTAGACCAGGAAAGCCGATTGTCAATTGTGAGACCTAATGATTTTGCGTGGTCAACTTTTTTGAGGACACTCACACTTATCAAAAAATAATTAAATAATTGAAATCAATTTTTCTTGCGGGAGTATCATGAACTGTTGCACAAAACTCTTTGCGTTACATTTACGAAATACCAAATGCTTTTATCGGGCGGATTTCGCGAGCAGAGCAGAGCCTAAGAAGCTTGCTTCTGTAGTTAAACCGAAGACGCGTCATGCTCTGGGTATTGCCCGTTGACTTTGTAGGTGATCATTTAAAGGACAGAAATTCGACAAAATTCAACATATTGGATAAATTTTATTGGAAGGTCTGGGACTTCCCATCCCGTTTCCAACAATCAAAGTTATTCCTCCACGGTCTGTGCGAAGTGTGCGTGAAAAATTTGGAACGCCTTTGAGCTAGCTGATGTTGAAGCCGATGTTGAGCACCTTCCGATAACTGCGAGACTCAACAAAGCTGGAGGCGTAAATCGAATCCTTCAACGTTCGGAGAAAAACCAAAGCCCGCCAATACTCCTACTGTAGAACCAGAAAGTCAAGCCTCTCTATTAAGGACATCGACAACAGTTTGTTTCGGTTTAGCCTTTAAACAACTGATTTTCAATAGTTTAAACTTCTCCGAGACGATCGCATCTTGATGATCGGGATAATCCGCCATTGCATGACTTGCATCGCTCGTCTTTGTTACGCTTCGCGCGAAATTTGTGACGCTTTCTTTGCCCTTCTCTGAACTATCTGTCATCGCCCACATATTGACCAATCAGGTACTTCGTTGTTGGGCTGACGGAGGTTTCGAAAACTTAAAAAGAGTCGGCAGACGGTTTTTTCTCGTCTCTCCTTCTTCCCTACTCGGCCATACTGCCATACCGCTCTTTTGCGTTCGCGATGGCTTAACACTCATCTTAGCTAGCTCGGGCGTCTAAATGACCCTTAGGAAAAAAAGAAAAACCGGCTGCAAGCAGACTAATTTTTGACAGGAACGATGTGGAAAACTATGTAACCCTAATAACATATTTTCTCTTGTAATAGAAGCTCATTAAAAGACCAGATACTAATAATTTGTCAGCTCCCGATCGAAGCAGCTCAACTTCGTAAGCTACACATGCACGCATTGCGGACCTATTTTTATAATGTAGTAACATCTAAACCTCATGATGGCAAGTCTGGTCAGCCGAAGTATTTTTTTTTTAAATATGCGAATTTGTGTCAGCCTAACAACTTTTCTCGCTTTACGAGGGCACAGGTTAATTACTGACTACCGTACTGGCATAAGATTGATTTCTTTACTAGTTTAAACTCTTGAACAATAACGACTTTTTGTTACGAAAAATAATTGCGTGACTTAAAGGTTCGCGTATATGCTAATTTCGTCTAGAAGTTTCGTGCATATTAATTAGTTTTGTGTCACGGTGACTAAGCAATTTATTTTAGTTTTTTACGTCTGCTGCTGTTAAAAATAGCGTAATATTTAAATTTTACTTTATTTAGTAGTACCGGAAAGTTATAGAACCTTATGCTGTAAAGTATATAAGCAAATCGGTGTAGTTTATAGATGGTATTTTTCCCCAGGAGTGTCGAGAGAATAATCTCGTGAGTCAGTAGTGTTTACTGAAGTGTCACAAAGTTCGCGGGTAAATAGTCGACACAGGTCGTGTTTGTTGAAGTGTAACAGAGAAGTTACGTGGATATCTGACAGGAGGCCGTGTTTGTACAAGAGTGACGGAGTTTAAAGTTTAACTGACAAGCCTAGCTTGTGCTTGTTGTGAAGTTTTGTGAGGAATTACTGCGTTCATCTGGAATAAACAACCTTGTTGTTGTTTCCGACAATCCTTGTTCTGTTTGGACCATAAACTACCTACCACTTAAAACATCGAACTCGTAACACTTTTTAAATTGTAAACAAGCGAATATTATGGAAAAAAGCCGACGTTTTGGCGTCATATCTTGACACTATTCTCAAGGCAAATGAAAAAATTATTACGAAGATTTTGATCCGGACAATTGACAAATCTTTGCATTAATTTATTCACTTTGATTTGGGAATGGTGTCACGTGACGCCAAAACGTTGGCTCTTAACCTAAACATTGGCTTGCTTATGTCTTACTAGTTTACTTAGAAGAAAGTTTTATGCGTTTCCCAAAATTCATTACCAACTCTGCGGTCCAGCGCCAATATGAATTCCCAAATTGATGTTTACATTGTGCGTTACCGTCTACAATCTCGCCGGGCAGTCGAGATAAATCCACGTCGGGAGAAGGAGTGGAGAGAACTTCCGAAGTGGGTGGTTCGTTATCCAAGCACGTCGAACGGCTACTACTGTAAATTAGATGTCAAAAAAGTACATGATTGCCTTACATTCTGTAGAAGAAACTTCCAAATTTAATTCGATGAGTGTAAAATATTATACATCGTCAGTATTAAAACCGAAACCATCTGGAGTTACTCTATTGCAGGTTAATATTCAATCTTCGTTCACTGTCTAAAATCCGCACGCGTCATTGGTTAAAATTGATCACGTGAGTTCCCCTTACCTAACGACATCAAAGTGACAGAGTGCGTTATTACAATAACGCATAAAAACTGTGCAGTGTTCAGGTCGGGCGGGAAGCCATTGCAAGTCTATCGCCAGGGGTGAACTCAGGTTGAATATTAAAAGGGTTAGAGACTTGCTTACTGTACAATGAACTCGAAATTTTCAATACTGCACTCAGCTTCGCTTCGTGCAGTATTGAAAATTTCTCGTGCGTGTATTTGAAAACAAAACACTCACAACAGTCTCTAACCCGTAATTAAATTCAAAGAATGGGAACTTTATGCCCCCAAGACAATATAGTTCGTAATCCAATTCAAAGTTTCAGCTTCGGTCTAAATCCACGCTCATTTTATGCTGAATCTATTTACTTTACCTGGCCTTTTGTAAACTTCATGACTTTGCCCGAAATTAATAATTTTTTTAATTTGCCCAGACACGACAACTATATATATACTTTTTTATATAATTCAAATGTGGAAATTTCTTCTTTTTTTTTAAAAAAAGTTATTTTTATACAATATGTTTTAGATCCGCTGATGTTGAACACTTTTACGCCATTTTTAGTGTTTCTATAATTCCAAGTGAAACGTTGTCATTGTTCCACGTTGCTTATACCCCAAAGGGAACATTTTTGGACTAACTATATACTGGTATACCATTTAAGCTAAATTGTTGGAGTTACGGAGGAATAGGGTCAGATTACCCCTCACCCCGGTCAAAAACGATCAAATAGTTTGATCTGAATAGGGTTTATTACGTTTTCTGTTTGGTTCAATTCTAGTTTATCACCAAGGTCAATGTGATAATTAGCAACGTTGATTTTAATTAAATAACTAATTTAAAACGAATTCTACCTGAGAAATGTTTGAATTTTATTCTGACTACAGGTCGACCATCTCATGGCATCCATACCACTTGAAAGGGTTCTAGCCATAATGTACCTACCACTCTGGCACTGGTTTTCACCATCGTGACCAAGACCCAAACTATAAAAAGGAAACAAAGGGAGGATATGAAATAATGTGTTTCTGTGAAGTGTATTAGTATATATTGATAAAGCTGAGTGATTCTTTTTTTAATTTCTATAATGGTAAATCCTTAAATGTTAATATTTTCACGTCATATATAATCTTAATAAGTTATCAGCGTAGAAAAAGTAATGTAAACATTATTGTCTTTGCCTCAAGTCGTTTGTTATTGTATGTTTTTTTTATAATCCGATTATAATTGACTGGTCCACCTCCCAATGTTAGCAGAGGATCGGTTCACAATTGCATTATTTGAGTTCCCAGTCTCTGCTGTCTACCGGTATTAGTTAGTCTAAATTAAATGCTACCTAAAACTGAGAATTGCAGAGTCAAAACTTGAATGAGATCGCAATCAAACCGACTACCGGTAATTCCTACGAAATCATCGCACGATACACTGTTTGTCTCTGGTAACTAAGGACAATACAATAAGTAAAAGTTGAGTGAGATCTGCGAAAACCAAATGATAGCTGTAAAATGGTTGAAGAGTCTATCAGATTAGATAACTGCACCAAGACAGCCTATTTAGACATGCTAATTAGGAAAAATGACTCACTTGTGACCAGTCTCGTGAGCGATCATTCCAGCAGTTTGCAAACCTAAGTCACCGTTAATGTTGGCGGTGCCCTGTGGTCTTCTGCACATTGTATTAACGCCTGCTCTACCTGTCCAAGTCAAAGCAAAAACTTAGCTAAATAACCATGAAAATGAGCGAGTGCAGTGTTAGATCATACACTGAATAAAATTGGTCCAACTATAGCCTTGCATATGGCTGGTGCATCTAAAATTTTAATTTTCCAGTCAATATTGAGCAGATGAGAGACTCGATGTCACATGTTTATTAATAAAGTTATTGAAATAAGGCCGTGTTTTTCACCAGTCGAGACTGCATTAACAGAAAGGGATTTCAAATTCCAGAAACAATGAGGGCTTCCAACAAATTAAAACTAAGAAACATGGGATCATTGGGGTGTACATAAGTATTCAAACGCACCAAAACTTTCCTTTTTCCTCTAAGGAAACTATTTACAATAATTTACAATAATATTTAGATTTAACCAAGCCTGGAAGCGGAGCTCCTTGACACCGTTTTTTTAAAGCTTGATTAAGCTAACCCAGGATAAGCGAGAAATTTGATTTGAGTTTTGCAACTTTGCGGTGAGGTTTTCTGTTTCTATTGTTTGGTCTTAAATAACCTCAAGTCAGACAAAACATAAGCAGTGAAAAAAAAAATTATATAAGAAAACTTTGGTTTTTAATTAGCGATCTATACAGCTAGCCATGAAGACCATGAAAAAATAGTCTCATAGTTTTCTATTTCTATGCATGAATGTGGTTTTCTTCCTATAGTTATGGTACTGCGCAGTTCCGCTATAAATTACAAACGCTTTTCAAGGTCATAGTTAGCAACAGGGAAACCGAAGCGCTTGCCTCAGTCATTTCTTTCGTCTTTGTTGCCTATGGTCATCATAAAAACCCTAAATACACAGAGGGAAAATTTAACCATGCACAAGCATTGCCTCAATTATAGTTTTTTCATGGGCATGGCCTCAGTAGTAACGTTTTTCTGGCTACGGCCTTGTTTTTAGCAGTACATGGATTCTCGATTTAACCTAAGACTTCAGAAAAGCTTAAGGTGGCTCAAAACAGTTTCCACTTGATGCTACGATCACTGTATCAAAATACTGCTCAACTATTGGTGAACACGTTGTCGTCCTTTTCATAACCTAATAGCTTACCATAGCAACAGTATGACCTGCTAAAATCACCCATGATTACATCTTTAGAGGCTTATAATTCAAAAATGGCACGGTAATTTTTTATATATATATATTTTCAACATTTGATAAGCATGATTAGGCGAAACTTTTGGCAAAGTTTAAAAAAAGTTCTGTAGGTGGCGTTCAGAGCCACCTTAAATTTTCGGAAATTTAAGGTGGCTCTGAACGCCACCTTCAGAATTTTTTTAAAGTTTCCTAAAAGTTGCGCCTAATCATGCTTATCAAATGTTAATAATACAAAAAAAAAAAAAAGAATCACCGTGCCGTTTTTGAATTATAAGCCCCTAAAAGCTGTAATCAAGGTTGAGTTAAGCAGGTCATACTGTTGCTATGGTAACCTTTTAGGTTATGAAAAGGACATCAACGTGTTCATAAATAGTTTGGCAGGTTTTGATACCATGATTGTAGCATCAAGTGATAAAGAGTGGTTACAATGACCCATATAAATATTAGTGCTGGAAACTGTTTGAGCCACCTTAAAGTTTTCCTATATTTTTAATGTGTAGAAAACGACTTTTATCCTGCCGTTTTGGTACTATAGCACTTTGATTTTGTATGTTCCTGGGAGAAAGATTATTCCAAGGAAGATAACGATGGAACACTCACCAATATGTCCAACTAATCTGTAAGGAAGAAATAAAATGCGAAACTAAAACAATGATAGATATAAAGAGTCCATAAAGAAGGAAATGACATACAAACGGAGTATTAAATATAATGAAACATATCTTATATGTGTTTAAAACTTTCGAAACAAGGGCCTTTTATAACCGTCATGTAAAAATAAAGGAATCAGGTAGCTCACTGGAATATCATAATCATAACTTTATTTATCTATCAATGAGACTAGTATTGCTGCTAATTGGAGACACTTGAAACGATTTACAGTTATCGGGACTTTGTACAAATTGAACTTTTAGACAAGATAAAAGCTTATCTATCAAAATTTATATATGAAATTGAATAAGGTTACAAATAAAGTTAACTAAGGATGAAGAAGGTAGTCAAGTTGAACACATAAGCATTTGGATTCACTACTCGCATCTGTTAAATGATTTAATATGTTTACAAGTTTTGCCCAATGTTTTAAACCCAAATACAGCACTGTATGTCAATTTTATTTTCACTTTTGTGCGGTTTCAAACTTGCGAAACATAAGATATTTACTTGTATAACAAACATAATTAATTATATTCATAAAATGCATGATATGGAGCAGAACTTAGCATGGACAGTGTTTTATTAATGAATTCTGTCGACAGAAGAAAACTTTGAAAGCATTCAACGAAAAAGGCTACGGAACATCATTGCCAAGTACGGAATCTCATCCAACAAAAAATGGTACAGCGATCAGACTGCTTCGAAATAAAACCGATGGGAGAAAAAAAAGATTTTTAATGCCAGCTTTCCTTTTCTTGATGGTTACTAATTGGACGCTGACCATAGTTAATCATACGATTATTCATAGAAAGGTTAATCGTAGGAGCGTGAAATTAAATAACCTGGACAAAAACCACTCAAGCAAATGCAAAAGTGCGTTATGAAGAATATTACGGAGAGATAGCATTGCAAGTAAAAACGAAAGTGATGCGGTGAAAGCCACTGAGAGCATACAACCAGTTAACTTTAGGGGTTGATAACATAGATAATGTAAGCAAAATTGTCTATCTAGGTTCAGAAAATGATGGCGAGGAAACTTCGGGAGTCGATATGAAAAGACGTACAGTTGGAAAAGCACGATAAAAAAAGAGTAGGGGCAATCAGAAAAATCAAGAAATAAAGGGCTTTTCTTTTTGATACAAGGAGTGGAACGATGGAACTGAAATCAGTAAGAGGGATTAAAACAAGTTAAATGCTTCTTCCGACAACTTTTTAAGAAGATTATGGAGGATGTTCTAATAAATAATAATTTTTAAAACTTATATAGCCCATTTTCCATGTAAGTGTAATCAAATTCGATTTACATATGATAAAATTTAAAAAGATTTATAATATACAATATAAAATAAATCATATTATCACACTGTATTAAGCATGAGAAGACGCAACTTTGGCAAAGTGTACATAGGGTTCAGAGCCACCTTAAAGGTTGACAATTTAAGCTGGCTCCGAAACCTATCCAAAGAGATTTTTTCAATATGCTACAAAAGTAAAATACCGAAACAAGTTCGAATGTGCTAACTTAGAATTGTCTATATTTTGACTTACATGGAAACATATGAAGAGACATCAGCATGTCCTAGATGATGGTTATTTCTTGTCCATTCGTTGATTTTCCTAAGAAGGGAGTCTTTATTCAGAAGCTTTAGCCCTAACTGATAAAAAAGCAATAAAATATCAGACTGGAGATGAGAAGGCACTTTAAATCGAAAGTTATGTGATTCTGGACAATAGAAATGAATAAAAACATTCAACAATTAAAGTTCTGTAACCCATAGGTAACTAGGTCAGTTTTTATTGTGTAAAAGGGCTTTTTGGTAATAGCCGCATATGTATCAATCTAGTGGTTACAGGAAATTTATTAGAGATGTATAGTTAAAACAAAATTGGGGTCAGACAAGCCTCTTTCTTTTTCAAGCCTAAACAAAGGAAGTAGTGACGGCTGACCTGATCTTAGCGTATTTTTATTTCTCCTTGTCTTCATTAACTCGATCGACAGAGTATATTACTCCAGGCTTTTCTAAGTTCATAAAAAGAGTTCCTCGGTAAGGCGTGTCTTTTCAGGGTTTGAAATTATGGTAAAAACAAAGAAATAACAAATACGAGTTTCCCATATGTCCATCTTATTATGCTCAGAACGTACATGCATTGTGAAGCCCGGGCATATCCCAACTTACTTCAGTTGAATTCAAAACCGTAACGCGTTTGATAATGTAAGTAACTTTTGTGTCACCAATGCTGGCATCTTGGAACATTCCTGCAACCTGAAGCAGACATATTGAGTGACAATTAAAGATTTATAGGTTCATCATACAACGCAATTTAAAAACATCGAGTGAGGAGTTCTAATAGGCCACTTCAACATAGTTAATTTTTTTAAGTTTCTTTGTCTCCCAATTCCAAAAAGAGACTTCGATACAAATAAAACACCACCAAATATAAAGAATTACCTTGAAAGCCTCGGAGTCATGTTAGAATATATTGAACATAGTTAGTCTATTCATAGCTTGTAGCCTGATAGTGTAACAACATATCAAAAAGTGTCATAAATGTCTTTGAAGAAACAGACGTTTAGGGTTTATAACCCTTCTTCAGGGTTCAGAAACCATTTTTACCAATATCTCAGCCTATCTGGATGAAGCCATGGAACGTCTTATGAGAAGACGTCCTACCTGTGTTAAAGACACTAACCATGCTTCTCAAACATGTGTCATTTCGATTTGACACAACCGATCCTGGACAACTCTTTCTGTTTACCATGGATGTTAAGTCCCTGTATACATTTATACCCAACGAATGTGGATTGGTTCGACTTTGACTCACTTCTTAGAGACGCGTGAAGTCAAAGAACCTTAAACGAGTACTCTTGTAAGACTCGCCGAACTAGTACTCTCGTTGAATGCAATTTCGTTCAATAATGAACGCTACCGCCGGATTGGCGGCGTTGCCATGGGGAGCAAAATGGGGCCTAATTATGCCTGTCTTTTTGTTGGATACGTGAACAAAAAAGATGGCAACAATACACAGGCTTTGTTCTAAAGTTACACAGAAGGAATGTTGACGACATGGTTGGAGCAGCTTCATGTAGGCGAGAGGAACTGGAACCTTTTATCAACTTCGTGGTTAACTGACTTCCACCAGGTACTTCATTTCACCTCCACTATTTCTGAAATAGAATTACCTTTCTTGTACATCACCCTACGCATTTCTGATGCTTGAATGCAAACCTCTCAAAAAACTGGCACTCACAACTACCTTTATTTCTCTTCATTCCATCCTCATCACTGCAAAGGTTCTATCTTTACAGCCAGATTCTCCGCCTGCTTTGCCTCTGCTCTAATGATCAACACGATCAAGGGACATGGTTTCATTCTTTACTGACCGTTGCCATTCTCTTTCCTCTCTTGAAAACGATATACATATGGTGGCAGGCATTAACCGCCCTAGCTAACGCGCTGCGCCCGTCCAAACAGGTTGACGCAACCGTTGATAGCTTAAGAAATGGTGGTCCACTCCACTGATCATTCTTCTAACGAAGAGCCTTGCTGCCGCTCGTGTCAACGTCTTCGATGCAACAACTGTAACGACATCAAAACCGTCACAGGAATACGAGGCCCTAAGTGTACCTGACACTGAAGGAATTTTAGCAGGCCGACGGAATGGGGAGCGGGGGAGGCAAAGTTAGGCAGATGAAGTTGCATTCGCGTCTGGCGCGTGTGCAAAGGCGCCAAAAATGCAAATTTGTCCCAAAACTTTTGTTCACGATTATAGGATTTCTACAGGTCAAGACAAATGACCGATATAGGAGTGATTTACTAAAATGTCATGCAATAATTTCTCTTTTTTAAATACCATAAAAACATTAAATCCAATATTACACTTATCGTCAAGGTGATATTTTGTTGTATCCAGCAAATTGTCATTTTCTTTTGTGGACCAAAAACTTTGCATGCAATCAACTATACACATTGTTTTGTAGTCATCTTATGACGACGCAAATCAAGAAAGATGTACGTGATAGCCCTTTCCTCCTTTGATGATTATGGGTAGAGAGCAAAGTCGTCGAAATTGATTGTAACGGTCTCTCGCATTTTGAAGCAAATCTTCTTTTATGGATTAATGCTATCAGCTTTTTATCAATTTTGTATGTAACGGATACACTGGGTTACTGACAGCGGTAATCGATTGCTTTAAAATGCCTCGCGGCAGTCATATAGCGTGTGAATACATTAATAATGAGTTCTTAATGCTTAGTGATGGCATTTTTTTAAGTATCGAATGGCGATAACCATGTTAAAATAACACATTTTGAAGTACAAACATTCCAGGACAGGCACTCAATGCCATATTAGCTTTCTGAAACTTTTAGGTGGCTCTGAATCCATACAACCCACGGGGAGCTCAAGGAGACCAATAATATACTTTTTCTGTGAGAAACTGTGATGACTTGCTCTAGTATTCCAGTTTTTTACTAGTATACTGATTTAAGCTCAGTGGTATATTACTCTCTTCAAGACCATTGGACTACTATTGTTGACCGACGGACGCTTCAATACGCTGGGTTTTTTTTTGCTGTCTTATGCTTAAACATCAACAACAGCAGCTTTCTACATTCCTTATTTTTAAGAAATGGAATTACATAGAAGTGTGTAGGACGTATTACGCCACAGTTGACTTGTTTTCAGTTATTATCTTAGTGCTCCATGAGCCCAGCACCGTAGAACTAGACCTTTAAATTATGGCATATTATCAATATAAAACACTTACAATGTTCCCTATGGTGAGCATAAATGTTGATATTTTGGACTCGCCATATTTCGCAGCGGTGTAATCGTCTGTTAAAAGGGCAGCCTCCAAGTACTTGTTTGATGATCCAACAGAGCGCGTTTTCCTCTTGGATGGTTTCCTTTGATCTTAAAAACATAATTATTTCTTTGCTTTGTCATAATAATAAATAGAATATGAAAGTACAAAAGTACATCTAGGGTTAGAATTATTGAGAGTCAGAAAGCTGGAAATAATATTTTAATTAGAATTCGACGAGCTGTAATATCTGTTTAGTTTGGCGCAGTTACCTGAAGAGCTCTTTATGGACCTCTTGACGACAATATGCGGCTTTTCTAACTGCCTGTGTCTGACGTGTGCTGCTAGATGAGTCGGCAGCGGATGGACGTACAACGTTTCACTAGAACGCCGGATCACTCCATGCTATAGATGAAATGAAATGAACATTGACTTGAGTTACTGGAAAATGAAGTGTCCTTTAAAAAAGTGGTAGTGCCATAACTTAAAATGTAATGTAGTGTCATACAAATTTCCATTGCAATCATTAAGATTAAACGAATGTAGCTTTCCATATTACCCAGGAAAGAAGATCATTTATATTTTTGTATTCCTATCATGAAATATTCCGTCTTTGAACTGGGAGAGCATCACTTTTTCAGTGATATCTAGTCTGTTTGGGATAATCTCTATTATGAACATCAATTAGGTCATAATATACCGTCCCATTTCCAAAACGTTGTGCTCCGTTTTTTCGTTATATTTCTCTCGTAATAATACAATCCATCTGCGCGCTACCAGACAAAGAAAGTCTTTACATCCGCCCTCTGTGAGGATCGAGATCGCAAAAAAGATCTTTCCCTTATTATGACTGCACTCTTTTTTACCAACTATCTTAATCAGGAATCTCGTTTTTATTTAACTTGTACATACACAGTTGTACATAGTTTTCTATCTATAGCATTGTTAGTACCAGTGTAATGTTTGTATGTATATTGTACTCTTGGTACATTGTTGTGCTCAGGGCTCCCATTGATAACAGATGATTGCTTTTTGCATCTGAAGGGGCTACCCTGAGCGGTACTAATCAGTAAAGGTTCATCTATCTATCTTGTTGGCTGAATATAAAATGCCGCTGCTATGATCCTCAATTTAAGTTGTTAATTACGAAGCAATGTTCTAGCTCTCACCACTATTCCTTCAGCGTGTCGTACAGCGACCATAGATTCGGGGTCAGATGTCACTTTTCCGAGATAAAAATTATTTTCGGGGGCTGGATAATAGTCGGTATTTCCATCACCGCGCTGAACTTCTACCATCATGTAAGGTGACACGAGCTTATCGTTTAATGAGAGTTCCAGAGGAAGCTCTTCGTCAAAAATCTTCATCTTATAGAATTTTTCTTTTGACTGGTCATCTCTTCCGATACTTCTCATTTCGCGGCCACCCTTGTTTTCTTCTGGAGATGGATACGGTTCAGTGATATCGTAGTCAGGAACTAAAAATTAAAGAGGAAAGGAGTTTGGAGTGTGCTCAGGTAAGCGGGCCATGTTTTAACTCAGAGTGAGATAAATCGGTAGAACTCCAGCCTAGAGACTCCTTGCTTGGTGCAAGGAATGTATCTACTAGTGTATGCAATATTTGGGGGAGTAACATTATATGCAGTGATAACCATTCAGTGTTTGTGTAGGTTTGGTCAAAGTTGCTGTCACTGATAAAGTTAACTGTGCAGTGGATGAACTAAACAAGACATCTGTCAGATCAATGGTCATATATGATGTTAAAGCCTCAAGGATAACAAAAGCAACATAAAACAGGATAGAGACTTTCCTTAACACTAAGAGCCCCAAATAAACCTAAAATGTACAAATTCACAGGTTTTCAATGAAAGTAACAGGACAAGAGAAGACGATGAAACCAGCCAGTATACACATTGGAAGCCAAGCACCAGCATTATAATGCAGGGGGAACGGCCAAGGAATAGCTGATGACGCAACATGAAAGAGAGAAGAGGACTTCAATTGGCACCAACTACAAAGAAAGAAAGATCAAGATGATCCAAGAAGACATCGCAATGAAAGGAGATCACCAAAGGGTGCTTGGTCAGCTACTCGCTGAAAGAAATTAACAATAAATAAATTTCTCTCGAATCCATTGAAGGTTTGGTTCCTTAATTTTAGAGATAATCTCTATAAATATGTATTTATTATTGACGTAAAAACATCCAATGTCATTCTTTTGAAAGTTAAATGTCGTTTTGTCTCGGTATTAAAACGACTGTTACCTTGTAAGAGATCATCACTTCCAAAAAAGTGTTTCAATTCTGTTTTGGTCATCTTATGGTGAAGCAGTTGAGAAGACTGAAAAAATAAATAGATATAGAAATATAATAATGCGTTTTATTATATACATACCGAGATTTACACGCCAAAAAGCATCGATATAAAAATAGTCTCTCCCGCTAGAGAAGGCAGCTGATTGGTCAGACTATTTTTTTCACTTTGAAAAATGACGTATCGACGCTCTGATTGGCTATATCATTATTTTCACCGGCGAACAAAACCGTGTCGCTCGCTCGCCGCTCCTCTAGCTCTTGACTGACAAATAGCACATTTCTAAGAGTTTAGGCGCATTTTTCTTTAGAACGAATTTGGCTTTAAATCAGACTAACCGTGTTCAAAGCCTAAATTCATCTGTAGAATAGTTCATAGACGGACAGAAAAATGAAAACGCCAATAAGACCAAATACGATGTTGCTCTGTTCACGAATTGTTTCTTTTAAATGGTGAGACGAGACAAATGGACGAATTGACTCCTCAAGAGCTGAACAAGTTTCTCAGACGGCTCGCAAAAAAGAAAACAACGAAGAATACAAGAATAAAACCTTAAGGGCAATCTTCGCTAGCTTTGAGCGCCATTTGAAGAAAAAACTATGAAATTCGCATTATGAAAGAAGTCCAGTTCGAGCGAACTCGGAAAGCACTTCAGTCGAAGCAAAGGGATCCGAAACGGTATGTATTTCAAATTTTAAACGTACTTCCGTAGAACTATTTCGACATATTTTCAAGAAGTTTTTTTTTTATTCTAACTAGTTCTAACTAGTTTTTTTATTCTAACTGGTTCTTGCTTATATAAGATAATGATGCACAATATGTAGGACATCATTTTTGCCTCCTTTATTCTAGCTTGTCTTTCTTCTCTTTCAATAACGATATCGTCTCAAATATACTAAACAAGCGGCCAATGCCAACTTATCTCTACCCATGACAGTGACCAACTCGAAAGTTCATTGGCTACTTTGGTCACTGTACACGATTAAATAGTGTTATTTTTTCTAGCTAACTTTTGTATTTTTATATTTGTATTATTGTAAACTACGTTATATTAAGTTGTATCTCTTCTGTAAACAGTGTAAAATAATAAAAAACTTGTAACTTGTAAAAACTTGTAACTTTTAACGGCACTTTTGCTTGATAATTTAGATGTAAAATATTTTACAAGGAAGCCATTTCAGTGCAACTCTCAAACTGTAAGGCGGCTTCACCGCGCGTTGTCTTCCTTTGAAAGAAAATAAAGATATGTTCATCTTTAAGTTCTGTTCGCTTATGAATCTCGGTATGTATATAATAAAAAGAGTTATTTCACTAGTGGAGATATCGATGATTTCACTGATATCAAGTTTCCCTGTACTAAAATTCATCGGTGTATGATCGAAACATCTTCGGGGCTTGCTCGAAAGTCTTTGGCAATCTTTGGAAATTTCGGAGAGTGTTTGGGAATGTTTGTCTGGCCTTCGGAGCTATTTTGGGAAATCTTCGGAATATGGTCGGAAATCAGTATGCCTATATAACAAAAAGAACATTACATGGTAACGAGAAGATATGAATTTTTTGTTCTCGTAGCAAGAACAATATCGAACGTAAAATTCATATCTTCTTGCCACCGTGTAATATCCTCTATAATCTTTTGCTGACCAGATGCTATGGAATATTTATGATTTACCTAACAGTTTCCCAAAGAATGGCAAAAAAATAAATCCCCAATAGCTAAACCTTATTTTTTGTTCCGTAGGCAACTCACCTTTGCTGCGATAGTTCCAGTTCGAACTGTTGGTAGAAAAAAGCACAAAGAGAAAAAGGACAAAATCAAACCGACATGAAAAACCTAGTAAAATGATGTCGTATTATACAGTGATTAAAAATTACTTAACAAAGTAAAAAGCCTTATACAATGTCAGATTGGACATACCGCATAGACAGCCAGAACACCAATTTTCAGCTAAAGCCGTGTAAGCACAGGTGTCCGAAACTTACGATTCGAGCCATCGATCAAAGTTTTAATGATTTACATACGGGTATGGAGTGGGACATGATTGACTGGAGCTTTAAATTTTCCTCCGCAGCCTGTTACCGTCCTTTCGACTACGAAACAGCTTGAAATTAATATTAGAGACCGAGTTACCAGACGGTTGGGGTTGTAGCGCGGGGAGAGAGTTATATTTTTAAAGAATTTTTTTTTGGACTGTGCACCCGTCTGGGAAGTAAAATAAGGAGCTCCAGTAGTGAAGCAAAAATCGTTCGAACTAAAGTGGAAAGGAGGAAAATCTTTCCAAGCCGACCAGAAAAGGGGACAAATGGACTATCCTTCTTTGGGTTGGAAGGGAAAATCGGCGCCAGATCCGCATTTCGGCGAGAAATGGCCTTGCGGCTCAGGTCTTTCGAAACAGTCCTGTCCAGCCTAGACTTCGTCTGTAGAGAGCTGCAACAAACACCTGAAAACCCCCTAAACGATAACATAGGCCAAACGGACAACAGAAACCAGCCTAGGTGAGCATATTTTCTTTCTGATTTTATTCCCAAAAGATAACGTTTTATTTCATCGCGAGATTTTATCCATCATTATTTTAAATTCAATACAATGCCTTGTAGAGCGCTCAAATCTTCAACGGCCAAAAGTGTAACACAACAGCGCGCACTTAAGGCAGTTACGTCTCACTCGATACGCGTATATAACTCATTAATATTTGATTGATTCCTCGAATCATGAGTTTGGGACGCCTGTGATGTAAGGTTGAGATTTAACGACTACACTGAACGCTGCAACAAATTTCAAGGTCGAGGAAGCTTTGCCCCCCAGAAGCCATTTCCGTTATCTATCGTATCTATAGGGACCTTTTAAGATACCAGGAGGGGACGAGCCAGGCCGGCTTCCGGAAGTACATTAACTCTTGACACATCTCTCAGCCGTCCTAGTCCCGTTGAGGACGCCATTTCGCCCGATTTGCCTTCGAATCGAAAACGTGATTATTTTGCTCTTGTTTTGCCCTGACAAATGTTCCAATCGACCTTATTTTCAGTTACATGGATGAGAATGTTTATTAAGTTCAAATTTTTTCGTGACTGTACGAAATGCAAACTTCATGTATTCAGATAAATTCATAAGTGTAGTTATTATATACTCAACAAAATATCTTGCTTCTGATTGGCCAATGGCGAATGCATAAATAGGTTATAGAGTGCAATCCAAGTTATAGAGTGCAATACGGAAGTTGCTATGGAAACACCAGGGAAGCGCCAAATTTGAACACCAAAGTGAAAAAAAATTGCTGACAGTCGGTTTGCTTTGTCAAACCAAAACATCGTTGAGCAACTTAAAGAAAATGCGAAAAACAAAAATACATTGAAAGCTACACAGACCTGCTTGAATGTCTGGCAAACATGGGCGACTGAAAGAAAATTAAACCCAAAACTGGAAGAATACGAGCACGAACAACTCGATAAATTATTCTTCTACACAGAAATCCGTACTAAAGACGGGTTTGAGTACGAACCTGAGAGTTGAGAATATAATAAATAAAAAATCGTATGAACCTGCTCGTGCATTTCGTGATTTATGGTCACTCGTGATGTTTTGAAAGTTCTCAAATTGCAATTTTGAGAACTTTCAAAACATCACTCGTGCCCATAAATCACGAAATGCACTTGCGTTCATACGATTTCCTATACGTACAGTTGGTTAAATGTGGTAAGAATGAGCGACATAAAAGCATCTATCGAACAAATGAAATGCACATTTCCAAATTGATGTTTAGTTGTTGTTATTTTTTGTTATACCACCCGGGAATTGATGTAATGTTTGGTTTTATTTTTATAATGCTCATTACCATTATAGATGAAAATTGAAATGTCCACCCAAACTGAAGATTTCTGTTGACAGGATTCTCAAACGTTTTCCTAAGCTTTTACAAAGCTGTCTAATAAGTTACAGAATGTGGATGTAACGTCCTTTTCACCACCGCCTCCCAGTCCACCAAAATACCGTACTGTAAAATATTTCCAATTATCAAGTAGAGTGCAGACTGTTGAGTAACTCGAAATGTCTCGCAACTAAGTGACACTTAGTTCACAGCATGCAAATCTGCCTTTAATTTCCCAAGGAAGTTATTTGAAAACCCTGACGGTTAGATATTAACAGATATTTACCTCCTGGAACGAACCAGAGAATCGAGAAAAGTTTTAGAATGGTTGCCATCCTGTGCAAGATACAAAAAAGGCAGATTCAGTGATGTTAGACAAATAATTTAATAGATTGCAAATTTAAATGGAAATGATAGTTCTCCTGAGTGTGATACATTTCAGGGTTAATTACACGTTTATACAGCTTTAAATATATTCACTTGATATTAATGTCTTTCTGTTTAAATATTGTCTAATGTGTCTATTTCTATATGCTGTTCATAAATACACCTAATATACAATACGAGAAGAGCAGTCTTTTTACCGAGCTCTAAAAAGGGTGAGTAAAATACCAGTAATTAAGTCTTCTCTGTTTTGTCATTTTCTGGTTTTTCTACTTTTAGTTTTTAGAATAAATCATGAAACTTCCGAAAACCGTACATATCACAAAAGACCCGTGCGAATAAAAACAAAAGACGACTCTACAGTGCAATGCGAACTCATATTTAGCACGTCCTTTTCTAATTTACGTAATAGCGAATAATAAAGAAAATAATTATTCTTCATTTTGTAAGGTGCTTTCTCAGAGCTTATTGTGGGATGTATTTGGTTCTGCCATATTGCTGTGTTTAAAAACGTTAACTGTGATTTGTTCTTGGGAGAAGCCCAAATTTTTAGGACGGAAAATCTCTTCCAAATATAAGCCCCAACATATTTGAAAAGAAACGTTCAAAATCGCTTTTCAGTTCAGCGCTAGCCCTCAGAAAGGGCTTCTTGGAAAATATGAACCCATGACTTATTACTTAACATAAACCAGATAGAAGCAGCATAATGTATGCAGATGTCTGTGAACAGTCGAGTAGACTGCTCACGAGAAAAGAAAACATCAATAATGAACTTAAGAGTCTTTTCGGGGACTGAGTTAGTTTTGACTAATTGTTTTCAATTTTCAAAGTTTTGTTGGACCTGAGAAGAAGACCGACAAGACAAAAAGCGGGTTTCTCAGACTAGTGCGTTATAGGCAGTTTAACATTGAGTTTACACACATCAAGAAAAAAATTAGAGGAAATAAAACTAATAAGTTAATATCACGTTGAAGGTCTAAAACGTACCGTTTTTAGGAACGTGCCAAGGGCAAGGAACTAACGAAAACGAAGCAACCAAGAGACAGAATGAAGCATAAATGTCGCATGAAAACTTCGGGGCAACTGTCTGCTTCAAGTGTACAAAAGCAAATTAGGTTCTCTATTTAAATCACTTCCTCAATTTACATTCTTTTATTAAGCAGGTGCCAGCATTTGCAAGGTTCTCACAACACAATGAAATTGAGATCTAAATGTCAGGTTTGTTTTATTCCAAAAGCAAACTATTTTCAAGGAAACTTTGTTTTACAAAGTTTTAAAAACGTCAATATTCTAATCTCTGACTGTTACATTTATCACTTTTCAAAAGCAGAACGATTTCGTGTTTTGTATTCAGTATTCGCACCTGACCAAAATATCCAGGTTAGTTTCTAAATAGCATAGTTTTCTTAAAAAAATTCTTAGTTATTGTTGATTTGTCAGGTAAAACGTATTTTCTGACAAATATAGTCATTGATTTTAATGTTTGATAACCTTGCCTTACTACAAAAATATCGCTTAGAGATCTTTTTTAGACTTTATTTCGCAAAAAGAATAAACAGTAATAATACTGGTAGTTTTGTCAAATAGTTATGAAAGTCCAAGATACTACCGCCGTTATATGCGACGGGTCATGTAACCCTTTTGTTGAAGACAGCTTAAGAGCAAGATGTCCTTTGTAGCCCACACTACTTTCAAAATTTGATATATTGAGAAGTATTTATCACACAGATGACATCACCATACAATTATTATTACTGGTAATAATAAAAGTTTGCAGGGTTGTCTTATCTTCCCTAGAGTTAATACAACATTTCGGATCTGAAAACGAAACAAATCTAAAACATTTCATTTTTTGACACGAAATGTATCTTCCTTTAAGCGATAAAAAGAGAAACGGTCATTGGAAGACTGTATTATTATTATGCAATGTTCAAAAATGTGGAAAAAGATCTTTTTTGTTGCATTTATTTTATTTATATATATTGAGTCACCAGGAAAATAAAGTCCTTCGGCTTAAAATAGCTCCAACCTTTTATTTAAAGCGGTACCTTTAAGATATGGACATGATAAAAGAACAAAACAAACAAAACTGATTGCATCAGTTGCCATAAGGTCAACAGGCTGTATTTTATAGAGTTTTCTCAAAGATCTTAATCTGTTAGCGTGAGAGAAAAAGAAAGGACTTCCCGAAGAAAACAATGAAGCTAAAAAACGACTTAAAACCAAGTAGTTTCATACCTCCAGTGGTATGGTGTCTCTTAAAATTTTTCTTGTGCTGTGGATGTATACGTGGATATAAAGAATTCATTTCAGTGGCATCAACATTATTACTTTCAACATTATTACTGGAACCAGAAAGTGGCGCATCAGAGTATGAAGCAAAGAAACGACCCTAGTTTGTGAGCTATGAACTGGTTCAAGATTTGAACAATTCAACTCTCTAGCAAATTAACGAAAGCATAGTTTTGAACAAAATATTCTGTAAAGTTTTCCTTCAGACAAAAAGAAAGAAATTATTCTGGGAAGCTTCATTTTTGACTCAAGCTATCCTAGATGCGCAAGCCGCAGGTTTCTTAACTACAAAATACAAGTTAGGACTAGTTTATAGTAAACCAGGCAAAGCAGAAATTCAGACATGCAATATAACGGGTCATTTGTTTGTCTGATTCAAAAATACGGTGCAAAGCACGCAAATGCTCTTTCGTGTTTTCAAAGTACCTCGTACATTTAAACCGCTGTGACTTTGGATATAAGAATATTACCTGGTGGCGAGATGATATGACTTTTATGTTTGAGTGGCAAAAACAATATCTCACGAGTGAGCTGAGAGAACGAGTAACATATTGTTTTTGCCATCGAAAACAAAATATATATCTTTGGGTAAACGTATGTAGACAAAAACTGCAACTACAAAAGCGAATGGAAGGCACCAACCGTTGCACAAACTCCAACGTGAGCAAAATGCACCTGCATTCCTTATCTGCAATGTTAGTTGATTCGATCATATTACTCTTTCTCTGTACATTCTCCACTGGTTACTCATGGAATACAGTTTAAAATTTTACTATTTTTCTTCAAAGCTCTAAATGGATTCACCCCTTTGTATATATCAGAACTTTTTGCAGCGTAAAAGCCAGCCTTTAGATATAATCTCTTATTTTTTTCTCAAGCATCTGAGCGGACCGGGTGCTTGAATCCTCGAATTTGATTGGCCAATCTTACACACGTGACCGGTCCAGCTTTTTACGATACGGCCCTCGGGCCGGATTTTTTCCCGCTGCCGGCCCCGCTGCTTAAATTTCGCTACTAAAAGTTAGCGGTAATCGTTAACTTTTGCCTTTTTTACACATCCATCGATTAGTCACTGCAAGTTTATCTGTCCTCTTTAAAATGGCAAGGAGAGTCACTGTAAGTAAATTCAGTTGAGTGTTTTGAAGTTGTGAGAGTTTGCTTGGTTGCTTGTAGCTTGGCGCTGTAATGGCGCTTAATCTTGTGTTTCCCTCGCCGTAGAATTTTAGTCAATTTCAGTCAAATTTACGTTTCTGATCGTTGCTGTATTTAGGAGAATTTCTGTAGAATACACTTAACGAATTTCCTCGCTTTCTGCTATTCAATTTACGGTAGAAAAGTCTGATTTCAAGTGATTTTAAAAGTGACGTCTGACAGACATTGTTTTTGTAGTAAAACTTCAAACTTCGCACGAAATCTCACACCGGAAAAACTGTTTTGGAAGACTTAACTGGTTAAACAAATGCAACTAACATAAAGTAGTTCGTAAACTATATGTTCTTTAATACATCTTTCTTTGCCTACTATCTTAATTATTCGCTAGTTGCCACTATTTTTCACAAATCGTTAGTAGACGGCGCGCAGGCCGATTCAATGACAAGAGTTATCGCGTTGAAATAGAGTGGATGAAAAATGCGTAAACAAACCCATTAGTACTCTGTAAATCCAATTTACAGCAGGAAAAAATAAACATGTCATTTACCGGGCTAGGTCTGTCCGTATGGCAAAAAACTGCTCCCTTGGTCTGAGTACTCAAGACCTCGGGCACAGTTTTTCCCATACGGACCTCCCGCCCGGTAAATAACATATATAAATCTTCTGTGAATACACTACTACTGAAGTATCCTGCTCTTAAGAGTCTTGCTGCCTAGGGCGACCGGTCACTTACTTGCGCAACACCCAAACTGTGAAGCAATCTGCCATGCGTTATCCGTAATGACAGTAATTTAGATCATTTTAAGCGCATGCTCAAAACCTATAGAGGCCTATAGTCACGGCAGCTAGTATTTTTACATAATTGTAATTATACCTTTGATATTTTTATTATACCCTTTATTAGTAGTTTTAATCTTTCTTCCCATACACGGACACGACCTAACCGACCACAATTATCCAAATTCATTTACAAAGCTAGTTGCTAGGACTGCAACGATTTTTGCACTGGGAAAACGAAGCGAAGACTTCACGACCGGAAAACGGGACATCTCAAGGCCCTTTCGAAACATGATCACACTTCTGCAATTGCTGTGACCAGTTGTTTTCAAAACAACTGGTCACAACATCAAATGGGACCATTTCGACATTTTGGCGCCCGGCAAGACTGATTACCACTGTAAAGTTAAGGAGACCTTGTTTATTCAAGAGTCACAGCCAGCATTGAATACCAATGTAAGCAGTGAAAAGCTTTTACTTTATTAAGAAAGCTTTTACATTGTGTCCCTTCACAGACAGTTTCGTTTGAAACCTCTTAAATTTCTATTGTCGATGTTTTCTGTCTAGGTTCACGCAGAGCCCCATTGTCACAGTATAAATAGCTTTCCAAAATATTGTAACGGTTATACTTTTGAAAATCTAGCATACGAAACGTCAAGGTTATAAAATACTTTAATATGTTTATCACCGCTGTTTGGTTTATATGTTTTAATCAAGCTACGATGACCGAAGGCGTATTTTGCAGTTAAACACCTATGTCTATATAATAAAATCAGATAGCGCGTTTAGTAGGGTGAAAATATAATGGGTTGGATGTTTTTCTTCACGGCGGGAATATTTTGATCTTAAGGGTCAATTCCTGTATTTGAGTTTGGATGAATTAAAACCTTGGTTATATTTAAGTTATCAACATGCAGTACCGCGAAATACTTTCCACCTGAAGTTGCGATAGTTACCTGTCAGGAAAGACGCCCAGAATTTTCCCTTTATATTTAGTAAATATAGACCCCTTCAGGCGGCTGGTATGTCGGCTGATAATGTCCGCGGCTGAGAGAAAAATGAACATTTAGCCGAGAAGCAAAGCTTCGAGGGCAAATGTGAAATTTTGAGGACAAACTCTCAGCCAAGGGCATTATCATCCGACATACCAGCAAGCCAGAAAGGGTTTTATTTATTTTATTTTTATATTTTATTAATTAAACGGCTCGTAAACATGGTAAAAAAGCCAATGGTGATCTGATGGCGAATGCGTGTAATTGGCAGGAGGGAGCAAAGTAAATTTGATTGGTTCAACTAACTTTATTTTCATTGTGATTGGACCAAATTTGACAAGCTGTCATGTGAAATCAATTCACGTAACCGTCGTAACGCCTCTTGGATCAAAAACTCGAAAACTTGGCGCTTCTTGGTCATATATTCCGACGTACTGTTCAAAAACTTGACTGGAAAGAAATGTGATTCAGTCTCAGAATTTACATCCGTGAAACACAAAATGTGTAAAATCTGGAGCACTTGAAGGTGGGCTGATTTTTCGTCGCCCTCTCGCTTTGAGATGAAGTACTTCAGCCGGCTTGTTGTTGTTTTGAGCTGAAGGTCACCGGGTTTCATCTCGCGTTGGTTTTCACGGCCTCTCTTTTCGAAGAGCGAAACTTTCTGGAGCATTCAGACTAAGCTAACTTCAAGGTACTCGCTGAAAATCGTGGACGCTTGTGCTTTATAAAGAAATCAATCCCTGTCAAGCAAGATCTTTTAGTGATGGATCTAGAGCTTCGATTGCCGACTTGAATACTTATCCCGAATAATCGAAAACGGCTTTCTTTGAAGGGAATCAGAAAAAAAAATCTGTCCAGCTCGGAAAGAATTGGCTTTCACATTGTTGCGACTGTATGGTTTTTCTTCCAATGACTTTTCTGGCATCTGCGTTAAAAAAGTTTTCAACATGGTTGACAATTCTGCCGGCTCCATCATGATGATTTCAAGTGCGAGTGGAATTTTTCTCTCCTTCCTCCAAGCTGCTATGGCGCTAAAGTTGGACGTGAACGGTTGGTTTATTTTATAGTTAGTTACCACATTGTTTTAAATCTCTATTTTATAAAATGATTCGGTTTAAATTTACGTAGGACTAATTATTAAGAGTCTACTCGTGACTTTCTTCACCTTCAAAGACATTGACAGCATCTTTTGGTGACTTGTTGTACTTTCCGGAACAGCACTTGCCATCAGGTTTTTAAGTGTCACTATCTCTACGCTCAATAACACTAGTTTGGTTTCCATGTTAAATAAGAGAAAAGAAAAGTTGAAATTCTTGTGCTGACTATGTTTCTATGGAGAGGAGCCGTGACCAAGCACCTCAAAACAGGAGAAGACAAGCTGACACAAGCCGCCACAGAGGGGCGGGCCCGCAGAAAGCGTTGTGTCAACTCTGTCCAACAGCCAGCATACACATGCAACACTTGCAACAAGGACTGCCATTCACTATCTGTCTTAACAGTCATAGTCGCCGATGCTGCAGCCTAGCACACATCTAGGATGCTTTACCCTTTTCCATCTTATAGAATACAATCAGCAACTGAAAGCTGTATTTCATTATCACCCATAATTTGAAAGACATTGTCTGCTCCATGCATTCCATATATAGATTATTTAAATGTGACGTCAGCAATAGCAAAATGTGAGATTCTAAATAGGACAATTCTTCATAGTCTGAATGTCACATTCATGCTATACATTGTGAAAGAAAACCTCGGCGAAGTTTCAGATCTAATTTTGGTCTGCAATTTCACAGAAGAATTTAGAGGCTTCTAGAACAAAAATTCTTCAGCGAGATCCCCGAGGATTCTTCAGAATTTCTGTGACGATGAAACGTTGAAACGTAAAAGAATCGAAGGCGTACTATTTTGCGTTGTCATTCAGAGGTGTCCTCAACAAAGGAGAAGTAAGATGTTAAGCACGTTTAGAATATCGAAAGTACTTCTTGCTTGTATTCACGAGCTGAGATGCATCGTATAACGAACGATTAATGAAGCAGTGTACGAAACTGAGCCAGCGAATCGAACTTTGTGACCCATACTGACGAGCTGAATGTAAATCAAACGGCAAGGCGTTTTCAATGCTGCAGTTTGTGCTGATTCCAAGATTACCAGAGAAGGAAAATTAACATAATGACTATTTGTTTTTTTTTTTAATTGGAGATGATGTTATTTAGGAAGGAGAGAAGTTAGGTTCTGATTGTCAAATTTTTCATTTCTCCTCTGACAATTAACCTGACCATGCACGTATATTAACATTCACAACTTGGCAATGGCACGAAGATTGTCAATGTGTTTCAAAATAACAAAAAACAAAAACATTTTCCTGCTTTAATGTTATATAGAGTGTTCACTCTGTTATATAAAGAATTATATTATTTTGAACCCACAACTTATATGCTTAAATTTACTAAAGTATTATTTTTTAAGAATTTCTCAAGTTTGATCTTTAGTTGGGTTAGGCTCAATTATTTTTCTTTTAGAAAATAAATTCTGCGTACGAGCCAAGTGGCCCATCAGGCCGGCGCTTATCTCCGGTTTTATTTCTGTCAAAAAATACCAGTCAGAATCTGAGTCAGAATACTTATTTCAAAAACGGTCTTTAACCAATTTTTTTTTAGCTAAAATCATGCAAGATTGTGCAAACATTTCAAAAACAAAAAAGGCGTTAATAAATGACAATACAATATATCAACAAGCAGCTTCACAGAAAGCAAGGGCCGCGTCTCAAAGATTCTTCCTCGATAGGAATTAAATTTGAACTAGTGGCCGTTACATTTGTCGGGGCATCGAATCAATGAGGAACCGGTCAGATGTTCTCTCTTGTTAGCTGTAAATATAGACACGAGCTTAAACAAAAGTAAGCGGAGGGATTGAAATATACATGTGCATTGGTGAAACTAAGGACGAAAATGCATGCAACCTCTCTTCTTGCATTAATCACCATCAAAGCCTATAATTGCCAACGAGCCAGCCGAGCTAAGACGCTCAGCTGGCGAGGCGGCAGAGAATAGTGCCGCGCGAAGAATGGCTTATGCGAAAAAATCCTCGATCGGCCTTTGAAACCTGTATCGAACTGAAAGTTCCATCGGGCAGCGTTTTGTTGAAAGAGTGTGTTCACCAGTCGAACTACTAGGGCAAATCTAGTGTTCAAATCTAACATATCGAACTGAAGGTATAGTCGGCAGTGTTTCCGAACAGAACTGAACGAGTGTGTTTATCTTGCAGTCGAATCCAGTGTTAAAACCACTAATCGGACCTGTTTGCCACAGAATGAAACGAACGTGTTCATCAATCAAACTAGCGTGTTCACTTTCACTTTGACTTTGGCCATCAGCCATATTGAACTGAAAGTTCGACCGAGCAGCGATACATTGCAAAACTCTTGACATTCAGGGTACTCCTCGAATTCTCAATAACCTACTTGACTGCGTGACGAAAGTTACCGGCCGGTAAACGCGTTATAATTTTCTCTCGGTAATGTTTGCAACAGAAGAGAACCAAAAATCCGTCATGTTGTATTAATAAACCCCTTATTATACCACAAATTATTTGCTCGTTGGCACGCTATCGATTGGTATACCTAGTTTATTTCGCTAATTCTTCTTATGTTAGACATGAAACTCAACGTTAAATGCCTTTTAAATCGTAAGTCGTCCTTGACTGGCAATGGACGTCTGAATAAATTGAAGAGCTGGTGCTGATGGACTGAAGAGTCCAGCTGACTGGGAAATTATACCGTTAGTAAGGAAATATAATTACCCTAAGAGCGAGGAATACGTAGAACAAAACTGTACCCTCAATTAAACGGCGAGAAGCATCTCACTCCAGAACGATATGCCGTTTTCTTGGGAACGCAACGATTTGATTAGGCATGAAACGAATTCCGACTTTCTGACTGTACGAATTCCCACTATCTGATTGGCTGATTTGTACTACGCAATACTGGGTTGTGATGAAACAACCTCCTTAACGTCATTATCGCGGTGTAATAGCCGTGGTCTAAATTCAACACGCCATTGTCATTACACCATGGCGTCGGCTAACTCAAAGTTTGATGAACAAAATAAAAAAGATATTGACTCCCTTATTAATGATGCAATTTCTAAAAGCACGCTTGATATTATTATTAAGTACAAAAGAATATATGATTGTTTTAAAAACTGGGCTTGTTCTACTGCAACTCTCTCTAATTTAATCTACAAAAAGTTCTAATAGAGCAATTACAGCAAATAAAAGATATGAAACCGGCTTTTTTAGCATTTGCGTCTGCTACCTGCTTAATATTATTTGAGTCGGGAAAGGACGAAAGATAGGAGTTCCGTTTAGTTCCTTCTTTGTCGAACACCATGCTGTAGATCGTTTCCTTGGTTTGAGTTGCTTTGTCCAAATACGTTCTAAGTGCAAACAATAAATCTTTTTTTTTTTCCCTTGTACTCTAGAACATCCTTTCTCTTAGTTTTAACGTACTCAGTACCTACTATTGTTTTGTAACGACAGCTCCCACCGTCTATTGTCAATGCTCTGTAAACTGAAAGCCATTTTAGGCGTAGTGTCAGTTAAGAATCAACATTTAAAAGCCCGCGCTAGTGGACGCTGGCGATCATCTTAGACATTTTGTTTCTTGACAAAGGTGCATTTGATAGCTGATTTTTTCTATCATGTTCTCTTAGATAGTTTTTGCTCCATCACTAACAGCAGCCCTATCGTTCCGAAGAACTTCCGCACTATATCGTAAGAGATACTAGACCTTAAGAGGTTCTGTCAGCTGATTGAAGATGATTCTGTAACATGAAAAGTTTTCAAATATGATAAGAATCTTCCTCAAGCTTGTTAGCTGCAAATATAGACACAAGCTTAAACAAAAGTAGGCGGGGAGATCGAAATATACATGTGCATCGGTGAAACTAAGGATGAAACTAATGCATGCAAGCAAGACAATTAAAACCTCTCTTCTTGCATTAATCATCAGCAACGCTTATAATTTATTTCGCTAATTCTTCTTATGTTAGACATGAAACTTACCGATAAATTCCTTTTAAATCGTCGTTCTTGACTGGCAATGGACGTCTGAATAAATTGAAGAGCTGGTTCTGATGGACGTGTTAAACCACTGAAGAGTCCAGCTGACTAGGAAATAACACCGTTAGTATAAGGAACTATAACTACCCTAAGAGCAAGGAATATGTAGAACAAAACTGTACCCTAAATTGAACGCCAATGATGATATATAGGAGCGTTGTACACTTCGTTTCATTTTTACTTATTTTGCAACTTTCACACACTGTACAAATTCCGACTTTCTGATTGGCTGATTTGTACTATGCAATACTGGGTTGTGATGAAACAACCTCCTTGAGGTCATTATCGTGGTGTAATAGCCGTGGTCTAAATTCAACACACCATTGTCATTACACCATGGCGTCGGCTGTCTCAAAGTTTGATGAACAACAACAAAAAATGATTCTCTTATTGATGATGCAGTTTCTAAAAACACGCTTCCTTTTTAAGTACAAAAGAATATATGATTGTTTTAAAAACTGGGCTTGCTTATTTTTGTCGGGAACTGAGGAGGAAAGATAGGATTCAGTTTAGTTTCTTCGTTGTCGTACGCCATGTTGTAAATCGTTTCCTTGTTTTGAGTTGCTTTGTCCAAATACGTTCTAAGTGCAAACACTATAAATCTTCTTTTTTTCGCTAGTACTCTAAAACATCCTTTCTCTTAGTTTTAACGTACTTACCTACCGCTGTTTTGTAACGACAGCTCTCACAGTCTATTTTCAATGCTCTGTAAACTTAAGAATTAAGAATCAACATTTCAAAGTCCCCGTTAATATAGACACTGGCAAACATCTTACACATTTGGTTTCTTGACAAAGGTGCAGTTGATAGCTGATACCACAAATAGGCGACGATATGATGTATTTTTTTATTATTATTTCAACTTATATATTTTTTGCTCCATCACTAACACCAGCCCTATCGTCCGGGAGAACTATATTGTAAGAGATACTAGACCTTAAGAGGTTCTGTCCGCTTATTGAAGATGATTCTGTGACATAAAAAGTTTTCAAATATGATAAGAATTTTCCTCAAGTATTTGTCAAATTTATTCGATAAATGATCTCATAACATCTTGATTCGCGAACAGGACTTTGATCGTGCTGCTCAACGGTTTGAAGATTCTCTTGGCCGAGACGAAACTCCGCCTCAGACTAGTCACGAATATTTTTTGGACAAGTATAGTAAAAACGCGAACATAAAGCCGTAAAGCATGCGGTGTATAAGGCCAAGGCTAAAATATACTAAGTGAAAGTGAACTTTTTAGTAAGAATTTAAACCTATATAGACTTCATTCACTAGCGCTTTATTTTAGAAATAACAGTAGGTCGACCTCTTGTTGTATTCATTTTTTTAGGACCAGAGTGGAATAGCACTGGATTCCTTTTTGGGCACATCGTTTTACGCTGACACTTTAAATTTAGTAATTTGCAAGATGTATCAACATGGACCTTTACATCTTAAAACACTGATATGCGAAAATCAATAAAATCCTTTGCTTCATGTAATGAGGAACTCGCAATGGAAAATAACTGATGTAATTAGTCAGAGCTAACAGTTCAGAACATAAGTATAAGCGTTGTTTTCTAAGCAATGACAGAGAGAAATCCAAACCCGACGGCACACTTCCTACTTTTTTTTCTTATTGGATTTCGTTAGAATGAGAACCACATAATAAGTTTACATACATATGCATTAATACACCACACAAGGACACTAGTTCCCTAACAAATCTACTCATTGTAGTATGAATGGAAACATGTCAGGTCTAGAAATAACCGGAAAAGGCTTGGAGAACAAGTGAAGGGTGATATGAAATAACAAAAGATCTATTTAAAAGATAAGATAAGATAAGTGACATTGCTACTTTGACATTGAACAACCAACAGCTGTTCATATATAATTATGTCAACTGTGTAAAACAAAAGAACATTATGGAAAAGAAGAAAAGTACTCAAAATTAAAACCTCCTGCGCTGCTCTAGGAGTCAGCCTACAAGGACAATTATATCGTCCTTAAAAGAATAATTTAATTTTGCAACTTTAAAGTTGATTGCAAATTTTTCTTTGTTTTTGTTTTATTTTTTACGGGAATACGCCACGACCCAAGTATTGCTGTATTCTCAACTGCTGTGATTCTTTAATAGATTACTTTCGTCGTCTCCAGATTTCACGATGCTCTTTGTTGTTTACTGCATGTGCATTTTATTCGTTGGTGATAAGCAAAATCATTTTACCGTATTACTCCCGTACCGTACCGTTTTGTCATGTACAAGTATATCTTTTTTTCTATATCGCAAAATGCATAATTAACATGTCTATCATAACCTCATAAAATCGTAAATAATTTTGTTGCCTCTTGTTGAATCACAGTTTGAGCCGTTTCAAAGATTATATCAAATCTGCATTCATTCTACAAGTCTAAAAGAAATGGGACCAGTAATATAAGTTCGTTTACCTTAACATTGTCTAAATAGGATTGTTACATTATTTCAAAAGAATTTGGAGCGATTATCTCTGAATTTATGAATTTGTCTATCGCAAAGAAAAATTGAAGAGAAAAATGTAATTTAACATAGTGTAATAACCAAATTAAGTAGTAATTAAAGTGCTTAATCTGTAAATGATATTTCCAACGAATGCGTTGAAGCCCTTGTGTGATGACTGCACGTCATTACATTCTGACCTCACAATTGGTAAACAGCCGGTCTTGTTTGAAGTTTATTGAGAATGCTTCAAAACCAGCTCTGGAAACATCGCAACGGCAGGCTCAATAAAGGTAGTATGTTTTCACCATGCTGAGAAAAACGTGTAAAAAAGAAAATATAATACCCTTCACTTCAGAGACAAAAGACAATCAGTTCACAACGCTTTGGCGGGTTTAAAAACAATTATTAGTGCTCGATGCTTTTTAGTAGCAATATTATCACTTCCAGTCAATATTGTGAGTAAACTCTTAAAAAGCGTTCGTAGTATACCTGAGTCGTCGCTGTTGTTTCCCTTGTCTTAGGGCTGGTTGCTAGCATTCCATTTTCCAAACAACAGGTAATGTTATGTCCATCCTTCAGTGACTTTGTTAATTAAATATAATAACAATAATAATAATAATTATTATTATTATTATTATTATTATTATTATAAAATATCAGTAATACCGCTTGTTAAAAGTGAACAGTGATGAAATGTCAATGCCCGTGTTTATCATGGGTGCTGCTGTCGGTGGCCACTGATTCTATTCTACTGATATGTTCTAATAAGAATATTGCTACTTTTTGCAGTTTAATGATTTACATCATCGCATGGAAGATAGAGACATAGAGAGAACATTTGGAGGTGATTCACCAGAAAAAGGTGTTAAACTAACTGCTTAGCTGTATTCATAGGGAGGCAGCGTGGCCGAGTGGTGGTAAAACAGAAACTGCAAGAGGTATCTGTAAAGCCATCGAAAAAGTTATAAATATCCGCATCTTTCAAAGGAAAATGATGTTAGCAGTATGCACTGTTCATGGTCTCGCAAAGGTTGTTTGTAAACTTCAATTTCAGACCGGTACGTTTGAAGCACTTCGCTAATTTGCACTTGACTAATTTGCATATTTTGAAAACTTGGGGTATAAAACAATTATTTCATTCATTTAGTCAGTTAGTCAGTCAAGATAATTTGGTTTTATCAACTGAATTGTCGACGGTAAAGAGATTCTAAACCTGGCGTTTCGAGCGTTAGCCTTTCGTCGGAGCAGGTAGAGAAATTTTGGGTTGTGTGTAATTTATATACAGAAAGATGGTGCTACGCTATTGGTTGGTACCTGGTAACGAAAAAAAAATAGCAGTATAAATAAGTTCATTGAAAAGCGTTCGTTGATACTGTGAAAATTGAGAATGCCAACTGAAAAACCATTTTTTTGTTCAAAATTTTTGCGGCTTTCGTTCTTCCTTCATGTAGGGAGAGGCCGCACATTATCATATGTTGCTTAGTAAGTCAGTCAGTTATAGTCGGTTGGTCGGTCAGGACATCAGAACGTCAGTTAGCCCATCAACCGGTCAGCCGGTCCGCCCGTTCGCTTGTCAGTCAGTCAGGTGGTTTGGCCGTCCGCCTGTCCACCCGTCCACCCGTCCGCCTGTCCACCAGTCAAACAGTCAGCCAATTAGCAAGTCAAACAGTCAGAAAGTCATCAAGTCAGACATTTTTGTCATTTTTCCAAATCAGTTTGGATATGATTCAAGTTCATCGAAAACCAAGCGTATCAAGGCATTGGAGTCCTGGCAAAAGAAAATTTTCCACATTCAGACAGCGATCCTGATCATGCTGATGCCATCGTTCTCATTACCAGAAGGTGTCTATCTCTAAGTACTCACTTTCAACAATGAAAATTAAAAAATTATCTAGACACATACTTAATTTAACTTGGATATACACTTAGCTTGAGAGCTACTTTTCAGATGGTATTCCACCTAATAACTAATTATAACAACTGAACAATATTAATATCACAATTCACCAAGTGAATTCACGGATTAAATGCTGAATCATATAACGATAACATTATTTTCAACCAAAGTTTGGAGTAAAAGATATATCTAAGCATTGCTCAATTGAGAGGTTAACTCAATGTTCCTTAGGGGGATATCTTATAGCTTAACTCAATGTCCATTAGCGGGAAATATTATATTATATGTTACATTGTCATATTATCTCAATAATCAGTTTAATATTGAATTTAATTTCTCTTTTATCCTCTTCTTCTTCCTCTTTTTCTACTTCTCCTTCTTCTTCTTCTTCTTCTTCTTCTACAAGAGTTCTGGAGGTTAGTTATTCGTATCCTTCTTATTAATTCACACAATTTTACACTTAATTCCAACTGAAGTCAAAAACATATAATGTATAATGCATTATGTATAATAAATAAAATTACTAAAAAATATCATCATCATCATTATCATGATAAATTAAATGTTTGG
>CM042755.1:28558935-28566435 GCA_022496165.2 Catalaphyllia jardinei
TATTGCTATTGCTATTGCTATTGCTATTGCTATTGCTATTGCTATTGCTATTGTTATTGTTATTGTTATTATTCAGACGAATTTTTTTACAAAAAAACGGTCAAGTTCATTTGATGAAAACGAAATGATCAAAACAACAAAATGAAGAGCTAAGGTCTGACTAGTACACAGTGTCATTTTTACCCGTTCAGTTTCGAGCCGTTCAACTCGGCCCAAAACGCTTGAACCGATACGCAGCGGAAGGCATATGGAAATTGCCCTTGCGTTTTGCGTTTTGGGAGAATTAAGCTTAAAGCAAAAGAAATGCAACAAAACAGAGAAAAACTTATAGCGATTGTACAAGTGCTCGGCGCGTAAACGTTCCATTAGCCTGGAAACAAACTAATATCATTGTTTTGAAGGAAAATATATATTTACAGCTGTGAAGCGTCTGGGGCACTTTGAAAGGAAGCTTTAAATTCATTTGCTATGTTCCTAAATTTACACCATCTGAACTTCAAGAGAGAGTTAAACATACTTGTGACCAGTTTCGTGCGCGATTACGAGCGCAGTTTGTAGGCCCACCATATTGTTAGCGTTTCCAGTGCCCATCTTGCACATGCTCTTGAAAGAAGCGATTCCTAAATCACAAAGTACAAATAAAGTCATACTACTCGGAAACTACATGGAAGGTGGAATTGAATTGTGCATGAAAGACTGAGAGCAACATGCAGATACACACAAAGGGATGGAAGTGAAGAAGGTTAAATTCAAAAGAGGGCTACAAATACATCTGAGAAAACTTAACTGGTATAAATAATAGAAAAAATGTCTCCTCACCGCCGACTCCACTTCTCATGCTGAGCGATAGGATAAGAAAAAAAAACACGTAAGACTAAGCTAGTGTTCAAAATGTTCAAATGTTGTTGTCTAAAATGGCCATTACACTTAGCCACAGCTTCACCAGTTTAGAGGCATGGTCTATTAACTAATCATGACAGGATTAAAAATCCCAACTAGCGTGAGACAGACCAGTTGACTGTTTACAAGTATGACCAAAGAGTTAAACTAGGATCTGCGCGGAGACACTCCAGCTTGGTGGTTTGGGGTACCTGAACCCGTGACCTCCAGAGTTCAGGAGAGGAGGTGAAGAAGAAACACTGTTTCCCCCGGAAGGAAGGTACTTACCTGCTGGGGAAATACAGTTCTTCGAACTTCTTTGTAGACTGATAAGAGCAATACTGTTCCTCAACCAGAGTCGGATCATACTCCTTCTCTCTTATTACTGTCTTTTGCCACCTTTGCGCTACTCTCTCAGAAGAAGCTAGGAACGTCTTAAAATTTGTAAAATGTAGTTGAGCTCTGCACCTGTACTGCTCACATCAGTCTGCGAGGACGTCCAAAGAACTACATCTCGCCGTCAGTTAAGTAAGTACCTGCCCTTCGGGGAGATATATTTCTTGATGTAGAAAAGTTAACGCTATGGTTTTCCGATCCATTTCACCATTTATATTTAGTTAATTTTCCTAATCTTTTCGAAGTAAAAACTATTTTAGTGCATAGCTGTTTTACAACATTTGGCTGAAAAGCATGAGGGGATTTCTAGTCTTCAGGCATTCTACCTTGTTTCCTTTTTCTTGTTTGATTATTTACCTGTATATAAGAGAACATACGTCGAAATGTTCTGGGCTAGCATCATCTGGGTTGTTAATAGATTTTAGATATTTTGCCAGCTTTGCCATCCATGCCGATTTGGTATCTTTGAATTCTACTCCTAAAACCTGAGGAAGTTGAAGACATCAAACATTAAAACTGTCAGTAAAACGGGCACCAAAAAAAAACAGAGAGCAGAATTAAACGGGAACAGTGACAATAACATTATTTATTAAAAACTGGATCATTGGACAATGCAATTCGAGAGTTTTCATTAGCTAAGCCATCATGGTATGTGAGCCATTATACCATGATCTACAAAAATGACGAGGGTATGCGTGATTTTTTGGGGCCTTTATGTTTTTATTGTAGTCTGTTTTCTATATTTTGGGGGCGTTTTTAATAAAACAATTATTCCACTGGCGCTTGTTGGATATGAGATGATTATAGCCAACTCGGCGCTACGCGCCTCGTTGGCTATCTATCATCTCATATCCAACGCGCGCTCATGGAATAATTGTTAAGTATTACTGTAAAGATATAGAGGATATTACACGGTGGCGAGAAGATACGAATTTTATGTTTCAGTGGCAAGAACAATAATATTGTTCTTGCCACTCGAACATAAAATTCATATCTTCGAGCCAACGTGTAATGTTCTTTTTATTGTATGGAGACTAAATATTGAATAAGCAAAAGGCGGGAATGGTGACGTCATTGAACGATACGACACTCACAAAGGTGACATACGGAAATTACGCCACCTGGGTCCCGGATGAAGTGGCGTATGGAATCTACGAGTGGTTTAGTTCCCAGTAAAACACTCTCCTCCATGAACCATGACTGTAATCATTTTAGTGGTGACAATAATTATTGACTATAATTATGTATTCTAATCCTACTCATGCAATTAGCACAAAGGAGGTAGTAAACTGTGCACAGGTTTACCTCTTTGTCGATTACAATTATTCTCGAAACTACATAATAGATACGAATATCTCCAATGCTCGGATCCATTAGGAGACCTGAAATCTACAACAGACATCATATCAAAATGTTTAAAATTTAGCAAGGTGATGTTCACTGGATAAAAGTCATAAAAGACAAGAGGAATAAGAAGATCTTCAAAAATTTTAACTCGGAGCTTCGTCGCATTCTTTGCAATTAAGTTTTAAGTTGAGTGACATCACTTGATAGGTCTTGATGAAAATTTTCTCTAGTTTTTTGAAGTTTAAATTAACACTGAGTCACAAGGAGGTTTATTTCAAGTTTTAGCAAGTGACAGCTCATAACTGCTAAACTACTTATCTTCTTTACAGCTAATTTGGACACTCTCTCCAGCCACTTTCAAGATATTTTAATGGAAAATGAACGTCAATATTCAAGTGCTCTGGTAAAGCATTGACTCGCGTTTCCATAGTTAATATCCTTTTTAAGAAAGCTATAAAACACCCTAAGAAAGTTAATCCGGACAGGCCCTTGCTATATTTCTTACTATATTTCCCAACAAAAGAAGGAATTGCTGTGGGTTGCGATTTTCTTTCTCTAGCCTGGTTACTGTGTCAGCTTCAATCATCAGGAATGCTTCCATTGTTTTCACTTTCATCTTTCCTTCCTTAACTTCTCCCGATGTCTTACTGGTACTCATTAACTCTGCAAAAGAAACAGTTCCTTGAAACGGTATGATGATATGACTAGTTAGGGTATGTATGTTTTCCGAGCGAGCAGCAGGGGGTGAGGAGTGGGGGGGGGGGGGGGGAAAAAGGGAAGGCTTCTCTCGACAGTGGTACCCCTTTTAGGCTGAAGTAACATGAAAGAACACAGGAATTTCTCTAGTAGAAGTAACGAAATTCCATTTAGGTATTGAGAGGTCATTTCAAACTATAGCCCACAAGCTTGTCGAACTGACTACTTTTTGTGGTCTTTTATCTTTAGTTCACTCGAAAGTATTTTGAACGATCTTTTGGCTCATACACGCGCAAGGTTTTAGGCAAAAGATGTTGTGTGCCTACTGTGGGTTTGGAAAGGGGGAGTCATTCCACATGGAAGGTAAATGAAAGGACCATATTAAAGAAGGTCACTCCGAAAAGCGTATTTTTTTTTCTCATCACCAACACAAAGTTTATATCAGGTTAAGTTACTCGCCCAAGTTTCAGCTTCTAAAGTGCATGCTATACCGAGAAATTAGTCTCTAAAGAAGCCCAAAATTCTGCATCGGCAGCCGCCATTTTAAACCAAGTGGCCAGCGGCCAGGCCGCTAAGCGTGACGTCATTTCGACGTATTTGAATTCGGGAAGCTTGAAGTGCAGCTGGCTCAGTAGTACGCTTTCAGGCTTTCCTTGTTTGGTTTCTTGTGTGAAAATGCCGTCGTGTTCTGCCCTTGATTGTTCAAATCGATCGGATTAAGATCCAGAATAGGGCGTTTAGAAGCAAAACGTTGGCAAAAATGTGACTGCACCAGCTTCGTCGGGATGCACATTTTATGACAAAACACTCAAGAATGCCTACGTTTGTATTAAATGAACACTTCACAGGATTGTTACGAAGTCAGTAACAGATACGAAATGTTGGGTGCGAAGATCAGGAACAGGGAGACTAAAACAAGATGCTGTTCCAAAAATAATCCAAAGTTCCTGGCACCGCTCGGCTTAAACCATGGAAAATTCTTCGTTTGCAGTGATCCCTTCGTTTCACCGGCAAGAAGTAAAATAAAAATACAAACAGTTGACGTAGAAAAAATTAACTGCTTACGGCTTTATTAAACCGCCTTTTAATGTCTAAAGGAATTTACAAAGAAAATTGTTTTCCCATTTACTGCAACCGATGTAGCATAAGCTTAAAATACTACGTTTAATTTTATTTTCTTCCTCTGGCTGTTCTCGGCAACAAACACATTCTGTTTGCGTTGGCATGATATCACATCGCTCACAAGTACACGAAAATGTGCTTTCTAACCGATCGTTTACTTCTTCGTTCTCGCTTTCGCTATCCTCAGGATTAGGAACACGTTCTGGCTCAAAACGGTAAAGTTGGAGATCAGCCATGACCTTGAATACAATCGACTGGTACATTTACCTATAATGCTTTGCGTGCGAAAACTCTAAAATAGCGTATAAAAATATTTGACAAGAGCAATGCTGTTAGTATAGGAACGACTGCCGTTAAACCATATCTTTCTATATGCCCAGTCGGCTTAGTTTGGTTGGCAAGGTATTGTTGTAAAATGTACCGCCGCCATCTTTTTTCTTATGGTGGATTACACGCTGGCCACCACAAAATCTCACGAACGGCATGACGTCACGCTTAGCGGCCTAGCGCTTGGCATTTGTTTTAAAATGGCGGCTGCCGATGCCAAATTTTGGGCTTCTTTGGAGACTAATTTCTTGGGATAGAATGCACTTTAGAACTTCGGTGAGTAACTTAACTCAATATAAACTTTTTATTGGCGACGACAAAAGAAAAACACTTTTTGGAGCGACCTTCTCCTTTAACAGTCTGTCAAGAATGGTGTATAAATCGTCAGTGTTTGGATCCTGGGGCATAGCCTTTTCGTAGAAACCTTTGCGGGCAATCGCCCGGGCTACGTTTTATGTTATCCGATGATTGTGACTTGTTTGTTCAAATCTTACGTAGTGCCTTGCCTAAAAGTGTTACGAGAATCCGATTTAAATTTAGGATCTTGGCAATAATGTTAAAACTTCTTGTAACGTCTTTGATGTTAGTTGTAATTTATTTGGAATATTCTAGCGTGGCGTGTTTTAGCATATGGAAAATAATAAATATATGCCGTAGAATTCCGAAATTAAATGTTCCCCCGAAAATAACGACTCCCCGAAAGTTATTTTTTTTCCTTTCCTATTGAATCCCGGTAGTAATGATCCCTCCGAAAGCAACGACCAACTCGAAAGTAGCGGCCTTATGAATATTACTACTCGATCGACTGCAGTAAAAAACTGAATTACATTTGACGTCAAGTTTAGGGCGTTTCAAACAGTGCTAGTTACGTCACGATATAATGCGACCACCGGCCTTTCTTCTTACAGTACCAACGTTAAAATCTTTATTTGTTTATAGAGTTTGCTTCGTTTATATGGATAGTTGGTTGGCAACATACATAAACGAATTTTTTTAATTTGTTACGCTTTGTCTGAAACGATTGTTACCTTACAAAACGTTTTTTAACCATTCGAAAGTGACGGCTACGCGAAAGTAATAACGGTCCCCTCTACCGGCTAAATCTGAAAGTAACGGGGGTAATTACCTTCGGAATTCTACGCTAATTTGCTGAAAAAAGGTAACAAGATAGGGAAAGTGGAATTACGACATATAAGAGGGCAGGCTGTTTACAAGTGTGAGCGAAAAGGATCGATTGTGGATGTACATCGATCAAAGCAGAGGATCAAAAGGAAAAAAAGACACCAAGAATGACAAGGAAAATTAAGGAAACAATATACATAACGGCAGTTTCGTCGGTGAAAAATGTATGTATAAATCAATCGAGTTAGAAATTTGGCAACAAACGATGATGCCGTTCGTGGGGTTACAAAAGGCAGATTGCTATTTCTTTGGTGTATTGAAGAATAATGGGGAAAACGGGTTGTTCATCGTGATAGACGCAATAATAAAGTGTATTATTCGCCTGCTCACTGCTATTCATCTCCAGGCCACGAGGTCGATTAATTACGCGCCACCATTTATATCACGAAGATCGGCTGTGATTGGTGTATTTAAATCCTCCATTGTTCCATTGTTATGGCGAGCCGCTGTTCCCTCAGCACTCTGCTGTTGTAACGTTGTCCTCTTGTTGTTTTTTATCGTGGGCATACATGCTTCATCCATCCTTTAACAGGGATAGTGGAATGCACCATTTTGTTAATGATCAGTTTCTGGTGAATTGTGGGTAGATCCAGTCCTTTGTGGAGGCAAACGGGCAAAATTACAATTTAAAAGTATGTCCTAAACTGGCCGTTTGCCCCCACAAAGGACTGGATCTACCGACAATTCAGAAGGAACAGATCATTAGCAAAATGGTGTATTGAGACTGAGATGGTGGAATTGATATTCCTCAAGCGTGGATTCCACGATCGCAAACACAATACCAAGAAAAGGCACAACAGCGGACTGCCGAGGGAACAGCTACTCACCGGAACCATGGAACAAGGGGGGTGGGGGGTTGAAATGCACCAATAACAGCCGACCTTCGTGGTATAAATAGTGGTGCGTAATCAGTCGACCTCATCTCCTAAAGAAGACAAGCAGTAGGCAGTCGAAACGAGGCGATCTATTTTTCAAGAGACTACATCGTGACACACACGATAATACACACTATTAGTATATACTAAAACAGTATATAGTGTTGAAAGCGCGCTCTGATTGGCTCGTCAAACTCTGAATATCCTTTGCTATTTACCTCCGAGCAACTCGCGAAAAAATAGCGTCCCTGTTTACATCCGTGACAAGTGAAGAAGTCATCCAAATTAATTTTTTTGTGGTGTATAATATCTCACTGTTTTAGTAAACACCTCAGTTTCGGTGGCTAGCGGTGAACAGTTGTTAATTACTCAAAAATAATGGATATTTAAAAGTCTCGAGTCCTCATCAGTAAATAGATTAAGCCTATGGATGAACAGTTGAGTTAATCTTTATTACTTTTTCGCCATTTGCTCATGCTTGTTACGATAGAAAGATTGATTTAATATGGAATTAGTTGCTCGTCGTAAATTTTGTCCTGGAAGTTACGCTCCTGCATCCGGCAGTTTCCTTGCTTTCTTGCTTTCTGGGATATTCTCAGCACGTCAAAACGAAACTTGTAATGCTATATACATGCTCCAGCCCTTTCCACTCCCCCAAAAGACTCGTCTTCCATAC
>CM042755.1:28571435-28603935 GCA_022496165.2 Catalaphyllia jardinei
GAGAGCGCATAACTATAGGGCTTACGCCATTCAATTCTCGTCCAAAGTTGTAAAAACAAGCCTTTCATCGAGGATTGCTTAAAAACTACCGAACAACCCATGATGAAATTTTCACAGTTGATTTTAAGTGGTGAGTCGCGTTTAGAACCAGAATTATTTTAAAAAAAAATCTGTACGACAGATTTTGGCCTATTTTTGAATTCACATTTTCTTAGTTTTCCGAAAAATCTATTGTAACCGATTTTTATTTTATTTTGGATTAATGTTAAATCAAAGCCAGTTTGTTATTCCTGAAATTTTGAGGTGGGTAAGTAGTATAGTAGTTAGCGGTTCGAGCACAGTTTTCAAATAGGAGACTATATCACTTTTTCAAATAGGAGACTCTATCACTTTTTCCACAGTTTTCAATATTTAACAACTCTATCACTTTTCCATATTATTGGAGGTTCTAACACTTTTTTATCCGCGTTGGATTTCTCAACTACTTCTCCAACAATTAATCAACTGCTGGAAAAACCAAATGTTAAAAACATAACCAAATACTGAAAACAAATCTTAAACAAAAAATAGAATCCAAACCTTATAATCAAATGTTGAACCAAATTTAGGAATGAAAATGTAGGAATCAAATGTGGAACCAAAACCAAAACCCGGGACATCGGTCTGGAACCAAAACCTTGAATTATGAAAACTGTATGAAAATTATTGGTAACTATATGAAAATTATTGGAAACTGTATGAAAATTATTGGAAAATATATGAAAATTATTAGAAACTATATGAAAATTATTGAAACAAATATGGAAATTAAGGAATGATTAATGTTTGATATTCTTGTGTCCGTATGCATAGCTTGTCACTCCATCTTTATGAATATATCTTTTATCATCAAAACAACTGAGTGATACTTTATTAATTTCATAACTTCCTAATTGATGGTTCTCACTTCTGATTGTTTTCATCTTTTGAAACATCTGTTTATTATTGAAGAGTGTTTCTTTGTAGTTTTCATGCGTGATGTCCTTCTTGATGACATTCTTCTTAATTCCTTTGGCGGTCTTTCCTCCTTGTTGATTGTTTTTGATATAACTATACATTTTCGATCGTAGACCAACGAATTCACAAATTGGGACTCCTGCGGCTTCATCTTTGAATTTTCCTATTACTTTTTTATTTGTCTTATCAAAATATGGTGAGCTCTCAGAGTAGTCACTATTATCAAACTTATGCTTATCATTCCAAAAGTCTTGATACACATCTTCAGCTTTGATTTCATAGGTCAAGCTGTCTGTGTCTGTGAATAGAAGCTTGGCTTTGTCTCCATATTTGTCTTTGAAATAGTTGTAATGGAAATCATACATCAAAGTCTTACTCAAATCTAAGATGCACATACCCACATATGCCGGCCTGTCTAGAGTAAGTGTTTCTTTGATTTTATGTACAGCCACCAGATTCTCATTGAAGATCTTGCTACTAACATAAGTTGGCTTACTGGTTAATTTTAATAATTTCTTTTCATCAGTAACAAATCTGACATCTACTCGCTTTCTGATATTTTCCATCGTTTTACCGAATACACTATTATTCATGAGTTTGAAGAAATCTTTTTCAAAAGCATTCTTTGCATTTTTACGTTTCTCAGTATTAAAATCAATATATTGTTTTAACCATGGTGATTGATTAAACTCAAGTACTCGATGGACTTTGGTAACTTTTAAACCAAGATCAATATATAATTGGAGGTTCCTATAATGTAAAACATATTTTTCTTTTTTATTTAAGGTTGGTATGAGCTTTTGAACCAAACCAATTGATATAATAAATTTTTCAGATATATTTTTGCAATACTCAGATAACATATCATTTGTTACTTCTACTTTTTCTGTTGCTAGTGGGTAATCATTATGGAGATTATGCAGTTCTTTTGGATATTTAAGATCAACTTCTAATATTAATCCTTTATTACTGTGTTCTTTATACTTAGTAAGGTCTATCTTATTGATCTGCTTTTCAGTCATCCATCTGAATCCACCTGTTGGTAGACACTGGCTCATAGCCCAACCATAAAGGTTATTAGCATCAAGATACATAATATACTTTGATGGCGCCTTCTCATTGTATTCTCTCATGTATTTATTGTTTGTTTTACCATAACGATTGGCTATATAGCTGATACCACCACGCAGTCCCATTTCAATGAACTGGAACATATCAATGTCAGTCATCAATTCCAGCTTAATATTAGTCATCTTCAACATAGCATCCCATGACAAACCAGGAGATGTAAAATAATGGCATGGGTCTAATTTATAATATTCCAAACATGTTTTCCTGAAATTCTCAAATACATATGCTAATAGGAGGATGTCAGATGTAAGGTATAAGTCATGGTACTCACCCATATTTTTTAGAGAGAATGTATTCCACACATTTTGGGCGTGTTTGTAATCTTCATCTGATATATGCTCACTGTTCAGTATGTTGTGAAATGCTTCTTTTGGTGGAAGTTGTTCTTTGAACTTATCAAAACTGTCCATATAGTCATAGGGGTAAACTCCTTTTCTGGTCATTAGATCTAGCTCTTGACCTTCAAATATTTTAGAGGTGTATTTCAATGATTCGCTTGGTACATTACTCACTAGTTTTTCTAGACTGGAACTCATAAATTGGAAACTATGAAGGAACACTAAGCTATTACCAAGCATGAACGCCATATATTTCTCCATATTATTAGGGATGGCATTGATTGTCATCTGTTGCTCATCACCCTTCTTATTTGTGTATGTTTCTTAACAATGGACCCAATCTCCTGCATGATAAAATGAGAGTCATACCCACGGAGATTATGAAATATAACTGGTATTTTTACTTCTTGTGGGTTTACTCTAAGTTTCAAATTACAATCTTGATGAGCTGAGCCTCTATATTTACCAGTGATATGACAGTGGTCTCGAACTCGAATATCTTTATCAGTATATTTTTTATCACAAATATGACATTCATCAGCTTTTTGAAATTTCTCTTCATCATCTTTCGTCATTCTCAATGGTTTATTAAATTCTTTTTTCATCAATCTCTTACAATATTTAACTTCTTCTAATATGGCTTCCATGAATTTATACACAGCCTTTTTACACCTGTACGTTTTAGCAGGTTTGCTGTATTTATCATTATAGCAACAGACGACCTTATAACCATATCTACAGTCTGTATGCTTCTGGTATGCCTCAGTATATGATTTATCATTATTAGGTTGACAACTAGATATATTTTCTGTTAAAGCCTCAAAGTATGCATAGATCACAAATGGCATTGGTTGTTGTTTATTATGATTATTGTATTTGAGGATGTTGTTATCTTCATTAGGCATTTTTACTGCTTGTGCTCCATTAACTTGAATGCAATTATCTTTATGATTGTTCAAGTCTCTTTCAGAGCTGAAACACTGAAGACAATACATACAAAAGTGCTTCTTTCCCTCATACTTCGTTTTGTTGAACATAAACCTGTTGAAATCTTCGATGAATACGTAGTGTTTATTGTCATTTTCAGTTATTATAATGCTTTGTGGTTACTGGGAATTCAATTCCTGAATAATCTAAATTTTTAACATATTCCTTGTCTGATTTTTTGATCCTCTGTGGATTTTTATCTTGTGGATTTAAATGTCTTATGTGACACCATCTAAAGCATTCATTATCCTCATTTTTCATGTTGATCACTCCTTTTTTTACTGTTTTTGAGTTCTGGGGGAAGTTCAATATATGATGAGCCTTTCATTGGCTTATATTGTACGATATTGATATAATGATTGTCAACAGATTCAATAGTCCAACCGGAACCTTCAGATATCCATTGAGCTGTCATGTTTAAGATTTGCTGTTTTGATAATTGTAATGCTTCTGGGATTTCTGTGTTGTTGATGATGGTAAGAGGTTTGCTATTGAAATATGCGGTTTTGTACAGTGTTTCATCTTTTGCTGATTTTTTGAATGTTACCGTAAGCGTTTCAACGAATTTTAGACCTTTCGCATCTGTGAGAATGTTTGTGATATGATCTTCGATGGCTTTTCTTGTGTTTTGTAGTTGTTCAAGCGGGTCTTTATTGTTATTGATGCTTATTTCGAAGGATTTTGTGTAACCCTTCAGGGCTCTAGCAGTTTCCTCTATTTTAGTCCTTGGTAATGGAACTGGTTTAATATTCATCTTATTAACACGTCGTTGGCATTTAGCATTTTGTATATCAATTTTTGTACTGTCTTGAATAGCTTGTTTGATGATATCATCAAAAGACATATTTTTTTCATACTCTAATATTTTATTTATGACATTTTGTCTTGTATTTTTACTACGGAGATCCTTCCAAGTGAATCACAATTGTTTGGCAAGTGGGAGATACCTCCATGAGAGATATTTAGTCTTAGTAATGAAAGGAGTTGTTCGCTTTTTGCTTTTTTTAGTCGTTGGTTTGTCTTGTGTTTCAACCTGCTGCTTCTTGTCGCGTGACAGCAGTTTCTTGATTTGTGAATCTTTTTTGATTAGTAGACTAATCAATTTAGATTTGGTTAGTTTTGAGAGATCATGTGTGTTCATACTATATGTTGAGATAATTTTTTTCATTCTATATACTATGTTTACATATTTTTTTTTATATCAATTTGTAGTGCGTTTAAATTGTAAATTTGTTTGAGAATAATTTTTCCAAGACGATACTCCGTCTGTTGAGAATGATTTTATAGTTATTAGACGATATTCCATCTGTTGAGCTTTGAGGTGAAAAAAGTTATTGAGCCTCTAAAATATTAAAAAATGAAACAATTTTTGATTATTATTTTTTATATATTTATTGATCATTTATGGCTTGGGCATTTTTCATGTGTTTCTTTGTATTTAGATGGTTCCATTTCGCGGTTAATGTGTAATTCCTATTTCCACATGTAGGACATTGCCATTCTTTATTCACCATGTACTTGGTCTTGCTTTGTGTGATTGATTGCTTTCTTTCTTCTTCACTGAAATGTTCGATTGGTGTATGAATATTTTTTGGTCTTACCATTGTATATACTATATATTTATTTAGAAAACAGTCCTAAGAAAGCACGCGCGCTGATTGGTTAAAAAGCCTGTTTGTATAACTCGATGTAGACACAGAACTAAGCGCGCGCTGTTGACGTAGTGATGGCGCGAGCAAAGAGAATTTACATTTTGATAATCAAAGTTTACAAGTTGTTTTCCTTTTTCTCGTCGTGGTGTTTTCTAAAAGAAATAGAAAACATGTACTCCGTGTTTGTATCGAGTTATACAAACACTCGTGAAAGTTTGGGAGAACTCGAAAAAGCTGTGGAAACACTCGCCTGCGCCTCGTGTTCCCACAGCATTTCTCGTTCTCCCAAACTTCCACTCGTGTTTGTATAACTCCATACAAACACGGTACATGTTTTCTATTTCTTAAATATTTTTATGATATTTTATAGTGCGTTTAAATCTTTCATAGGAATCCAACTGTTGAAATCATCACTATATCCCTTCCATTTAACTAAAGCTTGTTTCTTCTTATAGTTCCTCTGAATGACTTTATCAATGCGGAATACATCCTGTTTGGCTTTCAATAATTCAGGTTCATAGAAACTACCTTGAATATCTTCACCTCTGAGATCCTTTACTTTATATGTTATTGGATTAGTGTATTGGATATTATCAACTGTGAACACTTCTTCTGTCCAATTTGGTGTATAACCCTTATCGAACACATTCCGTTTGTACTTAGATATTCGGACCTTATCACCTATTTTATATTTTGGTTTCTGTTTTGATGTTTCCATATCACCATATAAATTGAAGTAAACTGTACCCTCATTCTTTTTCTTTGAAGCTTCAACTGGTGTCATTTTTATGCTTGAATGTTTTGTGTTGTTATATTGTTTTACTAGTTTAGGTAGCATGTCTAGATACATTGTATTACCTTGAATTGTGAACTGTTTCCACATTTTGGATTTAATTGTCCTATTCCATCTTTCAACTACTGATGACTTCTCTTCATTCTCAGTTGAGTAGATTTGTATCCCATTTTTCTCTAATAGGTCTTTCACATGTTTGGTATAGAACTCTTTTCCCTTATCAACCCATAGATATTGTGGTTTTCTACCTTCCTTGAATATTGTTTTGAATGCTTCAGTGACAGATTCACCTTTCTTATCCTTCAATGGAACGATCCAACCATATTTGCTGAATACATCAATAACCAGAGATATCGGTAACCCTTATTCCATTTACTGAACTGTTGCATTTCAACTAGATCCCTTGGCCATATTTCATCGATATGATTTGTCATTACACGCCGCCGAGTGAAGTTGCGTTTTATGGGTGTATGTAACTCATCTGCTAATTTTTCTTGCCAGTTTTCCTCACTCGACGGCTTTTCCCGTTTTTTGGCTTCTTATCACCCATACCTAATTTGGACTTAGCTGCTATGGCGTTCCTAGCCACAGTATGACTCCATTGTCGATCTTTCCAAGGAATTGCATCGAGAGCTTTGACCATCTTACGATCAGCTTCATTTTTGCACTTCACTCGATCACTTTTTGGTTTATTACCACAAACTGAGTAATCAACATCATGCTGCATACTGACTGCATCTGTTCGGCCTGTTGGTTGTTGATATATCTCAAGTATCTGACCAGTGTTGGGATCATACCTTAGTTGCTCTTCAAGAGGGTTACCAGGGCCTGTATATTTATGTCCAGGCATCACAAAACCCTTCTTAGGCGCTACTTTCAAAATAGCATTATGGATGTCTAACCCTCCACCATAACCTTTCCATTTAATCCATGAGTTGTATGATCTGCTGCCTCCAGCATCTTTGTAAGCCTTGTATTGTCTTTTGTATTCAGCAACCAAAGCTCTACCCTCTTTTGCACTCACTTCAGGTCCTTTGAACAATCCAGGTGCAGTGACAACATTCCAAGCTTTCTTCCAATCAACAAACGGAAATGGTATTGGTAATCCTTTTCCTATCTAATAGCCCCCAGCTTGTGAGGGCTCAATCAGTTTCCCCGCTTTGTTCCTTTACCTGATATCTTTTTGATACATCATCGGTGACCGAAGCAATGATTTGGTCTAAATACTTTTGTCCCATTTCTTTCATCTTCTTTTTGGCAGTCTCTGATTTTATTGCTTCACCAGCTTTATTTCTACCTAAGTTGAAAAGTCCTTTAGCATCTGATGCCAATCCTTTAACAATAAGCTCATCAAATCCTGATCCTTGTTTCCCAGTCTTCACGAATTTGGTCTTTGTTATCCCACATTCAGCACAAGTGCATTTCAACATCATACGCCCATTTTTAGCTTTGGCATATCGCTCACTACCTGGAACGCATTCAGTTTGTTTCTTCTGTTTAACACAATATGATTTCACCATTATATATATATAATTTAGATATTTTTGAAATAATTGATGATGAATCTATGATTGACACTTGTGTCTGACATATCGAATTTAGCATTATGTATTGTATCAAGAATATATCTTCCCTTCTGTCTTTCCAGTAGATAGTATAAACACCAATACCCACATAACACTGAATCACGTTCTTGTATCTCATCCGTGGAATATACTGATCGTTTTCCACTAGTAGCCATATATTTCTTAACATCCCGCGGCATTTTTAATCCGAATGGGTCAAAGTATTCACAAAATCTATCAATGTTTCTATAAGTTACCCAATGCGTACCTGGTCCGATGTGGTTATCAAGATTTACTATCCCACATTCTTTATTTTTTATTTGTGATGGTAATGTATCCTTGCTGAAAACACCTCTGAAGTATTTTATACCAAGTTGTTTTACCCAGCCCATCAAATCATGATTTGATAATGGTTTATTTACAAAATAGCTCCTATCAATGGAATGCTGTTGAAAGGACTGTTTGGACGTAGAAGAAGACCTTTTCCTTTCTTTTTTGGAGCTTTTTTTTTTTTTACCAAGACCAATCTGGTTTGGGTGGTCATCCCAACTACCAAAAAACGGTGGTGGTTGATGTGGCACTATCATCTTATTTTTTTTTTACCTCGGCCTTTTTTTTTTAATTTTGAAGGAACATATACAGGTATTGATCTTCTTGGTCTTGATTTTTCAACATGCAAACCTCTTCACGGTCAAAGCTTTCAAAACCAAAGGAATCCCAATACTAGCAAGCAAAGTGCCAAGGAAACCACCTGACTGCTTTGCTGTTGGTTTTATACGAACACCTGAACCTGATTGAAGGGCATCTAATATATTTTTCTTTTGTTTGCGGTTAGAAGATGTTTGTTTGCGATTACTTTGTCAATCTTATTCTGTGGTATAAGGAAACCTCCTGTCTGTACTCCTTTTCCAGCTATTTACTTGACAATTTGGCTTGCACCTGTACTTGCAGCCCCTGCTAAAGCTGCTAATCCCATGGTTTTTACAATGGTTGGTCCGAATACACGTCCGAGGGATAGAATAGAAGTTAGTAAACTGCCACCGACTTGTTTTCTGATATTGGTTTTAGCAAGCTTAATATCCATACCTTTATTCAATTTCCGATTCTTCTCCAATCTCTTCTTTACCATCGCTGGGACATATAGAGTGTCATTCCCACTGAGAGAGTCATTCGTGAGCCTAATAACAATAGTTTCTCTTTTACGGTAAGCATCACCAATTTTCTTCTTCTGATTTTCTGATAGTTTCACCTTTATTACAAAAAGCTGAGTCATTGTTTGTATATAATATATGTTATATAATTTTCTGATTATAAAACATATATGAAATAAGGAATATCTTATTTCTGTTCATATTATGACCAATTGAAATTAATTTACATAGACCTTAGGACTAATTTCCCATCAGTCTTTCTCATTTGAACATCCTGTTCATGAAGGACATGTGCATAAACTGAGTAATCTGCATTAGAAGCACCACTTAGTGTATATTTGAAAGTCAGTTTGGTCATACCATCTTTGATATCTATTGGTTGCTTTGTTAGATCAAAGTAAATAAATGGAAAATGGAACTGAAGTTCGCCCTATTAATTAGAGTATCACTAGAAGACTCACTGTTAGCATGAACATACTTCAGAACATCTCGGAATACACGTGTTGGTTCAGTGCTTGGTTTGTAATGAACCTCTGGATATTCTTTCCCATTTCCTACTTCGAGATAGCAACTGTTTAATGCTCTATTATTTGCGACGCTGAAAGTGTTATACAAGAATTTATTAGCTGTTTGTGATTCATTATTTGCATCATTGATTATGAAAACAAAAACATGTCTAGGTTTGTTAATTGCTGTTGAAATACGGAAGTTAGCCGTCTGTTGTTGTGTTGAATTACCTCTCTCAACCAATTCATGAAGATAGGTCCACTTTCTTGTATCAAGGTATTTGCTTATGTATAATGACTTTCCATCTGCATTGAAAACAATACGAGGGACTATCAGCTGAAATTTAGAAAGACCACACGGCAATTGTCTGCTGCCTGCCAGACAAGGTTGGCGTCACTCTCAAGATCTATTTTTAACTAAATTCGAGAATTCGGAAGAAGTTCACCATAAAGGCTCTCAAAAAAGCCATACCGATTGAGTGGTATTTCTGCATTCGCTGTAATACCAGCATTCAGCAGCAATTTTCTAGCAGCAAAACCTGAATTGTAAGTTGCTTGATCTGTTCTTTCTTCAGCATTTCTATTCTTGTCAATATAAAAGAATTCATTGGTGCCTTGACTTTTTGAATAACCCTGAGAATATTCCAGAAGATTTTTGATATTTGTTGCTTGGTTAGCTTCCGAACAGTCATAAACATCAACTCCATTCATCTTGACATTCAATTTTTTAATAAGAGAATATGCTGAATTGACTATTCCATTGTGATCATCAGCAGCGACATTAGCTCCATCAGCTAGTTTCTCTAAATTAATATCTACATTGAATCTTGCGTGATACCAATCAAAAGGGGTCGTTTCTCCACTATTGTTGACAACAAAACGATGATTAGGTTTTGTTTGAGAAGCATTGTTTGCGATATTTGAATTCAATGCTGTTTCAAGTTCAAAAACAACATCTTCATACCTTTCTATAAACTGTGAGTTTCGATAATTTGTCATATATTATATTTTTAGATAAAATTCCTTCTTCTAAGTTTTCCACCTGAAAGTATCCGATTTACTCTATCATTTACCTCCTGAGCAGTTAATTCTTTTGGTGGTGTTATATTGTATTCCATTGGATGTGATGGTGTTGTTGTTTTGTTCTCTCTCAGAAGCCTGACTATTTCATCACCAGACTTTTTACCAACATATTCACCAGTTTTTGTGGCTGCACTTTTGGCTAATTTCTTCCCAGTTCTTCTGAAGATTTTACTTCCAACTGACTTTAAAACATCGCTTAGACCTTCACCGTATTGAAATTCACCGTAAATATGTTTTTTCACATATTTATCCAGATTTGGATCATAGCGTCTTTTGAATTCACACTGTCTTATCATATATTATAATATTATACTAAATCTCTGTTGATCTTAGAAATAGTTCAGTGTGCCAATCTATCCCATTCAAATCAATTGGAGCCCCAGATGAATCGGTAACGTAAAACCGCATTGAAGATATTAAATGACCTGATAGTGGACTATATGCGAGAAAACGAGGTTGGTGTGTAAATGGAAGTGATCTAACAAGATTATCAACAGGGATAACAGCGATTGTGCTTGAAGATTGACCATCAGTAATACTGTCTGTTACTTTGTCGCAGTTAATATGTATCTCATCTACTCCTCTTGTGATGTCAGGGAGATTTTTTCCATACTCTGTGCTATCAATTATTTTTGATTCATAGCCAATCAGTTTTCCGAAATCTGTGTTTCTGAGATCTAATTGAAAATGCTCTTTCAATTCAACAAGTACTCGATATGTGGATAAGATAAAATACAGATTGATGCCATACTTTTCTTCATCACCATCATCAATAACATGCCCTTTATCCTTCATGTACTTTTTAATGTATTCATCAATGTCATCATAACTGTACATTCCGTCAACAAATGTGATTGTTTCCCCATCTGTACCACCATTATGACTGTATTTTATTTGATTGTTACCATATGATTGTCTGATATTGTACCAACTGTAAGTCATTGTTAAGGATCTCACAGCCAGCTCATGCTTCATATCATAAGATAGTTTAATGGGTTCGTTGAATTTAGTTGTGAAATCATGACTCAAACTTACACCAGCCTTTTGTCTGTTTCTTGATGAAAATCGTAATAAGAATTCACTCATATATTATTAGATTAGATATTCCTTCATGAGGTCATTCATTTGTTTGTTATTTATGACATTCAATTTATTCAAAATGTGTACTATATTGACGAACTCTTCTCTGATATCACTGCTGTTGTTTCCAGTAGACATGGACCCTCCAAGCAGCTGAAGACGTGAAAGTAAATCTTGTGGATTATTATAATGAACAACACCTGATCCAAGTTTGGAATACTTCTTGGATGTCCTGTGTATTGGTATTTCACTCAGTCTATTTAGGTCATTGAAGACAGTTCTTGATAGTTAAGAGTAGTTCTTTCTACTATTGAATCTCTTTGTCAAAAGATCAAGTGTGTCGAAGTCGGCCTGTTTTTCATACACTTTCTGACCGTTGTTGTGAGCTACCACTTTCAGATGTCCAAACAGTTTTGGAAGATCGATAACCAGACCGCCATACTGCCCATTTTGTGATATCTTATAAGCGTTTCGTTTTGGCTGATTATACCTCCGGAAACCTTTACCCCTCTTCTTTCTTGCATTTTTTACTTCTCTGTAATATTTTGATAGTGTTGATGATTCTTTTTTTGCAATATTCTTGGTGATTGGATCACCAATGTTTTGTTTACCTGAAGCTGAAGCGGATTTTTCACGGAATTCTTTATATTCAGGAAGATTTTTAAATGTTGGATCAAAACCATATTTTTTTATTATTTCTATTTCATCTTTGCTGAATGATTGTTCAGGTATATATTTACCTTCTTCTTTACTTTTAACTGCACCTTCTTCTTTACTTTTAACTGCACCTTCTTCTTTACCTTTAACTGCACCTTCTTCTTCAAGTTTAACCACATTTTCAACTAAAGATTTAACCACATCTTCAACTGCACGATCTTCACCTTCAAATGCACCATCTTCGCCTTCAAATGAACCATCTTCACCTTTAAATGAACCATGTTCACCTTCTTCTTTAACAATAGAAAAATGATCAAACTGAGATGGTAGCTTACTAAGCCATTCTCCAACCTTAGATTCTTGTTTGGACATAATATCACTCAATCCATAAACAGACTTGATTAACTCGTCTTGATTATCTTGTAATTTTCTTATTAATTCATCCTGTTTGTTATCAATACTATCTTTATTATCTTTCAATTGTTTTATTACTTCATCCTGTTTTTCATCAGTTGATTTCTTAATCTCTTTCTGAAATTTAAAAGAAGGTTTTAATATTTCTTCTGCATCATCATACATATCTTGTTTTTGTGTTCGATAAGTTTTAATGACTCCACGGACTGCTTTTACCTTGTTTCCAGCTTCAATTCCACTTGAAAGAGGCTTTTTCATTCGTTCAATATCCATATACATATACATTAGATTAAAATGACTTATCTCAACTTATCTCAACTTATCTCAACTTAACTCAATTATCTAATGTAATCATATATAGAAATACCGAATTATGATAGTGGTTATAAATCAAATAATGATTTCAAACAATTGTATGAATATATGCCGAAGAATACATTTAGGATGCTTTTGGCTGGCAATTCTGGATCAGGTAAAACAAATTTATTGAGTCATATTTTACAACATCCATTGATTTATTATGATCAGATCCATTTGTATGCCAAAAATCTGGATCAAGATAAGTATGTAAATTTAATTGATAAGATGAGTGGAATAAGTGAACATGTTGGTTACCCGGTTTTGGTAGCGAGCAATGATGAAATCATACCTGTCGACCAGCTACAAGATACTAATATGCAAAGAGTCGTTATATTTGATGATTATGTGTGTGAAAAAGTACAGAAACCTCTGATAGACTATTTCATTCAAGGACGGCATAAAAACTGCTCTGTGATATATCTCACACAATCCTTTTATGGATGTCCTAAAGCGATTAGATTGAATTGCAGCCATTTTTGTTTGTACGATTTTCCATCATCAAGAGAAAGAAATTTGATATCTCAAGAATTAGGAATTCATAAAGAAAAGTATATTAAAGCAACCAACAAACCATACTCTTTCTGCTATGTAGACAAACCAATGAAAAAAGTGAAGAGAAACTTTTATGGAAATATATAATATACTAATATATGGGAATCTTCAACGACAATACAAATAATGATCATCATGGTCATGTCAAAATCGATAATGAAGGGCCGGCAGGTCCGGTAGGACCAGCTGGTGTTGGATTCAAATTAACTGATGATGGTAATTATGATATCGATGGGAAGCGATTAACCAATATTGGTGAGTCCACCAGCGACAATGATGCAGTCAGTTTAAAAGTGTTGAAAGAACATACTAAAGTCAGTCAAAATAGTTATCATTTACAACCAAGTTTCCGATTTTATAAAGACTTTGGTGACAAGAGTCAATTAACTGTAAAACTACCACCAAATACATCACCAAACCACTTTTTTCAAAATCCTAAGACGCATAATGATGCTTATATAATTAAGAAAGAAGGTGATGATACTGGTTTTAGTGGAGAAGCATGGTCTAGTATAAAAATGAAAGGTAATCAATTGGAGAGTGGTAGTTACACTTCTATTTTTGAAATATTTGTTATTGGTAGTGTTGGTGGTTTTCGTGTTGATCATACAATGATTTTTAATGTCCATGGTGATAGTCATTATACGATTAATACGTTCGATAGTGACAAAATATCTAATCAATATACTAAATCAATTATTCAATTCACAACTGATGGAGATGGTGGTGAAGATGATGGGATAAAATTCCAAATTAGATATTATGGTTCTCAATACAATAAAAACATTAAATTTCTGTTTTATTCAAGAGTGGTGAAGGGAAAATACTCAACAACTTTCGATCATACCATTTTTAATGTCCGTGACGTTGATTATAATCATACGATTCTCTATTTTGAGAATTTAAATCTCAATGGCAATCTTATTGATGGTTTAGGTGATCCTATAGCATACGCTAATGCTGCTAATAAGAATGATGTCGACATTGAAAACTCTCGACAAGACATTGCTATTGCTGATAAAGCCAGTAAATCTTATGTTGATGGAGAAATAGCAAAAGTCCATATAGATACTACACCATTACTTCCGAGAGATGGTAGTAGAAAAATGGATGGTGATTTAGATATGGACAGAAATTATATTCTCTCTGTGGAAAATTTAGATGATTATAAGTCTGATGATCCTATAGAATATCGTGTCAAAGACATAAGAAGTGTTGTTAATAAAGGATCTCGAACAGAATATAATAAAAAACTGTGAACCTTACTATGATGGACTTTTTGATAATAACAGTCTGGTCAGTAAAGCTTATGTAGACGCTGAAATTAGTAAATTACCCAAACCAGATACAAATGTCTTGAAGTTAGATGGAAGTAAAGCTATGACTGGAGCTCTAAATATGGGTAATAACGATATTGATAATTTAAAGACCATTGTTGAAGATGACGGCCCTAGTCCTAACTATGACCAAATAAAGCATAAAGCAGTTAATTTTGAATTGTTAAAAAGTACCAGAGATTATGTCATCCGTACTATAGCTGAAACTGAAGCAGATTTACTTCCAAAAAATGGTAGCGAGGTTATGGAAGGTGATTTAGATATGGCAAATCATAGTATCGTTAATCTAAAAGAACAAGAAGATTACCAAGCCACATATGCCACCAATGTAAAATTTTTCGCTAATGCAATTGTTGATAATAATACAATTATGGATGGTATAATTGATAAGAAAATAAAAGCATCTGAAATAAATTTCATAGAGTCAATCGATAAAGAAAATGTATTCAAAAGAGTGATGGATAATTATGAATTTAAAGAAGATGATGATGACATTCATAAAATTGGAGTTCAGAATAAAAATTTTCATTTGGTAAACAAAAAGACTTATGAATTCAAGATTGATTATGATTCCAGTATTGGTTATTATAGCACCAGACTATCAATTGATTTGGTATATCTACCAAAAGGTTCTTACACAATGGTCTATGAAATGTATGTTGAAGATGGTATCACAATTGATGAGATAAATGTATCAAGTGGAACTCTATCAGTGATCAAAATAAATTCAAAAATAAATGGAACAAGTACAAGAAGCATAATACAATTATCAAGAAACATCATCTTTCCCAGTTTTGATGATTTAGATATTGACATAAGATTGAAAAGTAAAACTGATCCCCAAACTACTATTTATGTTGTTGTTTACGGTGTTAAAGGTCAAGTCAATAATGTATCAGTAAATCTTTGGGATCGTCTTTATTATTATGATAATTCTTTCATAAAGTATGAGGTACCAATCGATATGAACTCTAAAAAGATAGTAAACCTTGCAGATGGTACTGCAGATAATGATGCAGTCAATAAATCACAATTGGATTTATTGGATACAAAAATCAATATAAATAAGTATTTCACATATGTTGAACAGTTAAAACATAACAATGAAATGACCGTCAAATTCCCACAAAATCACATATGGAAACCATCAATATCATTTCCGTTTGAATTAGTTCCAAACAATAATACAAAATTAAGGATAAAACTTGATGGTTGGTATCATATCATTTATACTGATAATGTTAGATGTGGAGGACATTTTAAAATTGTTGATGATACTAATGATGTTATTCTTTTCAATAATTATCTAGTTTATAGTAATTATTTTTTACCATTTACCATTAATACCATCTTCAAAATTGTTATTGATAAAAATCGGGTAGATTATGTTGAAATAATAATAAAGAATACTAAAATAATCACAAATAATAAGAGTCCCCAATTAGAAGGTTTAAATCAAAGTACTTTTTTATATAAAGTATATGGGTCCTTGAATAATATAAACAATATATATATGAAAGGACCATTGAAAAACATATTCAACTGGAATCACATTTCAGATGAACTAACAGAAGAACAGGTTGAAGAATTAAAATCTTACTACCACGCATATCATAAAAAGTGTTTTGCTAACCAGCTGGCATTGAAACGTTTCAAAGAATGGAAATTATTGGGGAATTCATTATCCATCATATTTGCATCTGGAGGTTTAGCAAGTAGTATAGCGACTGGTGGCATCAGTTTGATTGCAATCAGTACAGCAGCACTTCTGATTCAAGGTTGGATGAAGCATAAAGCCCTTGATCTTAAGATCCAAAATTGTACATATGCTTACCAAAGCTATCAACATCTTCTGAATGAGAAAAAGGGTACCTACAGGTTGATTATGGGAAAAATATCATTTAACCTTCTAGTGCTCAGTCTCTCCTTAGGTACTCAGTCATTCACTTTGGCCAATTATCAGTAGTCACGCACCTCTTCGGAACCTCTAATTTTATTTGCTCCCGGAGTCATCCACCTATATTGTTTTCAGGACTAGGGCCATTGTTTCTGTTGTTTATTCTATTGTTTTCTCGGCCAATCCTGTTAGACCTTACGAGAGGTGCGTGGCGCCTCCCATTTATTGACGTTTGAATTGTTCAAATTCACCTAGATTGGTAAAATACTTATGAAAACAGTAAATAGAGAGGAAAAACATTTTGGAACCTTTTTCAAAAGAGTTAGAAGTTGGGCTGTTATAAGCCATCAAAACTGTAGTTAGCCACCTTAAGAAAGTCAGGCAATTTTTATTGATTCATCGAGGACAGACGCTAAACAGTCATAACTAATATCTGTCTACTTGTCAAAAAATTCTTTGTTTGTGCATTTAGTTACTTGGGCAAAACTTTGGACGAAATTCAGACAGCGATAAGCCAGCCTAAAGAAGCTGGTTACTGAAAATGGGACTATTTGACTGTCGAAGGAACCTAAGCAGCCTGTATACGGAAATCTAGGGAAAAAATTCATTTAAATTTATGCACTACTAAGCTCGTCCTCTGACTCAACTATATCTTATAAGAAACACGTTACATAAGACATGTATACGCTAAGTCAAAAATATGGCATAGATCAGGAGTCATAATCAGGGACGGAGACCGTTAGTCTTGGGATCGGATCCGCGCAGACCCATGATATGGGACAATTTTTCTATTTTTAGAACAAATTGCGCCATCCTGACGTCATATATCCGCGCTAATCCACGCACGTGTCTTGAGCTCTCGCGTGGATGTGGTCACGTTGCGTGATGAAATGTTGAGAGTTGCGAGATGCTCTTGCCGATTTTTCACAGCGATGACAGGGAATAAGGCAGAGAAGAAGGAGCAGGGCTCTTCTATGTACTTTTATGCTCTGATTTAGTGGAAAAGGTGTTTTTCAGGGTTGAGAATTTCTTTAATTTCGTGCTGTGAACGAATAAAATCCGCTCGCCGGCTACTTAACACGCGTAAACTTTTGTGTTTGTAGAGAAAAGTTCTGTAAGAAAACTGTTTTCTCCAGTATCGAGTTAATTTGTGAGTTTGTCAAACAATGCTTTATTATAACAAAACCTGTTTTTGATAGTTTCTTGTTGTTTCTGCTCGTTTGGCAAAAGTTTTTGAATGGCAAGTCTGACGCGCTTTTAAGTCCGAGTAGGTGTTTTCTGCTTGACAACAAATCGTGACAAAGATTTGTTTCGTAGTCTTCTGTGCTGAGATGCTACAACAATTTTCACCAACGTTCGCCAAAAGGCTACTAACATCATGTGTTTCTTTCACATAGTGAAACTTTACACTGCGAAAATAAAGTAGACAAGGAGTTTAGACTCAATCGACAAAATCGAAATCTTTATTCGAGTTGATTAAAAGTGTCGTCGTAACTTTTCTGATTATTTCTGATGTATTCACATATTTTCAGCTAAGCTTTTAATATGTTCTCAAACATTAATCAACCTTAAACATATTCGAAAACTAGAGATATTGTATGAGTTCGATGTAAGTTTTCACACCAAAGTGCGAAGTCCAATTTCTCATGTTTTACTAGCTGTGCAAAACACGCATCAGCGAGCGCTCTTATTCATCGACCACAGACAATTTATTGGATTTTTACACTAACAAAACTAAGCAGCATCTACAGTCACTTATTGGGCCTAAACACTGCTATATCCAAACAAATCAAACTAGTTTTCTTCAGTGTTATGGAAAAGCTGTTAATCTTCTTCCTATGTGAAATTTAGATTAGAGTAATGTAAAATTCTTGTAAAAGGAGCAGCGGAACTCAACTTGGTCTGCGATATAAAGCGGGGCATACCCAAATTCCGCACTGTATTCACTCAAACTGGAGCAACTTACGTCTTACGGCGAAAGTACTTAACCAAAATTCCAACAGTCATAAAGGCGTTGAGTTGTGGGCCAAAAGCATAAACGATTTCAGGAATTTCGGACGCCATTTCCCCTGCGCGACATCCGCAAAAATCCTCGCAGCAATGCACGCGCGTGTGCCGCAGGTGAAGGCGCAATTTGTTTTAAAAATAGAAAAATTGACCCATATCATGGGGCCAACCCTAACACGAGAAATGGCGCGCGCTTACGGTCTCCTTCCCTGTTATGGCTCCTGCATAGATCTATCTTCGCTTTTACTTATATAATCGTCTAACGATAAAGAAAATGCTTATCACGACAAGAAATTAAAGAGCAAAGCAATTTCAAACCCAAAGAGAGGAATCGAGGGCGTGAAAAACAGATCAAGAACCGTCGACATGCAGAGAACCCGTTTGCATCCAAGCAAGCAACATTTTATCATTTGGGCGAGTTTGTTCTTTTTTCTACCATCGCCGTGAGAAAACGGGACGACTAGAATATTATAATAAGTATAGGTTAGGAAATAGACTCTAGAACATGCTATCCTCTCCTCGGCTTGCACGCAAAATTATCCGCAAGTTATAACCTACAATTTTTGCTTTACAACGCCACAAAGTGTAAATAGATGTAAACCGTGCACATGCATAAAAGTTAAAAATAATTAACTTTCAAGGAAACTTCAGTGCTTACTTTACTTGCTACATCAGAACAGATGTTTGGTTTCCCCTCGGTTTTCAGTGAGGAGAGGGTTTCATTCACCTTCTGAATAGACAATTTTTCAGTGACTGAGAAAACGTTTGATACCTTACCTTATCAGTTTTTTTCCTTGATGATACGCAAAGATTTATTCTCAGGCTGCGACCAGAGTCTTGTTTACAGAGCATCTATTATAACGGAAGTCAGATTGCAGAATGTTTGCTTAAGTCTCTGTTAAATTGTAAACACCTCGGGCATAAAAATATTGCATTTGAAAAATGTTTGTTTTAGTAAAGATAGGTGGAAACATGTTTTCATGATACGAAAATTCTGTTGACATTGCTGCCCAGGTGGAGCATTACTTGCAAGGAACACCGACCTTTAAAGTTGAAAACGTGGCATTATTCTAAAAAGACTCTCGCGTGTCAGATGCGAAAATTCCTTCCACATGTAGCACATTGATGGATTTGTTGCCTTTCTAAGTGAGGTGTTGAAAGTTATTTTATAACTGAAACAGGAAGACTAAATGGCAAACAGGATGTCTGTATGATCACAAACAAGAGATTTCTAAATTTTTACATGCTTGCCAGTAAATAAAGCGAGGGGAACCCTGTCAAGGTTAGTTGTACAGTTTATGTAGAGCCGTCTCATGTTCAACCTAAGTGAATTAGACATTTAATGCAAATAGTATGTCTCCAAGCAAGGATTAGAGGAAAATTCAAACACAGGAACGCTGTTGCGAGCAAATATTGATTGAACTCAAAATAAACGCGATAAGATATTGACAAGACATACTCAGCATTATGGTAACAACAACTTTTCAGCCTCTGAACGAAGAAATGAATAAGCAGACTCCTGAATAAATAGCAACCTCTAAATTCATTGAACTTGTCTTATTTAACATTTTGAAGGTGAAAGACGCCTAAAATTTGAAAGCCTCAAGAAAAGCTGAAATTTATGCAGTCGCAATCACTTTTGTCAAGTAAGTTTGTAATCCGCTCTCAACTAGACTGTGATAAATCATTTGTACAGTCGGAGCCTTTTAGCCCCATATATTTTTTTCTTTTAATAAAAATGAAAATAAAATCGATCGAGGGTGTAATACATTATTACCGGTAGCCCGGTAATTTACATAATGAATGGCCCTCAGCGAAACCAAACAAAAACTAAAAACACAAACAAAAATTCTGCTGATCCCACTAATTATTATACTTCCTTCTAATTGTCAAAATTCCTTATAAAAATAAAAAATTCCTACTGATCTGAAAGTGTTCTAGTAAAACATTTTCTTTGATGTAGCATTTTTCTGAAATTTGAGTAGGAAATTATATTTCTGTTATTAAATGTTCAGTTCTTGGGGATATCAATGAAGGAACGTAATCCAACCCTTTCTTATTCGTACGTTTTAGTGGTAACCAAAACAAGCAAACGAAATTTCTGTAGTAAATAACACACAAAGCTTGTATTCTTTAGGCAAGCAAAAATTAACCATCGCTCGTTAACTTGTAGTATCTTGCGTAACCAGGTAAGTGATACTGTAATCGTAAGAAATTCTAAATCATGAGAAAACAACTATCGTCAAAAACCGCGAGTTGAAAAGAACTGAGCATATTAATGTATGTATTGGAAGAAAAAATACGACAATTCCAATGCAATGTTCGCGGTATTTATAATTTCTCTACTGATTTACTTATTAAGGAGGCTGACAGTTTTCAGCATCATTTCAGCAACATCTCTACTTTGATGGAGCAGTAGCGCAACATTTTTTTCAGTTAATTAATTGCTGCAATAATGACATCAAATGACTGCTTATGCCGTTGCTGTGGTAACATGTTGCATCTTTATTTTATGGTATCTTAAATTGTTTCTACTACCACTATGTAAATACTTTTGCTTGATCACTTTATATTTCTTTTACTTTTACTTTTTTAAAGCAGACCGACAATTGTAGATTCTACAACTTGTCCATTGGTATCTCGGCCATTTTAAACCGGATCTTTAAAATTTCCAAAACCATAAGTGATCATGGTCTACTTTCTAAATAGTCATCACGATGCAAGGAAAATAATCATCATGTACTTGCAATTCTGAGAAAGATATAAAGTTGATCATCCTAGTTATGCACACAACTTAAGCAGTTGTGAAATTGAAGCCTGGAACCCAGTGCCCTACCTAGTGACCTATCGAGTTCGTGACATAGTCAATATACCCGAAAATGGCGAAGAATACTTAACGATTATTCATGCATGAGCGCGCGTTGGACATGAGATGGTTATAGCCATCTCGGCCCGTCGAGCCGACGCTTCGGTTCAGCTCATCAAAGTACTTATTTTCTTGATGGGTTTTTCGCAAGGACAGAATTGTTGGCGTTAGCTGGCGTTGAATCTCTTGTCGTAGTCGGCCAAAAAAGAGACTGAGGTAAAACTAGGTCGTCCTCTGTAGTTTTGCGGCTTTTTTGCTCTCAGCCCGTCCGAGCTCACTGCTGTGGAACTGTTTCTTCATCTGTTCATTGGAAATTGGTTTATGACCGTTTCTTACGAGCTCTATTAGGCCGGAAATGTTGCCTGTTTTTCTGAAATCTTGCTCTAATGCTTTATTTGCCTCAGTGAAAACGGCGTCAGACAGCTAGCGAAGGAAATGATCAGGATCAGAAAACGAATGAAGCTAGCTAAGGAAACGCTCAATGGTGGCTCTCAGATGGATTTCATTGATGAACTTTTGTAAACTGACAGTGTGCCATCTTTATTCCTCGTAGACGTGCAAAAACTCTTCCGAAAAACAGTCAGTTCTTCTTTTGACATTTCTTGCATCGGTTTCGAAAATTTTGTGCCAACAGGACTAGCAAGCCATTCAGTAACATTAAGGTAAACATTGTTGTTGTTACGTGATTTTCATGTAAAATCTCGATGTTCATGTTTGAAATTTTACAGCTTTTAAAGGAAACTTAACGGGTAAGTACCGTTGAATATTCTCATTCCGAACTTTATGGCTTTTCTGTTTTTACTGGGGTGGGATTGTCCTTAATTTCTTGCATTTCTTCTGTAGACAGCTCACCGAATTTGTTTCCTTTTTATCACCCAATTTTTTGCCGACGGCTTGGCTTCCCACAAAAAAACTTATGCCAAGGCACATTTGTCGCATTAATTTCCTTATAAGGTCAAACGTAGGTATAATGGCTGGTAACCGAGATACAGTGAACCAATCAGAAAGCTGGAATTGCATTATCCGAGGCTGGGAATTTAATAAAAATTGATATATAAAAGATCATATTAAGATATGAAAACATTATTGATCATCGCAGTTGTGCACACAACGTAATCAGTTGTAAAATTAATCTGATTAAGTTCTATGCACAAATGTGGTGATCGAAAGAAAAGTTGTAGAGTATTAACTCAAGTCTTCCTTGAGAGGAAGTTAATCTACAAATTTATGAAAACCAGTGTCCAAATTTTGAAGTTTACACCAGCCGTGTATAGTTCTACTACATCAATGCTGCGATGGTTTTTTTCCGAGAAGTCGGCCAAGTGAGAGACTGGTTGTCGTCACCCGACCTATTTTATATAGCTTTATAGCGGAGCTCCTGCGGCCCGAAATATCGCCAAGCGGAGCCCCATAACCATATAGGAAAAAGAAACCCATGTATTGATTTTCTCATGGTTATCATGGTCAGCGGTATTGCTCGTGGGCGCGTACGCACGACGGCGACGACCACGACGGTGGAGTCGCGCAACATGGTGGCCATACTCCAAATAATAGGTTGATAGAGACATGCAGCCTTGGTTTACCGTGTACTTCTTTGATATTGGACATCTTTGTTATGAGCAACTGACCTCTGTCAAAACAAGCTGACCAGTATCACGTGACCATATCGCGGGCTCAAGTCTACAACTCATCGAGGTCGAAGTTGACCGCTACCAAATGCTGGTTTTCGATTGGATCGCGGGCTCATGTCAGATTAACTTAATGAAAACAGTTCAGGCATGTTCAGAAGCGGGCTAACGCTGGCCTAGGATTAAAATATATCCTAATTATTACGTTTTCTTCTATTCTCTACTTGTACAAGTCCCATAATACACCTCTAATTTTCATAGGCATTGTTTTATATTACTCTTGGGACATGTTCATGTCCCAGGAGAAATTGCAAACAATGAGTATGCAAAAGTTTTTTTTTATGGTATTGTGCAAGTAGTGAATACAAATGTTTTGTCCTGCTTTGTTTTGTGTTTATAAAACTCAAAACAGAAAACCTCACCGCAAAGTTGCAGAACTCAAATAAAATTGTACCTTTTCATGGGTTAGCTCAATCGCGCTCTTAACAACTTGGCCAAGAAGCTACGCTTTTAGGCTGGCCTAAATCTATATATTAATATAGATAGGACCCTGCACGCGTTTTTATTAGTCAACAACCTATGTTTTATCAGAGTTCAGTAGCACAGTCCTAAGAAAGCACGCGCGCTGATTGGTTAATAATCGTGTTTGTATAACTCGATGGAGACAGAACTAGCGCGCGCTGTTGACGTCTTAATGACGCGAGCAAAGAGAATTTACATTTTGATAATCAAAGTTAACAAGTTGTTTTCCTTTTTCTCGTCGCGGTGTTTTCTAAAAGAAATAGAAAACATGTACCCCGTGTTTCTATCGAGTTTTATATAATAACCCAAGTTATTCTCGCATTTTGATTGGTTCTCGCCTATGATCTATTAGAGGACAGATGCATGATTGACGTTATCATTGCCGTTTTAAAATGGCGAAAAGTTTTGAGCATTAGGATAATATTTTACGTGACTGGGCAAAAGATAAGGTACAAAAAAGTCTTGCCGAGGCATTGAACAGTTTCGAGAAGCCAGACAACGAAAGATAAAGCCGTTTCTTTTAGAAAATGATACAGAAATAATTTTCTAGCAGCCTCAGTCGGCAGTCGAGCGAGACTAAACCACACACAAACTTGGTCTTGGTAAGCCGTGAACCATTGCTTCATCTCGAATGTAACAGACCCAATAAACAAAATGTTTCTGAGATTAATTTATTTAAAAAATTCAACTCTTCCCAGTGTCAAAACAACTGTTCACACACTGATTGATGTCAGAACTGAAACATCAAAACATCCCTTCTTAAAATCGGTAAAATTTAAATACATAGCCTTGCTTTCCGATGCGAATGTTCCTGCTCACGGTCAACAGTATCGCGGCTAAAATGAGTCTCCGACACTATATCTAGCTGATTTGATAATCACCAATCACAGAAGACAAATATCTCCTCCATCATTTACGCTCCTTTCATAAAAAAAACTCGAATCTAATGGCCTCTAGGTTGACCGCAACCACAAGTTTTCCGAGGGTATTTGTTCAACTCTTGTAATTTTCAAGGTAACGTCCAATCTTTTCGGCTCAAAGGGCTGCTTCGATGACAAAAACTGACTTGATTTTTCCAGCCTTTTCTTCAAGATATGTAGATTTCTCAGTTCAATTCTGCTTTCGCTGTAAGTTTTCATTCAACGAGGAGCGACGCTCGAGTTAGGTTTGACAGTGGCGTGATTTTTCTCGATCAATCAAAATTCTTTGCTACGCATAGTGTTGAGGCTATTCCTCAACAAGCAGTTGTATCGAGTCCATTCCGCGATTCCAGATTTTGCCATAGGGATTACGTAAGGCCATAATGCTTCAGTAGCTTGTTCACTTTCAATCGCACGTGGTGAAGCGCTCGTGTAAATTACGCTAATGTTGTGATTTCTCTCGCTTACGCCGTCCTTTCATCATATGGTAAGTTGTTTGGTTAGTTTCCCCTTTTTGTTTCGCTTCGCAGGGTAATCATTGCTGTGTTTCACAGGTTATTACGGCTTGCCACAAGATTGTAAACCAAGATGAAAGGTCGACATCGTTTGTTGTGAAAATGACTACTGACTCTGTACATTGTCATTAAACTCGTTGTGTTTGGAAAGCTGTTTTATGTTACATCGACGCTTTTCGCCGCTTTATATGTCCGGCCCGGACACATAGCAACCAATAAAATTGCTTCATTTTGTATAGATCATAGATCGCCAAATTTGTATAGATCATAGATCGCGTCAAATGGCTTTCAAAGTTTTTTCGTGTAAAGACGGGGCAAAAGGCCGGCTTTCGCGTTATGTTGAAATATTTTGAAACAAAAAAAAGGCTTTTCGTTAGTTTATAAAACAAATAGATTCCATGTTGCCGTGCGTCTGTTTCAGTAATAGGGAGTTTACGAAACCACGACGACTGCGGCAACGGGAACGTCACCAAACGAAAGGTATAATGAGGAGAATAATAGCTGTGCACGTGCGTTATAATTCTTAGTACATTTCTTTGTCGTCCTCTGCAAAATGGCAAGGTGAAATGGCCAAATCTTGCGATGTCTCGAGAACATGAGCCACGACGGCTACTTTTTTAAATTTTTATTTCAAAGTTATCGCTGTGTTCCGAATTTAATTTTGCGATAGTTTTGACAGTGATAAATAAAGCAGATTCGTAGCTATTTTTTAATCGACGTTGTCCTCGGCGTCGCCGTCGTCATTTCGTAAACTCGCTAATAGATCACAGAAGACGTCACAATGTGGTAAGAACATCAGTGATACACTCGGCTACGCCTCGTGTGCCACTTTTTTGTTCTTACTTTATTTTGACGTCATCTGTGGTCTATTACTGAACAGACGCACGGCAACATGGAATTTATTTGTTAAATATATCAGTCGAGAAATGTCGACTCTGCCATTGAAAACTTCCCGTAAAATCCTGCTCTGAGACACTCAGATTACTTACGTCTTTTTCAGTTTTGTCGAACTGGTAATTCAAAAAGTTCATAGCTTTAAGGTGGCTAACTACAGTTTTTCTGAGACTCAATAGCTCGTGCTGTCATTGCCTGCCAGACGTCAGGGTTAATCGCGCGTGCAAAAATGACGCAAGTAACCCTAAGAAAAAACGAAAACCACTTTCGAACTTGAAAGGCATTAAGTCAACTCGGTATATGTAGCGATAGATTCAAACTCCTTTCAAGCATGTGTTTAAGCCTAGGGCGAATAAAATATGACAGAAAAGGTCCAAAAAATGGAAAAATTGTAGTCAAGAGATGTCATAAGTTCTATGGAAAAAAGGTTTGCCATTGATGCTTGATATTTTCATGTTCAACAGACGTTTCGGTTAATGCGGTAGTGGTTACTCTGGTTTTAGCTGTCCAATTCTAGTGGTACATGGCGTCATAACAGCGCACATAAGTAAAGGCGTGTGCAATTCAGTTCTCGTCCAAGGTTGTAAATGTAAGTCTTTCATCGAGGATTGCTTAAAAACTTACCGTACAGCCCATGATGAAATTTTCACAGTTGATTTATAGAAGTAAATCGCGTTGAGAGCCAGAATTAAAAAAAAAATCTGTAAGAGATATTTTGAGCTATTTTTGACTTTCTTAGTCTTCGAAAAATCTATTGTGCATATTTTTATTTTACTTTGCATTAATGTTAAATCAGAGCAAATTTCTTATTGCTGAAATTTTGAGGTTGGAGCCTACTGGTTAATTATGAGAAAAACGTCATTTAAGCTACTAGTGCCCAATCTCTCCTTAGGTACGCGGTCATTCACTTTGGTCATTTATTGACGTTTCAATTGTTCAAATTCACCTAGAATGGTAAACGTTTAAACAAAATAGTAAATAGAGAAAACAAAAACATTTTGGAACCTTTTCAAAAGAGTAAAAAGTAAGCCAGCTCAAGAAAGTTTGATTGTAAGGCAATTTTTATTAATTGAAGAATGTTGTGATTGGAAATATTTTATTGGTGGAGGACAGACACTAAACAATCATAAATAATATCTGTCCACTTGTCAAATAACTTTTTGTTTTGTGTACTTAGTTACTTGCGCCAACTTTGGACGAAATTTCAACAGTGATACGCCAGCTTGCCAAAATGGGACCTAAACAGCCTGTATACACAAATCTAGGAAAACAATTCATTTTAATTGAGTTTCAGATTTTTAATTAAAATTAACAATCAAATCAATCAACCACTCAATGTGAGGTAGGTTTAAAACTGAGCACCAGACCCCTTAAAAGTTATTTATGCCTTACTAAGCTCGTACCCTGCCTCATGATACACGTTACATCAGACATGCACACGCTAAGACAAAAATATGGCATAGATCTATCTTCATCAAGTCTACTTATATAATCATCTAACGACAAAGAAAATGCTTATCAAGAAAAAAAAGATTAAAGAGCAAAACAATTCCAAAGCCAAAGGGGAGAATGTAGAGCATAAAAATAGATCAAGGGCCGTCGACATAGGTTAGGAAATAGACTATAGATCATGCTATCCTCTCCTTAGTTTACACGCAAAATTATCGATCCGCAAGTTATAGCCCACAGTTTGATTTACAACGCCACAAAGTTAAAATAGATGTTAAACCGTGCACATGCATAAAAGTTAAAAATTTAAAACTTTCAAAGAACTTTCATCGTTCTCTTTACTTGGTCCACTAGAACAGATCTTTGGTTTCCCCTCGGTTTTCAGTGAGGAGAGGGTTTCATTTACCTTCTGGGCAGATATTTTTGCAGTGAGTGAGAGCAGTTTAATACCTTACCTAGCTTTACTTTATCAGTTTTTTCCTTCATGATATGCAAAGTTTTATTCTCAGGCTGCGACCAGAGTCTTTATTACCAAGCATCTATTATAACGAAAGGTACATTGCAGAATTCCTCAGTCTTGCATTGCGCACCTCTACTGCGCAAGATGTTCTCGTCATTAGCGCGCCCAAATGTGAGCATGCACGTACACAACGAAAGAAATTTCTCTCAAACTCGATAGCGAAATAAATGGCCGTTTTCTTTTAAACAAGCATAGTAAGCTATATTTGTATTGCATAATAATAGTGTATATATTATCGTGCTTAATTTGTTAAAAAAATAAAAAGAAATATGAGAAGGAAAAAAAGGTATGGGTGAAAGAGTGCACAAAACCGTTACTCTATGAGTGATGCAAATTATGACTACGAAAACAAGGACTCTACCATTGCTTTACGCCCACATCGTTTTAAATAGTGCAATTTCTCAACAAATTTTAAATTGATTTTCTTCTATATGCTAGACATTTTCTACCCATCAAGTTTTCCCTAAGTGTTACTTGAAGGTTACTTCCCACCTTCGCGGGTGTCCTTAATAAATGGAGTTTATGATAAAAATATAGTTTGAGCGATTTTTTCTTTTAGTAAGTGTGAGGAGCCGGTAAGAGTTGAAACAACCGAGGTTCGTTCTAGTGAATTTATCGGGTATCGGATGACGCAGCACAAGCAAATTGAATGCACACAGCTATTCACAAAACATCAATCAACAATAGTGTGTCAGGCTTTGTTCGATGTTCTGATTGGTTGTCAAGATATTCGCATCCAAAGTTGGAGAAGCTAAAAATAAGCGAGACATGTTGCGCCACAGGGAAAATATTTTAAATACCATTTTCCCGACACACTTTTGTTGATTGATGCCTCGTGAATAACACTGTGTAGTTATTTTGTTCGTGCGGCGATATCTGATATCTGATAAATTAAATAGAAGGAACCTCGGTCGTTTCAAAGTCTTTCACGTCTTACCGGCTCCTGACACTTTCTAAAAAGAAAAATCGCTCAAAATATATTTTTGTCGTAAACTCCATTTATTAAGCTTTCTTCTGATGTATAGTTTGTCAGGGTTCTACTGAAACTAGCGCGCGAAAGACTCCCACGAAGGTGGGAAGTAACCTTAATAAACTATGTTTCGAGGTACCGCGAAATGTAACGTGGACGTCCGACAAATAACTCGCGTGATTAGCACGAGTACAGCATAAATGAGGCAAAATCGGCCCAGCACATCTCTTAAGCGAGAATGGTGACCTATAATTTTTTTTTTCGAAACAGTATTTGGAAGAGAATCTCTTCAAGGAAAGTTTCATAAAATTCATCGGCAACTTTTATTTCTGAGGAATTACCTTAGTAAACACCTCGAGCATAAAAATATTGCATTTGAAAAATGTTTGTTTTAAAAAAGATAAGTGGAAACATGTTTTTAAAAGCCGAAAATTGCGTTGACATGGCTGCACCAGTTGGAACATTCTTGCAAGGAACACCCACCTTCAAAGCTGAAAACGTGACATTATTCTGAGAATCTCTCACGTGTCAGATGCGAGTATTCCTTTCATATGTAGCACATTGATGGATTTGTTACCTTTCTACATGAGGTGTTGCAAGCTATTTTATAACTGAGACAGGACGACTAAATGGCAAACGCGATGTCTGTATGATCACAAATAAGAGATTTCTATACATGCTTAGTGTAAATTAAGCGAGGGGAACCCTGCCAAGGTTAGCTGTACAGTTTAGGTACAGTCTCATGTTCAAGCTAAGTGAAGTGCACTTTTTATGCAAATATCATAGTGAGGACAGTTCAAACAGAGGAAAGCTGTTGCGAACAGATATTGATTAAACTCAACTGAAATTAAACGTGATAAGATATTGACAAGACATATTACAACTTTTCAGCCCCTAAACGAAGAAATGAACAAGTAGACTCTAAATTAATTGAAATTGTCTCATTTAAAATTTTGAGGGTTAAAGAAGCCTAAAATTTGAACGCCTCAAGAAAAGTTGAAATTTAAGCAGTCGCTATCACGAGTAAAAGACTATATCACTTGGACGGCCAGGGCCTTTTTGCTCCATATCTAGGGTGAAATACAGTAATACCTATAGCCCGGTAATTTACATAATGGCCCTTAACAAAACGAAACACAAAAACTAAAACCAAAAAAAAAAAGAAAAATAGCGATCCTACTGGTCATTAAACCTCCAACTAATTAGAAAATCAAAGAGCCCTACAGATCTGAAAGTGTTCTAGTGAAGAGTTTTCATTGATAGTTATTCTGTAGCATTTTTCTGAAATTTGAGTTGTATGTTTCTGTTATTAAACGTTCAGTTGCTGGGATATCAAGGAAGGAAGGTAATCCAACCCTTTCTTATTTGTACGTTCTTATTTGATCATTCAAGTCCAATCGATATATAAATTTATCGGTTGAAAATCGTAAAAAACGCGCGCACCAAGAACGCTTCAATTTTGCAAAGTTTTATGGGGGGCATACACCACACCCCTCATAAGCAACTCACAGAATCCGAGCTGCATTGAGCCAAGTGGTCCATACAACCGCCTTATCCCAGTTTCTGCAACATTAAAATGTTAGGATAATTTTTACTCTACCCCCGAAAGGGATGGCTTTCCATAGCAGAGTTAGACCCTCAATATTAAATTTTCCTGTACTCGGTCTTGCCCAAAAACATATCGTAATAACCCCAGCGAGCGCTTGATGCGCATCCAGCGCACTAACCACTAGGCTGGCGCGTCTGCCACAAAGAAAAAAAACGAGAATAAAATCAAATCAAAATAACTACTTTAAAAACAAAAGAAAGCAATTGAAATACTTTCCAGGAATTTATCAGGAGATACTTTCTTTAATGGTACGTGTTTTAGTGCTTTATCATAATCGTGTTGGTTCATTTTTCAAATCGATCACATTGCGAATATAATTTCTCCCCTTACGCTGTATTGTCGTTTTTCTGAAATCCCATCAACTTCATCCTTTATCAAGAGAATTATCACTCATATGCATGGGGTCTTTGGCCCATTCATTCTCACATGTACCAGCGACACTGATTCTATTTTACAAGACGATTGTATTCCAATAAAAAAAATAAAGCAACTGAATAAAATTGGCCAGGCATCATGCTGTTATATTTTTTCATACTACGTGAAAATGTGGCTGGAATATTCCAATGATTAACTGTAGGGAGTTTTGGTTTTCTGGTTCTGTGATAGAAATACTTGTGAAAAAAAGTCCATGGTTGCAAAACTGATGTCAATCGATGTAAATTCTTGCTCCTTTTTTGCTACGAAACTTTCCTCCAAAGAAAGCGTCTCGAGATAGAAAAACGGCCGGAATGTTTACACAGAAACAAGAGTAACAGGAGTCCTTTAATGATTTGATTCTCGTTGAGTCCTCTTAGCTTTGTAAAAACGTTAAATGTAAACTTATTGTATTCTGCAAAACCAAACGGAACGAGTTTCAGAGAGAAACTCGCAATTTCTTCCAGTTTGTCTAGAACTGGTAGCATTAATTGAAAGCAAATTTAAAGTGCAGCAATTCTAGTAACAAGAGAACTTACCGCGCTAGATTTTCTCCTCGAAGGTTTTCCTTTAAAGTACTCTTCCGAGATAGTACGTACAAAACTTCTTAACAGCTTAGGTCCCTCTGAAGAAGGAATGTCCTCTGTTGCTTTGCCTTGAATAAGTAGGCATAATAATGGCACTGCGGAATACAAAATTGACAGCTGTAATTTTGAAATTTCATATAACTGAAGCTTAAGTTTCAACTATCATATCTTTCGGTACTTGTAGAGACTGAAACATCGCATGCCCACCTTCATTTGTCTAGGGTAGGCTTCTTGATATTCACTCAACGAAACATTTTCGTCGAAGGGGAGAATCTGGAAATTCTTCCTTATGTTAAAAACTTTAAGGAAATTAAGATCATCCAGAATTTAATGTTTAGACTAACAAACAGCCGTGCATTCCAAATGACAATTTGAAGGCCAATGTAGTGTGTGAAAATTAGGATCAAAGATAACAGTTGTAAACAAAAGATGAAAGAAATGTGAGGAAGAAGGGTCGACTAGTTAAGTTTGTCGATGTCATCTGCTCCTTGGGGAATTTAATATCCTCTCAGTTCAGAAATGCTTTCAGTGAAAATTGAGCTTAAAACTCAAGGCCAAAACATGACTGAAAACACTGCGGAAACTGATATTTTCACACTAAAATGACATCTCAAGCAGACATGTTATCAATACGCACAAATTGGTCAATTATCGTTCATTCCGACAAACGTGTATGGCTAAAAGCCTGTTCAATTACATACTTGCTAACTACATATAGAAAAGGATGTAATTTGAAAAACCTATATTTAAGATTAAATCAAAATAATTAAAAAAAGAATGGTTGTTAATCTTAGCCCACTTTCTTAGCTGGTGTTACGCGCTTCTTAAAATTTCTATCGTGAGCAAAATACGTGCAGGTACGTCTCGGCAAGATGTAAACTGAGCTTCAATAATACATTTATTTTTTGATAATGAGATATTTGACAATTACAAAATTAGGGCGGCACACAAAGTATCCGATCAAAACTTAAATATAAGATGAAATTAAAATAATTCTGAAAAAATGGTTGTTAATCTTAGCTTAACACTTTCCTAGCTGGCGGTATAAGTTTCTTAAAATTTCTATCATGAACAAAATACGTGCAGTTACGTCTTGGCAA
>CM042755.1:28608935-28621892 GCA_022496165.2 Catalaphyllia jardinei
TTTTTTTCATATGGGAGGTTTTAAACCAGGATTCGCTTTGATACATAGTCACAAGGTGACTTGAAATGGCCTTTTGTAGCTGACGGTTATCGCTTGGCTTTCGTGGCACAGAATTAAGGAGCGGCGAAGGCGAGAGCGCTATTCTTCTCGATGCTTCGCGTTAGCCGCTCGTTTCGCGCCACGAAATTCCACCAAAAAACCCCATCAGGACCACCAAAATTCATCTCTGACATGCAGTGAATCTAGCTTTTAGCTAGGATTCTGTGAGTGGCCCTCCACCAAAAAATATGGGGCCGAAGGCCCGATTTCTTTCTCGAGCGGTCTCGATTCCTTTTTCGGGCGGTCTGGGACGTACCCCAGAAAAAAGGTTGCAAAATTAAAGCGCTTCTGTTGCATTTTCCGCGATCTTCAGTCAGTAAGTTTAATGTATCCATCAGACTCGAACGACAATGCGACATGTACTGTGCAGAAAAAACAAAACAAAACAAAAACAAAAAGAAAACTAAAATAGTTGAAATAGCCCATATTAAACATTTCAGTTGTGTTGACGGCCCCATGTCTGTCTTTGACTCCAACGTTTGTCCAACGTTGAACTCGGCGATGTGCATGGACACCTGTGTCCATTGAATCTTCATTGATGCATTATTTTCAGTTGTGAAATGATTCCTTTGTGTCGAGGCTTTCAAAATACAGTCAGTGTGTGCTTGCTTAAATACAAATGAATCAAGCAAGATGTCGATTGTTTACAGCACAAGGTTTCTTTTATTAATAAGGCTTTTCTGCAAGGGTGTGTACCACTATCTACGATGAGGTTGCTTCGCAACTTATCAGTAGGTGAATGGGAATTCAACCAGGACCAAGAAAACTGCAGTGTAAAGTGACTGCCAAGGTACCCTTCAGGCTGGTACAGTTTGCAATTTTGTTTTATTTACTTCTTCGTTGCGCACCCTCCCTTGAATGCCATTCTACATATATACTCAATATGAGTTTCAGATGCATCGTTTACTTTGCCGAAAGCCTAAAATAGATTGATACAATAAATTGAAACCGCCCATACTAAAGGCATGGATTGTGAAATTACTCCTATATTTCGAGGCTTTCAAAACACTCTACGTGGTTCTTTAATGCAAAAGAATCAAGCAGGGTGGCTGTTTATAGCAGATGTGTTTTTTATCACTTCTAAGCCCGTTCTCCTAATTGTAGAGAAAACCGGGTGAATGGGGATTCTACGACGACAAAGAAATTAAAATTGCAGTATAAAGTGGCTGCCAAGTTGCCATTCAGACGGGTACAGTTTGTAAGCCGGAAATTAAGTGTAATTCACTCCACAAAAATTTTTTCTTTACTTCTTCTTTACAAATTGTTTTTTTTTTCCTTCACCCTCTCTTGCATGATTTTTTTTAACTTTCTCCTCACCCCTACAGAACTCCGTTCCTAAGAGGTACCAGTTCTTCACGGAAAGCTTATAAACAGTCAAAATTGACTAGACGATCATGTGCTTCAAAGGAGACTGAGAAATAGTAGAATAAATGTGCTTTTCTCAGGTGGGTGGGGACGGGGAGAAGGTCGGCACTTTCCTTTGGAGATATGTCAGTGCCTAAAACGGTACAAATTGTGTGGTAATCAGGGGCGTTGCTACGAATGACGTCAAACAAACCCCTGTTTCCATTGACGCCCTTTTTCCATACTGACGCCCTTTTTAGAGCGCGTACATGATGTTCCATATGCGTACTAAGCAATGGAAAAATTAGAACACCTGACGATTTATTTCCTATCTTTCTTATCATATTTTGCCTGTACTTAGATTAACGTCGTCCCTGAAACACCTTTTTTTATTTGGTAGGGTTACAACCCATTACATTTTGTCATGGTTATCCAGAACCTGTCGGGATGACCGGAAACTAAACTACACGATAAATCCTTAAAATCATAAATTGTGAAAATTAATGTTTTTCAAGAGCAAATTGACATTGATCCAAAGGTCAACATAATTGCAACTGTATGTATTTAAATGAATAATCCATTTTTCTTTGTTTAATTGATTATTAACAGAATGGGGACGGGAAAATGACACCTCATCCTGCTAAAGTTCAGATATGAATAATTGTATTGATAAGGCCTTGTAATTGGCAATAAATGAATGAAAATAATAAAGTACTCATAAACATGCGAATCTTTGTAGATCGCATTCAACATTAGGTAAACAACGTTGAAAGGCCAACTTCTTCGTCAGTAAAAACTACTTAAAGAAATATAGAGCTTCCGTGCGGTAAACTAGGTCGAACAGCGATCGCCTTTAATAAGTGGAAACCTGACATATAGTCCTTAACCTTACTTATAGTCTTTATAGAAATATCAATCCAAGGATTAAAGTAGTAAAGCCAAATTCGCAGGCACCACTAATGCTACCATGAGAGAAAAAGCTAAGTCGAACAGCCAACGTCTGTAATAAGTGGAAAATGTACTTACAGTCGTTATAGAAATATAAATTCAAAGGTTAAAGTTGTAAAGGGAAAATCGCACGCAACACTAGAAGCTGTAAATTGTAGTGATGTTAACGTATTGCAATAAACAGTAAAAAACATGGAAATGTAAATCTGATTTACAGTGACCATGCACTTAGCTTAGCGTTAAGTTACTTGTAGGTGTTCGTAAGTTTACATGAGAGTTTTCTATAGTTATGACATATAGAAATTGTTTTGAGACATTTTTTAACAATTATTTTGAGCTAATAGATTCTTAAATTTATTTGTTCATAATAATTAACAAATTACTTTTAAAAGATTCCATAACCCTAACCCTAAGAATTCTCCCTTTTAGATAAAGAATGAATGCTATACCGAGTAATTGCATTGGGACTAAACTTGATAGACAACAAATGCAAGGAAACGATGTTATGAGCTTGTTATATTTCGATATAAATCTATATCATCTACGGACTGGGCGGGATACAGGTAGCAGAGATTTAAATACTGCGAGATTGTACAACAGTATTACCACGTGAAAATGAAAAACAAAGAAACGAAACTGTCAAGAGAATAGGCGGAGTTCCCTACTGGCTTTTAAGCCATTGTGCAGAAATGGTGTTAAACGTTTGATATGATAAGCTTCTTTATATAGTAATAGATTCCAATTATCATCGCGATCTATTATGTTTGTGTTATCACGTACGGTTTGGGTGAGAAATTCTTTGTTCATTACAGTAGAAGGTGAATTGTTCTCATTAGTGAAAATATCCGGTAAGTTGTATAAATCTTGTGTGTGTTTGATATTATCACAATCGTGCAGATGTTTATATATAGCGCTTTCTTTGTCCGTGAGTGCATGTTCACAAAGAAAGCGCTATATATAAACATCTGCACGATCGTAGGGAACTCCGCCTATTCTCTTGACAGTTTCGTTTCTTTGTTTTTCATTTTCACGTGGTAATACTGTTGTACAATCTCGCAGTATTTAAATCTCTGCTACCTGTATCCCGCCCAGTCCGTAGATGATATAGATTTATATCGAAATATAACAAGCTCATAACATCGTTTCCTTGCATTTGTTGTCTATCAAGTTTAGTCACAATGCAATTACTCGGTATAGCATTCATTCTTTATCTACTAAAGCTATCAGCAGGTAATGGATCTCCCTTTTAGGTCACAGTTTTTTTAGGTTTAAACACAATCGAAGTTTAATTTTTTTGTGAGAAAGTTTTGAGCTTTTTTTTCTGTATTCTTTTTATGTAATTATACCACAGAAAGCTCATAAACAGTCAAAATTGACTAGACGACTGTGTGCTTCAAAGGAGACTGAGAATTAGTAGAATAAATGTTCTTTTCTCAGGGTGATGGGGACGGGGAGAAGGTCAGCACTTTCCTTAAGAGTACTTAAGAGGACTTTAGAGTACCGCAAAATTTGCATGTAAGATATAAATTCGTTTTCTTTTAATTTTGACGTTTTCCTTGACGTCGTCGTCGTACTTAAACTTCCTATTGTTTGTAGAGGGAACATCTGTACAAAAAGAAATGCATTAAAACATGGCGAGGGCCATAGCTACTCTGCATTTTTTGATATTAAATTTAGAATATTACTGAAGAATACAACTCCACAGCGCTGGACGCTTCTTTCGTTGTGAAAAGAAACCAAACATAACCAAAACCTCCGCCATTTTCAAAAGTGGAGAACGCCCTGGGAATGAGGTTACTTGGTTATAGGGCCTATATGAAGGATTCACTCTCTTATCTCGATCTTCTCTTGAGCAAGACCGAATATAAGGACTTGATTCCTAACTAAAGTTATTACTCGACTACTTATATAACAAGTCTACAAAAATGAACAAAATTAACAAAAACGTTTTGCCAATGCTGCAAACAGGTATGGAGAGCAGGGAGAAGAAAGAAAATCGAGGCTTCTTTAAAGTGCACCTAACACCAAAATTTTTAAACTAAAATAATAAGGCTTATTTTTTGGAGTAATTTGGGGCAAAAATGTTTTGATTTGGTTAAATCCTCGAATTTTTATGCCCCGTTAAAACCGAGTTTTCCAATGGTTTGCGACTGCGCATGGGGAATCTGGGGAGAGTTAACGCTGTGACGTCAAATCGAGAACGAACGCTCCGGCTGTCCCAGTCAGTTCTTCTATTTTGCACGAGTGCAAGAGCCATTTTGCCGCACAAGTTTTTCGCTAGGACTCCACAGTCAACCGATTTCTGTTTTTAGTAACAACCTCTTGTACTTCGTCAGATTCCAAATGAATTTTGACTCAGAAGACTCAGAAGACATGAAGTAGGACTTCACTCGATGACGACCAACCTGATTCATTTGCTAGTCTTTTGCTGAGCACCCAGCCGCCCAGCCTATGGCCAACTAAGAGAAGACAAACAAATACAAGGAGGTGGATGCTCAAAACGAATTCGAGCTCTGAAGGACAGACTCGAAGGCAAAGATATGTAGAAGTCAAAAGAGTAATAACATATAAATTGTAGCGCGCGTGACGCGTTTTTACTATTTTCCCACCTTCTTCTATCTCGCATAATATACCTTTGAAAAATAACAGTCAAGTTCATTCACTTCCTTAGAATTATTTAAACTAATGCGTTCTTTATGTAGATCAACTGATCCTCTCTTGACACAGTGTTTGTATTCTTTACGCGCAAAAGTGTGGAAATAATTGTAGCGTCGCTTCCCTTCAAACATGAGCAAATGTTATTGCTACACTTAAAAAGTTGTCAAGTCTCAAAGAAGAGTGATCTTGTTCTTGAAGATTTTGGATGTTCAGAGATTCTGTACATACCAATTGTCAGTATTTCCTTGCTTGAATGTCTCCCTGCAAGGCCACATTTGGTAAACGATGAGTCTTCCAAACCAGTGTGTTTGTTCACAACATGATTCGAAAGAAATTGAGTTCTGCCAAAATTACCCTCCCAGATTTCTCTTTCAAATTAGGAATTGACCAAAGAAGGAAACTTAAACATTTCAAGGCAGAGAACATTCGCTCAGGAAAAGATCGCTCAGTGTTTTCCTGCCTTCTGTCTCTATCGGCTGCGCTGACTGACCGCTGTTTCTCAGATTAGATACAACAACGGATGCATGAATCGATAGAAAAGCGGTTTTAACCAAAGTCATGGAGTCAGCAAAATCCCCTCCTTTTCTTAAAAATCCAGACATGAAACGAAATTATCTGGTTTGAAATGCATAGAACAGATCAAGAAGAACTCCTAGACGGCTCTCACTGTTAAATGCTTTGCACGTTTCGCTTTCACGAAATCGACCCAAGCCGATCATCTCTAAATAAAATCGGTATGACATGAAGCGTGAAAGCTCCTGTAAGTTTGTTGAGTTGCTACATCCCCCTTACAGTGCACCTGGCTGGCAATTTTTCGAACTATTTCCTCAGCGTTTTCCACAAAACAAGTAAATATGGCAACTACAGAATCATCGTGTCACATCCGGCCCTCTACCCATGCTCCGTTAAACTCGGTCGCAAACCAAAATGCCGGCATTTTGACGTACTTTGACAGGGCATAAAAATTCGAGGATTTAACCAAATCAAAATATTTTTGCGTCAAATTGCTCAACAAAATAAGCTTTATAGTTTTAGCCAAAAAACGTTTTGGTGTTAGGGGCACTTTAATAAACATGACTCCAAAAAATACTCAGTTGAGCGCGCGAGAGTATTGAACCATTAATTGAATGAAATAGAATTCGATGTTGTAATTATTTCAGGGTAAGAAACAATTGCTTTGCTTCGAGTTTATCAAACCCAAGACTAATGGGTTTGAAGTTGATATATTTAAAAAATTCAAAATTTTCAATCTCAAAATAATTGTTTATACGAATTAGTGTCGGGAACGAAGCACACTTCTGAAACCAATCATTACTAAGTTATCGTGCACCGCTTTTTAAAATTTTTGAGGTAGCTATTCATTTACTGTTGTGGTATTCTACCTGGAAAAGCTCATATTTGAAGTCACATTGCGATGAGGGTCCCTGTACATATAGTTGTACTCAGGTTACTACTTCATCGGCCAGCAATCTATTTAAAAAGATGGATTTGTTTAGACTGTGTTCGGGGCTCGAACTGAATAGATCCAAAACAGAGGCATTATGGTTAGGTTCAAACAAGAACAGAACCGATACACTGTTTGGTATTCGCTGGTCCAAGGATTATGCCAATGCACTTTGGCATATGCTTTACAACGGACCAGAATATTTGTTTTTAAAACAGAAACTTAAAGTCAAGATTGCCATCCTTAGAAAAAATGTCCTAACGTGTGGTCTTTTGGAATTCTATGAAAAGGAGAGCTGGTGGGCGTTATTTTTTATGATTTTTCCATTGATAAAATGAAACGTCACTGATCGGATATTGATTAAACACAAGTTTGTTTAATTTTGATACATGTTTTAAACAACAACTTGATTCGTCATTCGATATATCACAATAAGAAGAAAGAAGAGTGCATTAAAAACGTCGATAGCACGATGTGAGTTAGCCTGCCTGAAAGCTATCGTAATTGACCTATCCACTACGGAGCTAAAGTTACAAGGCTTTATACTTATTTTAGCCCGAGTTAGAATCAAAACGCAGAAAAAAAGCCATCTCTTTTGTATTTAGAGTTTTGTTTGGACTCAGTTGAAGAAAACTGGGTACAAAGTAAAAGTAACGCCCGTTGCTTTTTGTCAGCGTTACTTATAACAAATAAAAAAAAGAGAGGCGGCCTAAAAGACTGAAGCGGACGAGAACGAGAAACTTTTGTTTTGTTTTTTACTTGGCCCAATTAAGTTTTGTGCTTATGCCGTTAGGGAGTCCAGGCCGCCAAATTTTATGAAATCGCACCCAAGATAATATGAGACAATCGACTGTCAGTTTTGCTGTTTCAGGCTTGTTTGATGTCATAAATTGTCGATAACCCTGACGCCTCTCAATGAGCTCGCGCAGATTCCTAGAGCAGTCGTCCTCAGCTTACGTACACTCGTAAAGTTGTAGAGAGTCACCTTATTAAAGAACAGCATAAGACGGACATTTCATCGCGCCTCTTGACCACCACTTCGCCTTAACGTTACAACTCAATAACATCAAAAACGACCTATCAAATTTTGTTTGAAGTTTCGCCGAAAAAAGGCGAAGAAAAACCGTGTCTATGAAGCGAAACTTTTCCACATAATATGAAATTATAACGTTTTAAATACACAATTCCAAACTTTGGGATACCTACGATAAAAATTTTAAATTATACGAGCGCGCAAAGTTGAGCTTTTTTCCCTCAAAAATGGCATTTGAGTCGCGCGGTCAAAACGTCACGTGACACAACGCGTGACGTCAGTTTGTGTGTTAGAGCTTTCTTCAACATCATTCTCATCGTCCTCCAAAATAGCTTCATCAGAACTACTCCAAAATTTGGCGAAACTAATCGATTCAGAATCACTTGACATTTTCTTAACCTCTGAATTTCTCTTCAATAACAAGGTGTAAACAAACCGGAACACCCAAACTAACGTCACAACGCATTAAATTCGGTTCCAGTTTCCTGACCATTTTTGAAAGAAAAATAGCTCAACATTGCCCACTCGTAAAATCAACAATTTTTATCGCAGGCATCTCAAATTTTGGAATTGCATATTTCAAAAGTTATTTTTTTAAATTATGTCGAGAAATTTTCACTTCATAGGGACTTTAAGAACCGTGCTCGCCCTAGGCCGCGTGGTTATTAAGCTTGATATTTGACCCTGTATGATGATAGCAGTAAAATGTAAAAACTTTTCATAAACTGAACAACGTCTTGATCGAAAGATTTTGAATTCATCAAATGAAAAAGAAGACATTTAACCCGGGTCAAGAGTTGACTGATTTTTTATGATAGGGGAGGGGAGGGATGAGCCTAGAAAAGCATGCTCATACTTTTCATAAAGAAGCCAGTCTACCGAAATGGCGCGTCTTTGACTAATTTTTAGGGGAAGTCGTCTGTGCGTATTTAATATATAGATTTAGGTCAACCTAAAAGCGGAGCTCCCGTAGCGCGATTAGGCTTACCCAGGATATGGTTAAATTTTGATTTGACATTTGTAACTTTGCTGTGAGGTTTTCTGCATATTGTTTGGCCTTCTATTTTGAGTTTAATAATCACAAAACAAGATACAAAAAAAAACTGTAAGCAAAAAACATTTTTAGAGAAGAAACAGTTATAATTTGGTTAACTTTTAAACCTGGATTAGAGTTAACAGGCTTCCGAACAACCCGGCTCTGTTTTCAACAAGTTAACCTGACATAAGCCTGCGATCCAATCGAAAACCAGTACTTGGTCAGCGGTCAACTTTAATAAAACACGTGACTTCGATGAGCTGTTGACTTGCAACCGCAATATAGTCACGTGTTACTGGTCAGCGGATACCTTGATTTGACAGGTGTCAATTGATCATAACATGATGTCATATATCAAAAAAGTACACAGTAAACCAAGGCTGCATTTCTCTGTCAACCTATTATTTTGAAGTATGGCCGCCATGTTGCGCGACTTTCTTTTTCCTATATGGTTATAGGACTCCGCTTGGCTGCTCTTCGGGCCACCGGAGCTCCGCTATAATAGACCAGTTCCCCTATATTAAAATTCTATCTTGGCTACTAGACATAGGGGAATAAGACAACAGGAATAGCATTGAGGATAAGGGATAATTTCTTTTTTATCCTTCTGGAGCCTCGGAGCCGTACTACGGAGCCGAAATACCATTAATTACACACATAACGTGTTGGGATCAAAATTCCTTTCAGGTACGTGCTTTTCTTTCAAGTTGCTCATTTTTAACAATTATTCAAAGCACCGAATCATAACGTGTGATGTATTTCTTTTGTTTAAAGCATATTTCTCACTGCGGGAATGAATTTTAATGCATGTAAAGATATATAAAGAAGTTTAAAATGGCACACCCATTTTACCGTCGGTCGCCGTTGAATTGAAGGCAAGGACGAAGACATTTTAGCGAATGCGTTCCCTTCAGGCAAGTCCGTATTTTCTCTATTTTATGTGCCCTTATTCAACTAGTTGTTTTCATTGCATGCATTCGTCCCTGACACCGAAGACTGTACAGAAAAGGCGAAGTTGAAATACCGAATAGCAATCAATCTCTTTTCTTGTGAGCAACTATTGCAACGTTTGTATAAAGTTTGATTATCTGTTCGGTAAGCAAATTGGCTTTAACATTGACAATTTGTTTCTTCCACTCAGAGCGCTACCTTGTACACTCTTTCTACCTCGCGATAAAAGCAGAAATTATCCACCACCCTTGCCTTTGGTCTGACATGAATAGAACAGTTGTGTAGTTTATATCAAAACCTTAAAGTAACTTCTAGTCCGTTCCCACATTGCACCACTTTGTTGGCAGTCGTTTGCGAGTTTCATTCCGCATGTGTTGCGGGAGGCTTGTATAGCGCAAGGCCATAAGACGTCCGTTTCCTCGATTAATTCAGTCTTGCTTGTGTTAATATACGAAAACCCTAAACCATGGCTTTCTTGTTGTTTCACAGTAGTTAACCAGATGCAGCAAAGGTGAATCCAAATAAATCACACTGGAGTGACAGGCGTCAATCACCAATTCAAATGAAGTGTAGCAAGACCAGCAATAGAATCCTGGCAAGCTTCCTGTTAGCAACTCGACTGAAGTTCTGATAAGGGGATCGCAATTTTCGCTATTTTTTTTATAGATTATCTACAATCTACCCTTTCCTGAAGTGTTGCAGGTAAGTCCAGATTCAGTGGGGGCATTCAGACATGACATTAGAACTGGTTTTTCAATTATTAATAAACAAAGGGATGTGATGGATATCAGAATGAGTGAATGTCGCTTGTAATTTTACTCTGCGCCTGCGTAATTTTAGTGGACGGGTCTCTGCCATAAGTTTTTGTTTGGACAAATTCTTGGTTACAATTAACCCAGGAGACAAAGGTGACTGACTAAATTTACCTTTTTCTCTTTCTTAAGGGCCCTTGCGCCTCCCCCTCCCCTCCCGGGGGTACTCCCTATAATGGCCTATACGGGGAGGCTCCGCCCGAAAATACTTTTTTCAGGCTTTAGGGATTTCACAAGTTGAGGCATGTAAAAGGGTAAGGAAATCGGTCATTTAGGTAATTAAAGGGCTTTTAATTATAATAGCTTGACTAGACACCCTTTACGGCTGTATCCGTTTATTTATTGAGCCCTACACGAAAATGAGAACAAAACTTCCTAAAGTAGGTATGTGAAAGGGGTATCTTTTTTCAATAAAAGGTATATAAAAGGGGTACCATTTCTGCTTAAATGGTATCTAAAAGGGTAAGCGGTTGAACCTCAGAGCGGAGCCCCCCCGTATTAAACTTTGTTAAGTATCCCCCGGCCTTGTGCTAAAAAGAAGTTAAATTAGAATCTTCATTCACCTCCCATATACAGGATTTTGTAAACTCGTTAGGCTAGCAGTATTGCTACTCGTTTGCCAACAAAAGAGCAATTGGCTTTTAAAACAGTTCTTTGATTAGGAACATTAAGTGAAGAAGAAAATTGACCTCGATGTCTCCAAGCATTGAAAAATGCTATTAATCACGGATCTGTTGACAGTACAACTGGTTGCTGGAATGTTGCCATGGAAATCAACTGCAAATAAATTCGATGGCCTGGTCACATACTTGCTAAAGTTGCCTTGAGATGGACACCAACCCGGTCGGCCATAAGCCACCTGGCGCGTGTCATACAGAGCTCAGTGAGGAAAAAGATAGTGGCTGGCTTATTTTCCATTGAGAACAAAGCCGATTAAGTTAGTGGTAAATATCGCTAAAACCTTTTCGATATAAATAGCGCTTGTCCTTCTTTATCAACTCATTCTTACGCTGCCAAGTGATATAGAAATACATGATAATACATTAGTATAAATTTACCGTAGTCTATTGTGAATCCGTGAATTTGATTGGCTATATTACCGTTTTCTATCAGTGCTGATAGTCAACAGTTACGCATCAGCGCACATCGCGCAACACGTTTGAACCTGATGTAACATGATAAAGCAGTTCTTTTCTACGCGTTACTTGGCATTTTTTCTTTTTATGCAATGAGACTACGGTAAATTTATACCAAAACAATTACACTACTCGCCCTCGTTTTCTACTAGCGATAATCAACTCAGCTGCGCCTCGTTGACTATCTACTCGTAGAAAACTCGGGCTCGTAGTCTAATTGTTAATTAACAGAAAATGTTACATTATTACTTTGACGGTACGAACTTTGGTAACTATGATGCAACTCTCTTGACTACGAGCAATGATTTGAGTTAGTTATCTGTTCAACAAACAATCATAAGTAAACCCAAGGTGAATAAAAATAACTTAAGTTTTGCCGTTTCTTTTGCATGTCATCTCTTGGATGAGTAACTGGATGTGCTGCAAGACAGCTCGTGAGATTCTGAATGTATTCATCAAATGTCAGTTTGCAAAGGTTAACTTCTGGCTTCAGATGACTGTTAGAAAAATATCTTAGCTCAGTTAAGAAGATAATGATTTTTTAATTTCTTTTTTCTGCCCAAGAGTGTTAAAAATCGTACTCGAATTGCAAAATTGGCAAGTCTCCGTACCATAACCGTATAAGCGTACGGTTGTCTTGTTGTCCACTAAATGCCACAACTTGCATCAACAAAGTATAGTTGCACTGTAAAATTTCGTTTATAATTATGTATTGAGACTACCGTTAGTTTGTAAGAGTTTTTGGTCTCAGGTCTGTTGGCTTAGATTATTTTTGCAAGGGGGGGTGAGTTATTATGGACAGGAACATCTTACATTTTTCATTTTGTTGTTGGAATTACAATGAGGGGTCTGAAAACATTTAGGTTGAGAGAAGAATGTCACATCGTAAAACGTCCTAAAAAAATCTTTTCAATCATCATTAAATCAAGGTTAAATAGCTACCTTATACCATTAATCAATTTAGAAATATTATCTGCCGTGCACTTTAGAAGAGCGAACAATACAACCCATAGTGGTTTTCATGGAAATCCTTATGGAAATCACTTCTGTTGTCCTGAAAATCTATAGTTATCAACCGTATGTACCATACACTTCTAATTTATCAGTTGACTGAGTTTAAAAAAGTCTTGACTAAATATTTGTTTTCTTCCCTCTCTCCAGGCAATCGAAGGCAACATATCAGAAAATTTAGCCATCTTGGATTCTGGCCCAAGGTTACTGCTAGGAATATCAAAGCTCAGATAAGTGCATTCATTATTTCTACTCACGTTATTTTTAACAGTTTCAATGCAAGAATGATCAAAATCTAAGAAAAAGATAAACAAGAAGTATTGTTTTGATGAAGAACCAAATTTTCAGAATTAGCGTTGAACAAAAATCGAGAAAACGAGTAATGAGAATATAGATTTTGAGCATGGGATGTATCTAACAGTTACCACCTTGAAGAACCAAATTCTCACAGTTAACATTTTTTTGAACACAGGATGTACTTAAGA
>CM042755.1:28628530-28640508 GCA_022496165.2 Catalaphyllia jardinei
GAAATTGGTCTATTACGTCTGCTCTCTAAATAGAGATTTTGAAAGTTCGACCTTGATCTGACTTCCATTGCTTATCCTTTCAAATTTTGTCTTCTATGGCTATTAGACAAGGCATAAACCTTTTATTGCAAAGAACTTAATTCTCAATCGAAAATAAATTACTGCTTAGATTGTATTAGTGGTTTAACACCAGTTTGTCGCGTCATAGTTACAGTGGTCACGTGATTGGATGTTTCGATGAAAAGTAAGTTGTAAAGTTCTTGAGTTCCCAGGGGCGTAGCTAGCCATTAAACACTAGCTTAACAAGAATTTCTGTAAGAATTCTTTTTTAGTAGTCGAAAGGCCATATTTTCTTTTACTCACTATTCAATAGCAAATCGCTGCAAAATCAACGTTTTATTTTGAAAAGCAAAGTGGTGACATTTGACATGACATGCATGAAAAAATGCTGAAAGTTCATTAACAAAGCAAAACTTTGAAATAGTTTTGCGGATGCACATTTAGTTGACTGTTATTATTGCTGTTTTTTGGATGTTGGCAAAATTTGATATACGACTCACGCTGTACAATTTTTTTGTTTAAATGGAATATTGACTAGCTACGCCCCTGGTTCCCCAGTCTGTTTATCTTACTGATTGTTTAGTCCCCTCTCCCTTAGTGTGAAGTTGGAGAAATGACCAACAGTCAACTTCCCTAACCGGGCTCGTAACAGCGAGTAGCTTCATGTGCCCTTTCCAAAACTTCACGCTAAAGAAGAGAGTTTACTGTTTATCTATCGTTAGTTTTAACAGCAGGTCTTACTGCGCACAATGTTCACTTGGCTAGCACTGGAGCTTATTTTTGTATTGCAATTAATTCAATTGGAGTTACTCTCGCTTTAGGTAACAAGTGTTAAAGTGAAAGTAGTTAGCGTTAGGTGTACATATGAAGAAAAATCGAAACATGTGGCAATAAATCTATGGAGGCATGATAATACTGTGTGTTGTCTTCATTGTGTCTTTTTGAACACAAACGATTGTACCTACAGTAGCCTATACATAAAGGCTCATTTATGTTCAGCCTGTCTCACCAACGTAAGAAGCCTGGCAGTCGCCGGGAGCATTTTGATCTTGCCCTGCTCCCTGCCGGCTGTTGTTAGGTTCGTCCCTGTCTTTAATTTAAAGTTAGTCAGTCGTGATAAAAAAGATCGGACTCCCACTGCGCGGTCGTCCGATTTTGTTATCACTCGTATGATTGTAGACCGGATTGGACTTCATTCAGTTCTATTACCATGACTTAGCAGTTTACTTTTAGGAAAGAAGTAAAGAACAGTCCAGTTTTGACCACGTCTAGAAAATGGGAGAAATTATACCTTTGCAATTGGTTTCCTTGGAAAGCCGTGTTGCCTCGAAATAAACTGAACTTTTTGCTTTGCAAAACTACTCTGCCCGCGGTGTGAATTAACCCTTGAACCAGTCAACAACTTGTCAACTGCGCGTCCGAAAGTTCTCGCAATTTGACTGATGAAGTTAAAAAAAGAAACCTTGAAAAAACTTCTAGCGCTGAAAAATAGGAAGAGAAAAAACCGTAAACGGACAAATGAAGAAACAAATAAATTTGCACTTTTGAGAAAACAAATTGTAAAAATGAAATATTTTCCTAAAAACGTCATTTGCATGTAACTGCACAGCGCCACTTTTTACGGTTTTCGGCGATGTTTTGTGCAGTTTTTCGAACTCTAATAGGCCCTCGCTTCCCTGCCATGGGTCGTTTAGACGACCGCAACAGAAGCTATCCTATGTCTAGACATTCTCGAGACTTTCAAAGTGCAACATGAGCCAGAAGTCCTTCGAGATAGTCTTGTTTTGGCCATAGCAGACTTGCAACGTATACACTGCGAACCTTCCATGAATTCAGAGGCCAGGTAAATAAGATGATAAACAACATGGTCGTATTAGAGAAACGCCTTCAAACAAAAATTCAAGAAAGAGAATATATACCAAACGGCTCTTTTAAGAGCTTCCACCAAAACAAAAGTCTCCGTCTTCGTTCGCTTTGATTCGTGTCCTTGTTCTGTTGATGGAAAATTGGGAAGGAAATAATACCCTTATCGTCAATTTCCACGATACACATTTAATCGACGTGACAAGGCAAATGTCAGAGAAAGTGGCTTAACAGCCTTGAAACCTAAAGGGAAAAACTAGAGAGGAAAGGAAAGGCTGGAAAGGAAGGGAAAGGCTGCTGTCGCCAATGATTGTCATGGTGTTTTCGGTGCTCAACAGTACTATTTAAACAATAGAGTGTTTCTGTCGAGGAACTATCGGCTGATAGTTGCCCGCGGAAATTTGATGTTCTTAAAACAAATATTTGCCCGAGAAGCGAAGCTTCGAGGGCAAATATGCTAGTTTAAAGAACATCAAATTTCCAAGGGGCAACTATCAGACCGATAGTTCCGAGACATAAACACTCTATTGTCTTTATTGTTCACCACTAAATTTTCTTCCGCACGCTAGTTCAAAAATCAGTTAGACTTCAGTTGAATTATTTTCAAGATTTTGAGACGAAAGCCGTGAAAGCCAAATTTAAAATTTGAAAAAGAAAACAGACAAAAACCCTTAAAACATTTTCAGTTGTTTTTTTTTCTACGAAACCCGCTTGTTTACAGAAATATTTTCACGGACGACTACTATCCATCCGGGTATTTTCGGCGGACGGGCACTATCGCGTCACGTGATCAACTTAAACCAATAATAATCGGAGAAAATTTATTGGTGAACTATAAAGATAGATAGATAGATAGATAGATAGATAGAAAAATTACGTTATTTCCGTAGAGGAGGAATTTGTTTTTTCAAGAAAAACCTTACGACACTGCTAGGCCAAGGAAAGATTATTTTCGTTTCATTTACTAACTTTTTATTTAAAAGTATTTTATTTTACTTTTTATATTTTTCGTATAAATTTGATTTAAAGTATCTTAATATTAATTTTTTTTCGTTTAAAGTTTAAAAATAAAGTGAAATGACATAATAAATAACGATAAATTCACAACATACTACACATTTTCCTATGGCTTTCCAAGGCCACCATTGCCGGATTTCATACCGTGAGGGCCTGGGTATGAGTCCGTATATTATGGGAGTAACAGCACAAAACCCATATAATCAGAAAGAGCACACTCAGCTTTACAAAATCCTAAAGTTTCGTGTTAATTGCGCCAATATTGAACAAGTTACAGCCATTCAAAAACTTAAAAATTTAGTAACAAATGTATGGATTGCCGTACACTTATCCGGAAATCCATACATTTCTTTTACAGATCCTACGTATACAGGCAGCATTTTCGTTTGCGGTCCTTTGCATATTTTGAAGTTTTTGAATTGCTGTATCTTGTTCAATATTGGCCCAATTAACACGAAACTTAAGGATTTTGTAAAGTTCGGTGTGCTCTTTCGAATGTATGGGTCTTGTGTTGCTAATCCCATAATACACGGACTTGTACCCAGGCCCCCACCGTATGAAATCCGGCAATAGATTTGGGTACGAATTCTACTACCTATCTCTCGTACCCAGAGCCCGCGCCAGAAACCAGCGATAACGCGAGCGACAACAGCGACAAGAAATCGACAACAAATTTCCGATTCAATAGAACTGCATGAACTGCCTCAGACGTACTGTCGCAATATCTTAATTTCAGATGTTTCCAAATGTCAATCAGGCAACTCTTGAATTATTACGGTACGTTTTGAGAGTACTAACAGAACTCAGGGTTAGTCCTTTACAAATGATGTAAGCTTAAATGCTGGGTCAAGGTTCGTTCATACTCAATATGGCTGTTGCTTTTGTAGTAAGCGAAGGGGTTCAAGACGCCGTTTTGATGACAGGTTTCGTAAATATATACAGAAAATGACAACGGTAAGATCAAGAGTAGCATAACTATAAGGTATGTAAGTTAAGTAGGAGTGTACGGTAATTTATTCAAAGTTGAACAAGAAGCAGTTAGTTGATGATCGTACATAAGCTTAAGCCTTATGACAATGTTAACCCAAAATTTCATTGAAAAGTATTCAAACGCTCTTAAGGACTTTTTAAAGTCTCCCCAAATTAGTATGGGATTTTCCCAGGCTACAAGGCATTGTCACATTAATAAAGTTTCTACCTAACAGATTCACAGTAAAAGTGTGAGCAGCTTTTGGATCAAAGATTTCTCTTTCTAGATCTCTTGTTTTCAAGAAAATCTTTAAGCATTCCCAAGGATATGACTCAAGTTCAATATGTTTTAATTTAACTTCTTAGTAGTGTAATTATGAAGAATGACCAATCAACTATCGAACAACACAAATCCTGTATTTGTTCAAATTTTCTGACAGAGTTCAATATTTAATGGCTTTATCATGGGAGTCATAGCTCTGAATTCCTTAGTCATTGGTTTTGAGACAGTGGAGAAGTGGAAGACAGCATACACTAATGAATTCAAGGCTTTGGATGAGTTTTTTCTTGCCATCTACACCATGGAATTCCTTGTGAAGTTATATGCAGAACCTAAGGGGTACTGGAAAAGCAGTTACAATAGATTTGACTTCTCAATATTGGCATTGTCATATGTTCAAGTGATTATGGATGAACTTAATGTTGGGGAAAAGATTCTTACACCTTTAAGACTTCTGCGAGGTTTGTGACTGCCATCAGTGATAGATCTGTAGTCTAAAGTGGAATAAGTTGAATTTTTTCTTTCCCAAGAGTTTTTGTAAATTGGATTTGATTTGATTTGCAATCTCCTAATACCTTTATTTTCTAAATACCATTTTAGTATCAAAAGGCACAAAAGCAGCACACAAAGACAAATATCCTAGGGATTTTTCCTTGCCTTTTAGTGAACACAAATGTAAGGAAAAGTCTGTGCTAGGCTAAGTGGTCCATATAGCATTAGCTGTCTAGATTTTATTCTGGTTTCTGTAGCCCTAAGCAAAATTTCTTCAAACAAAGTACTTAAAACTTACTCAATGAAAGTTATTAACCAACTTTTTTTCCCATTGCAGCTGCTCGCACATTGCGGACCATTTCATTCATTGAAGGCCTCCAGGTTCTTGTCACTGCTCTGATTGACACTATCAGGAATTCTGTGCTCAATGTTGTGATTCTCCTTGCAATGCTGATGGCTTTCTTTGCTGTTGTTGGTTATTATATTTTTGGTTATGATGAAGACACTGGTGATAAGGAGAACTGGGGAACTCTAAGCACAGCCATGTTGACACTCTTCACATTTGTGACTGTGAGTTATTACTACATGTTACTTTTAGCAATGCTAGCACATAGCAGTAATGGTAGTGTATTTCTAGTATATGGTAGTAATGAACAGTATAATTTCTATTGTAAGAACTACAGACTAACAAAGTAATGGCTTATAAAAGTAGGTTGACCATGTTTCTATTTCTTTTGTTAAGAGTTTTCTTGTGCTTGCTTCCTTTTGCGAAGAACGCTTCCAAGCATGCTGAAGTGTTTGTATATGGGTTTATCAAAATTCAATAAAACGATGATTACCATGAAACCTGAACTTCTGTGAAGTTATAGTTTATCAAAATTCTATATCTCTTTCTGATTTCATTCTTATGCCCCCTTGAGCTGTAAATAGCATGTAGTCTGTTTTATTCATTTTTTGTGTGATAAATTTCTGGCCCATTGCATTTTGGTTTATTCTATTCCTAAGGTGGATGGCTGGACTGAAATTCAGAAAGATCTTGACAAACGACCTTACAGTCAGTGGTTTACTGTCATCTTCATCTTCTTGGGCCACTTCATTTTCACTAATTTGTTTATTGGTATCATAATTATGGGAAGTATAATGTTATAGCAATATGAATGTTCTGGTTCATTCAATGCTAATTTGCTCTAATATCATGTTATTTATATTGTAAATTGACCAACTGTACATAACACTTAAGCAATCTTGATTAGTTATTCATATTATAGCCTTTTGTATTTTTTAGGTATTACTGTCAATTACTATTTTGTTTTTTTCATGTATTATTACCATATAATTCACACATATTTTTATTGTAAAGCCTTATTGGCTTCTTAGTAGAAATAATGCTATATAAGATTATTATATTATTATTATTAAAAATTAATACATAGCCATAATTTATCAAATGAAAGAGATTTTCCTTCCAAATCTTGAATATCACACAACTCTTCATGATGCTGAATTATACTTTTTGCACTGAAACACAGTATTTAAGCAATTGCTAATACTAACATGTCTTTGATGTTGTGTAAATTTACAGAACATACATGAAGCTACAGAAAAGTTTATTACTCAACAGAGACAAGAACGGGAAGCTGTTTTGCAGGTAACTTTTAAGCTATTTTACACATGTCTTACAATGAAGTATAAGAGTTTGTGTGTTGGCAGTATTTATTCAGCTGCTGATGTCACTTCAGTGAAGACTTAAATACAGGTACTTTTCAAAAAACCTGATCAGCAACAGAAGCAACATACCCTATAGATATCCGCAACAGAAATACAGACTCTAGATATCATCAAGTTTCTTTCTGTAGATGAAAAAGGATTTTCTGTTCCAAAGGCAACATGATGATGTGAAAGAAATGTTGGAAAAACAGGTAATTGTTCAATCTATATATCAAGCATGAGAGAAGTGCCTCATTGGGCTATTCAAACACCGAGAAGAGAGTTGAAAATATGATGTGGAGGGGAGTCTTTTTGACAACAATTATTTGAGGTGTTTGGATATGATTTATTGAAACACTGTCTCAAGTGTTTGATATATATCTTCTCAATCAAGCAAAGACTTCAAGCGGAGTTAATAAAACAGAGAAGTGTAACTATCAAATCTACACTAACTTGGTATCCAAACCTCCTTCATGGTTGTGACTTTCTTTGTTTTAACTGGGTGAATTATTGATGAGTTTCAGAGGGTCAAGTTGGAAACATTGTTAAGTTCTAGAAGAAAGCAAATTTAAGTGATTCTACCAGATTCTGACCTCTAAGAAAAGTGATTATCCTTTTTATTGATACTGAAAATTGCTTTGATATTGGCAGTTATCATAGAGAAGTAAATGAAATGATCTAATTAAAGAACCACACCTAAGTAACCTTTTGAAACAAAAATGGTGGGAATAAAAATCTGCATAATTACAACCAGAAATAACTAATAGCACATTTATGTTGATGTCATGATTTGCTTTCTGGTAAAATCAAAAAAGCTCTCTGGCTTAAAGTTTATAAAATTAGACCAGCTACAGTGTTCTCTCTGACAGTTTTGAACATCTTTGACTTAAAAAATGGAACAAAAAAAAGTTAAAGTGTTTTTTGGCATAATTGAGATTCATTTATTGGAGCTGACATGCATTGGATTCCTTCTGGAAAGCACAAATTAGACTGAGAAATTTGCAGTATTCCATACTCACAAGAGATCCTGTAGTAAGTAGCCAGCTGCACATTTCAGGCTCTGGGGAATAAACCCCACTAACTCTGTTACATATATCAGTAGGTCATGCTGAGGTCTACAGCTATTGTTTTAGGCTTCATTTTGATACATATTGAAATTGTTTTTTTTAATTTATACATGTAGATCAATAAACCGGAGAGATTCTATGATCAACGTTTACTGACAGAGGAAATTATGTATCTGATTCAGTGGGGAAAAATATACACATTTTGATTCAGGATATCATCAAAGAAATCATTAGTTCTAATTTTCTCATCAGAAAAACAGCCAGTATGCCAACTTTGAAGAGATGACCCACAGCTTTCAGCAAACACTCCGTCATGATGACTATGTCATCATGTCTGACCCTTCTACAAATTTAACATGGCTAGAGGCATTCCTTACTACTTCAGATCATATAGATCTCTACATGTACAGGTGTGTTTATTTCATATATTTCCCCGGGGGAGGTACTCCCACAAAATTTGGATAGGGGTGTGACACCAAGGTTCTTTTAGAAAGCAAAAACTGATACCTTTGTAAGGCCCAAACATTCATTTAGGCGGGCATTTTCACACTCCAGTATTAGATAATACAATTTAGCTACCCTATCTAAGGACCACACCAGGAACACAGCAACAAAAGGGTAAAAAAAGATACCCTATTTAAGGACCAAGAACCTCAAAAACCATACCCTATTCTGCAGCACATACTTTATATACAGCCCATATATGGGAGTCCCCCCACCCCCTGGGTATATTTCACAGTTTATTTGACACTATTTTAATTTATCACCAAGGATCATACTTCCCCTACCTAAATCACATTCTTTTTCCTTATCCCTTTTAAAAAGAAACCACTTGATCATTAAGGTCATCTGTTTTGAGACTGTTAAACCAAAATTAATGATCTATTTTGTGAGATAGGTTTAGTTGTGACTACTAGTAGGTTTCATTTGGGTTTCTGGTATGGTCCAGCTTTATGTATTAAAATTACAAGTCCCCTTTCAAAACTCATCCTGTTATATATAATGTAATTAAATTACCCTTAAGCGTAATGTTTTTCCCACCTATAGATGCCAGCAGACTCAATTTCAAATTGCCAATGTCTTGGCAGACATGGTAGAGATGAAATTGCAGGAAAAAGAGCAACAAGAGGCAATTCAAGCAGCTCCAATGCCAAAAGGATTGCAGTTTTTTATGAGAGGACTATCAAAGAAGACATCTTAGTTCAAATTATAACAGGATTGCCAATTTAATTATGTTTATTTCTGTCTTCTCGTTTATTCCTCTTGTTCTGGATGGTGCTTATAATTTCAGCAGACAGACATTTTTTGAGGCAGCTGGTGTTTTAGTGATAGTAATTAGGGTCACTAAGGATGGATTATATTTTTAGCATTGTTAACTGTTACAGCATGATGTGAAGACAGAGAACACATATTCTGATGTATACCTTTAAAGTTCTCATAATTTTATTTTCTACTTTACATATTTTACATGGATTTGCTTTGCAACAGAATTTGATCTGAATTGTATTTCCTTTGCAAATAATATTATAAAAATGAAGTTTAAAAAACATATATGTGCAAATTTCTTAAAGACACCAATATTTTATCAAATTGTGACAGTAAAAATGTGCTTTTAGGCTAATTTCATGGGAAAAACTATTACATTTGAGTCTTGAATTAAAAGTGCAAAGAATAGTGTTTGTCTTTGTTGGTTGATTGTAGCATTATTTCTGTGTAGTTGAGGCACCAAAGGCTGCTCTGGATGTTGTTAAAAAGGAATTGTAATGTTTCTTGAGCTTTGGTGGATCAAGCTCGGGTTGATGGCCAGGAAATGCTGTTGGCTCTCTCGCTATAACAAAAGGAAACAAATTTGATTAATCAAATTTGCCACAATGACCTGTAACCTCTAACCATACTGATAGAAAAAAATGCAGCTTGACTTCTGTAATCATGTCTTGTGAAAAGTCACAGTTTGAGCACTGGCAAGCGGAGATTAGATAAACTATTATAATAATTATTAACTTTTCTTGGTTTGATATACCTACCACACTCAAACCACAAGTTTTGATGGGTAAATGTAGTCAACCCTGGACTACATGACGATGAAAATTTAATATCTTCAAAATAATTGGACAGAACGTTCAAGGCATCCTTTTTCCAGGATATCCCTACATTCAAAATTATTTGATAAGTCTTTTTTTTTTTCCATTTGACCTTTTTTACCCTGTATTCTTTTTAATGAACGTGTATCCATAACGCAATCCAGTTCTGTCACGCTCTAAGCTGTTACAGGGAAAAGCGTCAAGTTTTGACTCACCTTCAAGATGTTTTAACACATCTGGTACTTTGCTTGTGTCGACAGTGTGATACCCAGAGCCATAAGTTGTTTCAAAATAGTGATTGTACTGGAAATACAGAACAGGAATGGAATATTTTCAAACACGCTGTGACTCTAGCATATTAGCCATGCATCAATCTGCAGGCGAATTTGACTGTAGTAGGGCTTTAAATTTATCTTACCCGTGAAGGAATAGGTTTTGGCTTTGAAATTCTATTGATATCAAATCGTTGTTCATTCCAGTTGCCGATCAGAGTTTTTGTGTCGTAGGAACTTTCAGTGTTCGTGCATCGCCAGCCAAACTGTTGCAGTTTCTTTTCGTCCGTATGATCCCAAACTTCCCCGTGTCCTGTCGCTCTAAGCTCACTCACAAAAGGCATAACATTTTGGGAAGTAGCGTAAGACATTTTGGTTTGAATTGACAAAGCTAAGTTCTTTGGTCTTGCCTATCGGTTCGACGCTGTTGATATGACAACAGTGGGTTTTCTCGCGAGAAGTCTTGGCTCTAGGAAACTTGTAAACCACTGGGTCGCTATGACAACAAGGGGTAAATTTCGCGCCGGCCATTTTGTTTTGAGAGACGGTGAAATTTGTGTTGGTGGTCCCGCCATGTCTTCAACGCAAACAGTAACGCGTGGGAAACTTCAAAACTCAAGGACTCATGACTACCTTTATGGTAAGAATTACTCACGATCTTATTGAACTCATTTGCGTGCTTTACCTTCGTGTTTTTTTACTTTTCCCAATCTGTGCATAAGCTTAAGCTTAAGTCTCACTGTCTAAAATTCAATGTAAAAGAAGTTCCACTACTTTATGCCCTTTCATACTGAAATAGTTAGCCTTCAGGTTAAAACTCTGACATTTTGTCAACAAGCAAATCCTGAAAGTGGAGTCTTAGCAAATACAAAGTTTTAAGCTTATTATTTTATTCTGTATTTCTATTCTACAATCATGTTGTGTTTTATATTATGGAAACGCTGGAACTTAAATCTACTGAGCGAAACTCCCGGAACAAATCTTAACAACGAATCTAACTTCATGTATTGTTAGCTTATATTTCATGAACATGTATCAGAGAAAATCATTCATGAATCAGATCGCCAGAAAAGGTTAAATTCTCAAAATGAAAAAGCAGCCAGGGTGTATTTAGTTTATAAAATAGGGTACGCCGAAGATCTTAGCGTGTTTTTTAAAATTTTGCGGTGTACCGTGCGTTGGCAAGATATCGGCGTACTGAAGCGTAACTGGCATACCCCCACTAAAGCCTGGTTTTCATATGTCGGGAATCCCAGATTTTGCCGATGTTTCGGATATTCGCAAGTGGTCTGTCCCAGATTTTCCCGATTATTTGTGATATGGGGACTGGAGTCCAGCAATTTAGGGGATTGGTAATGAGCTAAATCCATTGCTGACGGAAGCTGACCTGCCTGAAGGTATAAATTTGAGTTTTTATTTGTCAGGAATGATTGCCGACCATCGCAGAAATCTGGGACACGACGGGAAAATAGAAACGCTCCCGATTCTCCAGAATTATCCCCGTTCATCCCAGACAATCGGGAATCTCTATGATTTCAAGTTTTCATTAGTCAGCAAAATCTGGGACAGTCGGGGAACAGTAAAATCCCAGACAATCTGGGATTTTCCCGACATATGAAAACCAGGCTTGAGCTCACAGAAATTCAGAGTTCCTTGTCAACGATAAGCGAAAACCTGAATCAAAATTAGCTGGCTCTTAAATCCTTGATTTCTAGAGATGGTTCCATAAAATAAAGCATGACCACTGAACACATAAAGATGAAAAGTAAATGTTTTTGCTTCAACAACAGTCTCCAGGATTTCTGCCACCAGCCCCTCTTTCGCGGCGGTGCTGTGGCATATTGTAGTATATTAGGACAGCGGTCATCCATGTGAAAGTGTACATCCGGGAGAGTGTAAGCGCGGGAAGAGAGTGTTGAAACGTGTACTCTGTGTACTGTTGTGTTCTGCCTTCGTGGCTGCCTTTTGTGGCCTACTTTTGCGGTTCGACACTACAAATTGGCGACGAGGATGGGATATTCAGTAGAAAGAGCGCTTCCGCCTTTAGATTTAACAGGTTCTTCCTCTCAGGTCGCAGAACGATGGCGACAGTGGAAACGATCGTATCAGTATTACATCGATGGTAAGGGAATCACGAATTCTTCTCGGAAAAAGGCTCAGTTACTTCATT
>CM042756.1:7160-9660 GCA_022496165.2 Catalaphyllia jardinei
AGTAAATCAGTTCTTTAATTTGACGAATCACTCTACTTAAACTCCAGACATAACAACAGCATCAACTACGACTCGACCGCGTGCAGGATATTTTTTAACTAACAAGATATGTGATACCTAGGAGTACAAAGTACATTCTAGGAGATTAATTGAAGTCATTTCCGGTCGTACTGACATAAACAACAATAGCAAACTAAAACGATTAAAAGCATTGTTCACGGTTCCCGACAATAGGTTGAATTTTTTTTATTTGATTAAAAACCTTTATTCAAAAACAAAATGTTCAAATAAGTGCACTGATAAAAGAAAGGTGTACGACAAGGTTGTATTCTTTCGCCCATGTTCAATTTGTATTTAAGGTGGCTCAAAACATTTTGCAGCACTTTCCAAGACGTAGATTTTGATGTGTCATTATAACTACTCTTTATCAATTGATGCTACAATCATGGTATCAAAAGACTACCCAATCACTGGTCAACACGCTGGTATTATTTTCATGACACAATATATTACCATAGCAACACTATGACCTGCTAAAAACACCATCAATTTCAGCTTTGAACGTTTATATTTCAAAAACGGCACGGTGAAAATTTTTCTTATTATAGATTTTTTGCAAGCAAGATAAGATGCAACTTTTGGCCAAGTTTAAAAGAATTCTCTTCATGGGTTTCAGAGCCACCTTAAATTTTCGAAAATTTAAGGTGGCTCTGATCCCCGTGATAAAATTGATATTTTCAACAACTATGCCTTGGAATTAATTTCTCTGCAAACGGCAATTTTGTGATTGAAAAACCAACTTAAAAGACAAAACAAGAAGATCCATTTTTGCTACCTCTCGCTACTTGGACTTTTCAAAATTATCCCGCGATGTCACTGATAAACTTTTCGATTCTCTTTTCCTTCCTATTGCTCTCTCCTCCGCAGAAGCTCCATATGGGAAATTTTTAATAATATTGGGTTTGGGAGGGCACGCGGGGAACGATGGGAAGGGGGAAGGGCGGGAGCCTCTGCCAAATAATGTATCCGAAATGGAGCCGGATTTATGAGGGAGACTGGTGCTAGGTCGCATTCCTCATCAATATTAGGGACTTTAAGATTCGCGACCACCGACGGTTGGACGCGCGTAGCCTGATGTCTGGGAGACTGGATCGAGTACGGAGCGTTGTAGCGTGTTGTGGCGCGAAAACTCAAGTTAAGTTGCCTTTCGAGATCTTGGAAGCAGAGCGTGTTTTTTATGAAAATCTTTATAAATCTAGACGAGATGGTTCAGAAGTAAATAAACCTAACTTTAACTTTGAAGACTTACTTATACCAACACTCTCCAATGATTCTTCTGATCTTGGTGAAGGTTTAATAAGCAAAGAGGAATGCAAAAAGGTTCTAAACTCCTTTCCGTTAAACAAGGTACCCGGAAATGATGGACTACCAATAGAATTCTATAGGACTTTCTGGGATCTTATAGGTGATCCTTTAGTTGCAAGTTTTAATGAATCTTTTGCCAAAGGAACAATGAGTCCATGGATTAGATTTTAGAAGATGGGTCCATATCTTCTACAACGACGTTCAAAGTTGCGTTATAAACAATGGCTTATGCTCTCACTACTTCCATATAAACCGTGGAGTAAGGCAGGGAGACCCCCTCTCTCCTTACCTTTTTATCACCGCAGTGGAAATCCTAGCGATTATGTACAGGGTTCGTACGGGTCCTGGAAAACCTGGAAAGTCCTGAAATTTTATTATGGCATTTTCCAGGACTGGAAAGTCCTGGAAAAAGGCCACTGGTCCTGAAAAGTTCTGAAAATCTGTTAAACTGAACTACAAAATATGAAGTGTATGGAAGGCAGTAAGGAGAATTAACATTGAGATCTTGGGAGTGTAGGGGTTATTGTGAATTTAAGAGCCCTTGAAAAATCATTGAGTCCTGGAAAAGTCCTGGAAATTTGTTTCTGAAAAAGGGTACGAACCCTGTATGTACTATTTCCCTTTAATGCTTGTACTGTATATAGTTATTCTGTATGACCCTAATCTGGGTATTTTCTTTGCTGCAGGGTTGACTTTAGTAACTGGTTGAACCAGGCAGCAGTTTTTTGTCAGGTTGAATTTGAAATACCCGTTAACCACTGAGGCCTTTCCATGTTTAAATTCTTTTTCAGCAGTAGAACTACAAACTTCTTTACCAGTGAGTGTACCGTCTTTTGCTAGTGACGCTCTTTCCGTACCTTAATTTCATTTGCAGCATTGCTAGGGATCCACGTCTGTAGTAGCAGAGAACATGAGCACAAAATACATTGTTACTTACAAGGCAAGACAAGCCCTTTTTTCAAACGTATACCTTAGCCTTTATGTAGGCAACGTATGTTGTCAACATGGATTTACAAGGTAGGAACTTCATACCTCTTTACCGAGTAGCTGGTTGTACTAAATAACTATAGACTTAATTTACTTGCACGAAATTGACAAATTATTCCTTTGAAATTTGTAGCCATACGTCGATGGC
>CM042756.1:17160-21317 GCA_022496165.2 Catalaphyllia jardinei
TGCAGCCGTATTGATCATTGTTTTCCAGAGATAAATATATTTTCTTCACGGAGTACGCGTTAGTTCACTGAATTCTGTTATGCGGTTTGACGGTTTTGGAGAGATGAATGAATAGATAAGCGCGCGCGCATCACCGGATATGAAGTAACGACTTCCCCTTGAATTAAGATTTTTTTCTTCCTTTAGAACCGTTTTGTTAGCCATATAATGAACAACTTAATAACCTTGACCGTTCGATCGTTAAGGGAAAATCTCAAACCTCGGCCTACCGTATTGACCTCGCTATCGCTCGGTCAATACGGCAAGGCCTCAGTTTGAGATTTTCCCGTAACGACCTCACTCTCGGTTATTAAGTAGTTAATATATCACATGCTTTTGTGCAGTGCATTTATTCTGAGGCGTATGGGTTCTTTGACAGATGCAGGAGTTAACATCGGCTGTTTCGGAGGATGAAGTCATCAATTCTTTTATGCATGTAATTGCCCCTAATGTCCTGAAACACCAGAAACCCGCTCTGCACATGAAGATCGCTACTCTGAGCTCACCTACCGGCCAGCTACCCTCGAAAGGAAAGGAGGAGTTTGTCACTAGACTTAAGTCTAAACTTGAATTTGTTGTAAAGGACGCTCCCAAAGAACAGGTATGGAATACTCTTTACACTACAGCGCACATGACGGAGAAAACATGTATAGAGTAAATTCTGACATGTGAGAGTCATTAACAGTTAGGCATGTCTCATTTAGAAAGAAATAGACTAATCTCGATTTAAAGGGGGTATGTTTCTAAAGAAACTGTGGTGCTGCGTCGGTGGGAGTATTGAAAGATAATTTGGTTTTATCAACAGAGTTGATAATGTGAACTGGCCACCGTATAAAGATCCAGAAGCTGACGTTTCGAGCGCTAACGCTCCGTCGGAGCGAATCCGATTCGCTCCGACGAAGGGCTAGCGCTCGAAACGTCAGCTTCTGAATCTCTTTACGGTGGCCAATTCACAATATCAACTCTGTTGATAAAACAAAATAATCTTTTAATCTCGATTTACATAGAAACGAGTACTGTTGTACAACCTTCATACGGACGACTCTAACTTTCATGTTGATTTTTATGTTAATCAACCTCCATTTCATTTCAGTGACGGGTTTCGTATGAGGGGTCCTATTGAATCAGAAACATAAACAAAAATGAAAGTCAGTGAGACAGCAGAAAACATACATAACAGTTGCAAGAACCTGAAAAAAAAATCAAAACGAAACGTGACTCGAAACCAACCTTAGCGTCTTAAATTGCAAATTCATGTACATCAGAAAATACTGTAATGGCACCCAGCGCTCGATGAATCAGTGCACCTTTTCTACTTTGCAGAATCTTCAATTTCTAGGAACTGACTGCACAACATCCAAATTGTCTGGAGATGGCAGTCAAGAACGGGTAGTCGCCATCAGAGCGGAACTTTTCCAAGCAAGGTGTTTAAATAATGACATAACCCCTATCAAGCCACAGGACTTAAGGACTTCTATGCAAGCGTACTGTTACGGTATCTCTCGACCGACAGAAAGATATACTAGGAAACTCTCAATAAACCCAACTTATTTATTTATAGATAAGTATTATAACCTTAGTTACAAAGGAGCGACTTCTGAACAATATAAACTATTATCACACTACGTTGAGCTTACTGCTAAACTTAAGTCACCACTGACACGAACTCACGATAAATTCTGATATCTTCAACAAATCTCCTTTCGGTCCACTTGACCTTGAACAAAGTTCTCCAACAACAGCACTCTATATCTTCTCTACTCAGCCACTGCCGAGAAAACCAGCTCTCTATAGCTTTTCCACTCAGTCTCCACCGAGACACACTAATAGCACTTTATAATATCTTCTCTCGGACTCTACCGAGAACCTACTCCAGCACTTTATAATTTCTCCTCTTGGACTCTACCGAGAACTACCAACAACAACCCTTTGTAATTTCTTCTCTCGGACTCTGCCGAGAACCACTTACTATTACTACCTAGCTGACTCTTTATATACATTTGCCAGATATTCTAGAACATTCTTGGAGCTTCTAAGATAACTATTTCCGTAACATTACATCATTTGAGGCTTCTATATATGTAGGATTACTTTATGATTACATCATTCGGTAGAATGTTCTAGACTGTTCCATAGCGTGAGAACAGAAAGTACTGGCACAAACATTGTGTGACTTCACAGTCTAGAAGATTCCAGAAACTTAATATTTGCTACGTCCTCCATAACAGTACGGACTGGGTAAGTTTTTGGAATTGTAGGAACAAAAGTTACGGTAATAAGTATTTCAATGGTTGCATGAACGCGGCTCTTGGGAATAAACCCCGCAAACTCTGCAGTTAGTCTCAGAACATCTTGCTGAGGTCTATTGTTTTAAGCTATATTTTGATTTTTTGAAATTGGTGCATTCTATGCGCACGAAATGGAAAGTCAAGGGGGGGGGGGGGGTGGTGTTGTAATTTTCAGTTTATGTAAATATGAGAACAGAGGTACTTATAGTGTTCACTTTATTCCAAACCAGGTTTAAGAACAACTGAACAAAAGTTTTTGTCGCCATCATCGAACAGAAAGCGCTTGAAAAGTTGCGTGATGGTAAAGAGATCTCTCTTTGACCCGTCAACTTTAAACCAGCTGGACAAAGGTAACGACAGATTTTTAATTCAGAAAGTGAATATTTGAACTGCGTTGAAGGATTAATACAAATGATGAGATCATCGACTTAATGTACTCAACTCGAGCAGCTGAGAAATGAAAGCCTGAAAAATTTCAGGCCACCTTAATGACTGACTATTACGGAGCTTTCTCGACATCTACATCCAAATTTCTGGGCCAACTAAAGTCAACTAATATTGATACAAGTTATACAAGTATTTTAACATGTTTGTCTAACAATGAAAAAATCTAAAAAATTATTTGAGCAAAATGGTCCCCGTGTCTCCTCCCCTCCCCCAACCCCCCTCATGGAGCTGAATTATGGGTAGCAGAGTCTCTGCAGAGTCCCACCCTCACCGGTCCACCCGCACGAGGGAGTTCCAACGTGCTCTCGTTGCAACTTCTTCATATTTGATGCAGAAAGCTTCATTTGCTCCCTTGTGGGAACATTTCTTTTTTGGTACCCATTTTGTTTTGGTCCTCTACTGTCGGCACGCGTGTTGAGCTCGTGCTATTCTTGATGTCTTTTTACTTGAAATTGTTTACAGCTTAAATTTTCTGATAACGATCGATTTTAAGGCGGGGGTACACGTGAAGGCTGTTCTGACGTTGCTTAGCACAGCCTTTCTTCCAATATCTCGTTACGTTTCAAGCAACGCTAAATCTCTCTGCTTATAACCATAACCACCGTTTGGCGGTTTTGTGAAAATGTTGTGGGTGATTTTTGGACATTTTGGGAAAAAGTATTTTTCTCTCAAAGAATAGGTTAAATTGAGGAAAATAAGAAATATTGAAGATTAGATGGATTTGGTAAATTGAAATTTGAAGTGAAGAATTAGCAGACGGATACCAAACAGTCCCCTACCAACCTGAGGTTCTCATTTGGGGTGGTCAACTGTCTGGTAGTACCCTGGTCTCTGAGCTTTTTCTTTATTTTCCACCTCAGGAGAAAGCTGCAAGAGAGTTTGCATGAAAGTGAGATTCAAGTCCAAAGTAATCAGAAGTTTTTCTTCCTCGCCGCTTCGCGACTCGTGTTCACCGCTTGGCGTCTCTCTCGCAGCTCTATCATAAGGGTAAAAAATCTAGAAAGACCTCTGGGACCAGGGTAGTCTGGTAGTGTTTCCAACCCATTTTAATCCTAACAATTCCCTTTTAATAACACTTAAAATTTCACTCCTATTCACGTGTACCCCCGCCCTAAAGACATTTGCACCCATTGCTAATGTGCATCCCTACTGCGCACGCAAATTCAAATTAATAGCTCCACTTACACAAAGTTTGGTAGAAAACAATTCTCATCAAAGATCTAATTGCAATATTTTTGAGCTTACATACACTCAGACTGTGGCCTTAGTAGTTAAAAGAGCCCGATTTTTCTACATTTAAGTTGTTCTTCCGGACATGTTCTATCCAAAACTGAGTCGGGGGGGGGGGGGGGGGGGGGGGGGGGGGGGGGGGGGGGGGGGGGG
>CM042756.1:26718-51267 GCA_022496165.2 Catalaphyllia jardinei
TTGCTTAAATTGGAAAATTTACTGCGAGGATCATACTTCACTTGAATCCACTCTCCATAGAGCAAGCACAATAGATAACAACTTCAATAGAAAGTAAACTCGGTTCAAGCAACCGACTTAGCGACGCATGCAAAACTTTGTTCTTTGAATAAACGGTTAGTGTCAAATATAAAAGCCAGAGATTATCTCTTTTTCGGTGCGGATCTTTGGAATGCTACAGACTAAACATTTTGGAAAGACCCGCCGAAGCCGCTCAACCCATGCCAAACCACAAACGTTTTCCTTGAAGAAAAAAATAACTAAATGTGTACAGATTTAATTATAGTTGTGGAAAGATCAAAAGATATAACGCATGTGAAACTTCTCCTAAGTTTAGTGGCGAAAATTTGAGACATTTGCAGATGTAAACGTGAATAGGTTTTTGTTTACATGCGAGATTAAAGACACATGTTATTTGCATGCTGCGTAACTAAGATTTCCGAAGTATTTGAAATTATGCTTTCCACTTAAACTGTTTACTTGTTATAAAGCTTTTTCGGCTCAAAATGGTGAATTTGAGCGATTTGGTGGGTTTTGGGTCGACTCTTGCTACACGTTGTGAGAAGGAGTCAAAGGTCAAAAGCTCATAATTTTTTCGACCTCTCCAGCGCCAAGCAAATTTTCACCCAGAAATTTGAATAGCCCGGTTTCCAATTCGAACACCAGATAAACTGAAAGCTTGATGCTTCTTCTCATGGCATTCAATCGAAGATCCATTTAAATCCAAGTGCTAACCGCCAAATAATTGTCGAGAAATGCAGCTTTCGAAGCGACCAGGATTTCGTGTCCCAAGGAGCAACAGTCACGCTGTTTGCTCCATCCCGATTGGATGCATTCTTTAGCATCATCCAATCAGCGTAGAGTAACAGCGTGACTGCGGATGAGTTTTCAGAATGTCACAGACAGTACTAAAAAGTCGTACGAACGGTAAGTTAACGTAAAACGATTTTCAAGGAGCATTTAAACATCCAACAAGCAGTTTCGTCTGTTTAATGGAGGAGTGTTTCAGTAAACATCAATTGGAAACAAAAAATATCTTGTTGTCATAAATTAATCGTGACTGATGCGGTCGCGATCAACGGCTGTGAATACTCGATAAAAGGTTCTCGCATGAGTGAATATTCTAATCTAGAAGCTCATGTTCAGGTTGACTATCCCTCTACAATACTTCCTAAATGACATAAAAACATCTTCCACATAAACTACACTGGTTGCAGTTCACTTTCCCATGGATGATTACTAACAAATAATTCTGTTGAGCAGCTTACACGGACTTATTTCTCAACAAATTATAGCTTCATATTCATAGCTTTCAATTCATCAGTTTTGCTTTAGGAGAGTCATTCGTCGATAGTGTCTAACCCAGGTCCAAACATTTTACCTCTTGTTTCGATTGTTGAACAAAAAAACTTTCTTTGGATGCTGGCCACCCACCTCAGCGAGTTTTTACTCGCTCTACGATATATCGTTATAGTGATATGTCGCTAGAGCGATATATCGTATGGAATCCGTAGCGCGCTGTACGATATATCGCTGTAGTGATATATCGCAAGAACGATATATCGGCGAGATATCGAAGGGGAGCGCCGATACCTCGTTGAATTATCGTTGCAACATGTCGCCTATATGTGCGATATATCGAAGAAATACCGTTGATATATCGCAAGAACAAAGCGCGATATTCAACGATTATCGTTTGCATTACTTTTTCACAATACTGTATGAGGTGAGAGAACCCATCCCCGTGCCCCATGATAATCTTTTTAAATCTATTTTAAGCTTCGCGCGCTATATTTAGTTTCATTTAGTTTCATTCCCATGACCGCGCGGCCATTGATCAGAGGATCAGATGTCACTGCGAAGAAACTTGCGAAGATTTTTCTCCCGTGGCATGATCGAGTGAAATCGTAAATCGAAATTTGAAGATGTGATCGGCTTTAAATTCGCAGTGTGTTTTATCATCCTGTGCACAATGAGCGTTCGAGAAAAGTTATTTCAGTTCCTGAAAAGGAAAGGAACTGAAAGCGGCGAGGAATCCTCCTCGAGTATAGAACAGAGACGACAAGAACGCGAAAGCGAAGGTGAGATTTTTTTGTTCTGAGCTTATGAGCTTTCGCTTTACGATTTTCATAAAAGTTATAATACACAGCTTTTACACATATTATAAAATTTCTTTTAGAGTCCGTAACGCTCCAAGAGAATGAAGAAGTTCCAGGTGAGAGTAAAAGCATTGATTGTTAGATAATCTTCGATTTGTAATTTACCATGTGCGAAACCTTTTGTTTGGCAATGGAGATAAAAAAAAAAACAGAAAATATAACAGCAATGCAATATCCAAGTATATAATCAAGGGAGGATCATCCTCTTAGCTGAATATATTTATGTACAATAACTTATTAAAATACAGGGTTAAATTTATGACGGATTTCTCATCTTTATTCATTAGGTACTAAGCTTAATACATGTGGTACGTCTGCATCTTGTTCTACTCCAAAATCGCGCCTAATTCTAAACAGGCTGAGAACGTCCTTGACTTCCAAGTTTAAAGGGGCAGAATCAAGTGAGAGTCTGGAGTTACAAGACATCGCCAACTTAGAGCGTTTGAAAAACGTTATTGCAGGCTTCGAACTTGGTGTTCACTGTGAGATCGAGCAAATAGTTGATCGGAGACCGCTTATCTCGATCACTCCCTCCAAGCTCAAAAGTTACTCTGACTATGCCGGATCATTCCAGCCAGTAAAGCTGCTGTTGCACGCGGATGGTCACTATGATATTCGCGTTAACATTGTTGAGAATGCCGAGACAGGAAAACATGAGTTTGATGATTACGATTTCCTTCGAGATCTGATCACGAAGATAAGCATCGAGAGCCCGCTGAAAATTTGTCCGGGCCTTCAAGATTTACAGTATCAGGACCTAGATACAAAGCTCGGATACCAGCCGAAGAAGCTATTTAGCCAGAAATGGCCATGGCCTGTCAACCGGCATGTAGAATGCCTCATTTGGCATTCTCCAAATCCAAGTAATGCTCGTCGCAAGGCGCGACCTTCACTCAGCGACTGTTGTGAGCGGTGCAAATTGCTCTCGCGTGACTTAGATAGGATCCTGGAGCGCCGCAAAAAGAATGTCGGCTCGTCAATTCGCCGAAGTACCAAAAGTAAACACCAAATAGATGTCCTCAGCCCAGCAAGCAGGAAAATCCGCCTTCAAAACATTCGCGGTGAGCGGAAATATTTTAGAAAGATCGCGAGAAAATACTGGGAGAAGACAAAAGTTCGCTTGAACGAAAAAGAAAATCAGGAGCTGTCAATGCTTATGAGCGAAATTGAAGCATCTGCTCAGGGAAGAGAAGAGCTAGAGAAGGTGTTCGAAGAGGCGGAAAAGTCCCAGAAAGGGAGAGGAAAAACACTGAAGGAAGTTTGGAAGATGGATCGTTTAGAATTTCTGAAGGATCAGAGAAGAAATGGTAATTAAATTTATTTGCTTGTAAGTTGTACACTATATGTAGTAGAATGAGCAGGACAGCTTATAGTCACAGATGTACAGACTAAAGGCGACTAAATCAAAGCGAAATGAATGCAAGAACAAAAATTTCACTTACAACAACACAAAAGTTTGAAATACCTACCGGAATTATCCTGTTATGCAATTCTTTATATGTGTTGTCACGCAAGTGTCACATTATGGTCACTAAACTTTTAAAACAAAACTCACTGTTTCCCTTGGGGTCAGTCTTTTAGTGCTTAATGTTCTCTCAGTCTGCAATTTAGCAGCTGTTTCCTTTCCAATGCCCAATTATGCCCAACTATGAGCTTTCTTGGCATTAAAAAGGATCACATGTAATTCAATGTCATATCATGCCTCCAAATAATTATATACAGTTTGAAAATGTAGAAGTAAGGAGAGACGTGCTTGGCCCAAATTTTCTCATCCATTGTTGATAGTAATATGATTTTGCATTTTCTGAAAAAGCTTAGTTTATGATTCAACCATGTATCTGAATTCCGGCAATAAACAGTTTTACCCATGCATTGCAGCCATATGACATCCTTCGGTACTGGCCTCAAATCTTGTTCTTCGTATTGTATGTGTAATGCATTTAAACAAGATCAGTGGATATATTGTTATTTTTCAAAATTCTAATGAAGGATGGTCTCATCAAGAAAGAGCTAACTAAAGATTAATTCAAGGGTCAATCTTGGGAGTTAATTCATTTATTTCATTTTTAATTTATTTGTACATGACATGTATTTAGACTCTGAAATTTCCAACCATGGAACATTATTAACATGTATGTAACAGATACATGTAAGTTGCAGTCCATTAGAAATGCAGTGCAATAGCAATGCCTCACTTAACTCTTTTGGTAAATTTTGCTGGATAAATAATGTACCTTAACACCAAGCTCAGTAAAAGGCTGATATTGGCAAAAAGTTAATTTGATATAGATATAGATTGTGTTAAGTGATATGTTCCTTTTTATCAGTTACAGGAAGGAGGGATAATCGTTGGTCAACGGCTACATTTAGAATTGGTGGGTATATCAGTGAGAAACTTTGTGAATTTTCAGATTGAAATATGTGTGTGTCATTCAAACCTGTATTAAGTGTCCCTGGTCTCCCATATTAAATGATACGCTAGCTCCAATATTTTCTATTTAACTAATCATTCTGCTGGTAAGGTTGTGACTGTTTACACGGGAAATAATTCAAGAATTATCTTATAATACTGGATTGTTAGGTTGTCTTCAATCAGAGGATTAAGAGTGTACCTTTTTTTCATAATTTCTACTCCTGCTTTGAGTAACAATGTTTTATTTTTTGCACACAGCTATAAGTATCTACTCTCGGTCACCCAGTGCCTATTCAGCTCTCAAGAATTTAGGAATTATCCAGCTTCCTTGTAAACAACAAGTTGAGAAACTTATCAAGTCTGACAATACACAAGCAGGATTAAATGAGAGTGCCATTGCAAAAGAATTTTTGAAGTACAATGAGTTCTCAAAGATCCAAAAAGAAAAAGGGAGACCTGAGCCCCTTGGATTTGGTGCAGTTATCTTTGACGAAACTAAAGTGCAATCCAAAATATTGTTTGACATGAATGGTGGAACTGTAAAAGGATTTGCCATGACTCCAGAGGAACTGCCTTTCCTTCAGGACATTTTTGAGTCTGTGGATCCCTCCCGAAATATCAAGGCTTCGTACATTCTGCAGTTTATTTGGCGGGATCTTACATCTTCGTACAGTATCATTGGTCCACACTTTGCTTGCGAGAAATCCTGGGACCACAGTTTTCTTTATGATTGTGTGATGAGGACTGTAAAGTTATTCAGTCTACAAATTTAGAGTGAAAGTTCTTGTTTGTGATGGAGCCTCGAGCAATTTGGCACTACTAAAGGTGCTTGCAGGCTATAAAGCTTGTCAAATTCCAGTCGAAGAAGAAGGTACTGGTATCGAAAGATATCTTCCAAAGATGGAATTTAGTAATCCCTATGATGAAGAGGAAGACAATACGGTTTACATGATGATTTGTCCCTCTTACCAGGTTAGTCAAGTTGAAAATTTAATTGTTAAAACCACTACTAAGTATAAACAAGAGAGGTATATGTTACTGATGAGGAATCTTAAGAATTTTTCAAGTTTACCATGTGGATTTGTCCAGATCTAACGATTCTCTTTTGTTGCATTTATATTAACATCCCTTTTGTGTATTTTTTTTCTCCTTTAATATAATAAATCTTGTTTCTTTCAAAGTTTCTAGCACCAATAATTTATCAACAATTGTTAGATAACCATAGTGACTTCTTCAAACCTACATGTCATCATGAAAATTTCGAGAATTTTATCAATATATATATTGTAAATTAAAATCTATGTTATCCAGATTTCTGATTTGTAAAACCCTCAGTTATTTTAGTCTTTTTCTCAAAATCATTGAAAAAGTCTTTTTTTGCAACGAATTAAGGGAAAAATAATTATTATTAAATCACCATTATTGAACCAATTGCATTCTCCTTGATGGTTCAAAAAATCTGGAATTTTGCTGATACTAGATTTTAACAGTATGGTGATTATAAGTTAAAATTAACTATTTCTTTACACTACATTTTACTTATAGCTGAAAAACCAAATTGCAGCCTTGTACAGCTCCAGAGCCAATGCAACAAAATCTTTTGAAATCAATGATACAGCATTTGGGTGGAAAGCCATCATTGACCAGTACAGCCGTGACAAATGCAGACGAGATCAGGGGTGTGCTCCACGTGTGCCTGGTCTGAGATACAATTTTGTATATCGCGATGTCTGGACTCGTCTCAATGTCCAACCAGCTAAAATTATGCAGGTTGGCTTAAGCAACATGCCTAAAATATAGGATGATTTAATAGCTACATGTTTATTGTAAATAATTTATTGATCTAATTAATAGGATCTAACCCAAAGGAATTATTTAACTGATCAAGATATCACAGAGATGTTTTTTTCCCTTGTATTATTGTTATTTAATTAGTCATTGATAATTTTCAGCTGTGACTGACAATTTTGGTTAACAGCAGTAAGTTTTAGTGAAGTATGCAGAACTTCAAGATATTGGATTTTGTTTGGAACTGTTGATCCCTTTTTTGATAGGCTCTTAGGCTCAGGAATTATTAATGAGTTTTCAAGATTCATAAAACCTCATCAAATAATTGCTTAGTATTGATGGTAGTTTTGAACAGAAGCAAGAGACCTCATAGTCTCTTGACAGAAGGTATGCTTTAAATTGTATTACTCAGCCTTCTGTGTTATTTTGTCTTGTTCAGCAAAAGTACATGATAAGTGCCCTGCAAGGATTTTCTGAGTCTGAGCCACCGCCACCAGATGCTGCCTCAGTTAAGCTGACCGCTGATTATCTAGATGCGTGCAATTTGATTTTTGAGAGGGGGATCCTGAGCAGGAAGATGATTAAGGGAGTGAACTCGCCTGTCCTTGAGAACATCAAAGATGGCTTCCAGTTCTTTGTTAACTGGTTTGAAAAGCACAAAGAGAAAGGTGTGTAACTGGATATGTTAGACTTGTGTAGACCAGAGAACCTTATGTAAATATAGACATTGTACATGTATTTGATGTGTCATGCAGCTGTTATATACTGTATGACAATGGGAACTAAGAGGGAAGTCCAGATGTGTGGGTTGAACTAAAATGTCATATCTCTGTTTGTTGACATTAATGGAAAAAAAACTTAAAAAAAGAACTTATTTGACCCAGAATAGTACTTATGAAATAATTTGATTTTAAGTACATGAACCTTGTTGCTTCCCCTCCTCCCCCCCCTTGCATTTCTTCATTGCTTTTAGAACTTATTTTAAAATTGCAATTGTAGCTCTCTGCTGTTGACATCAAAATTATAGTAAAATATTATGAACCTGAGAGCACCAGTCATCTTTACATACATGTATGTACATTTAGCATTACCTTTTTTCAATTGTTCAGTTTACAGAGACAACTCAGTCAAGGCTAGACAGAAGTATTTTCTGGCATGGCAGGTAATAGATTCATTTGAGAATTTTGTATAGGAGTTGATGTAGCTACAAATTAAAGGTTACAGGTATGAAATCATACACATCATTTTATATTTCTTTACCAGCAGTTAATCCTTTTTTATGCTCTTTAGACATGGGACCTGCTGCGGATTATGGTCAGTTCATTCCTCAGCTACAGTGAGTGGTTCAGGCTACTTCATTTCCCCTATCAGAATAAACGGAAGTGCCATCGAGTCCTTGTTCAGTAAGCTGAAGTTTGGTGCTGGGGGGCAGCTTTCTGCATTAAATTACGGCAGTGGTGTGGCCCGCATCCAAGCCAAAACAGAGGTTGACCGTGCGACAGAATCTGGAAAAGGCTACAGAGATGAGTGCGTCATTCCAGAGACTACTCCAGTGTTGCCACACATTGCGAATCTTACAGTTCGTGTAGATGGACGCAATAAGCCATTTGGTTTCTGTGCAACTGAATTCTTGTTTCCCTCTTCCATCTCTCAGTCATCTTTAGGTGGGAGAAATGGGAGTAATGCTTGCACTCTGATTGCAATTTTTGTAGGAAATTACTTTTTAAAGAACATGCTCCCAGCAATTAATTCTATTGTGTTGCCTAAAGAGTGGAGTTTAGCAGTTGTTAACTGCATTAATGATGGCAATACACTGTATGATGCAGTCTTTGAGGGTCAAGCTATAAACTTAGATGTAGAGGATACTTTTCAGAATTTTGCTGATGAATTTCAGCTAGGAACATATGATGAAAATGTATGTAATTGTACAAACCAAGACATGTCATCTGTCATTGGTATCATCTCTCAGTTTGCAGATGCACCAGAGAGAAAGGCAGGTGTCCTTATTACAGAGGGCTTAACAGTTGCTGTACTTTGCTTTGGTGGGGGTCCTGTTGCCATTGTTGACTCCCATCAACATGGTGGAAATGGTGCTCTTGTGTGCATGGCTGCAAGCAGCACAGACCTGGTTCATTGGTACAAAAAGAGTTTTCAAAAATACAACCTCCGCCCTATGGGAAATCTGTGCACATTAACTTGGCTAGAATTCAGTTTTTAACTTATCCAGCCCCAAGGTTACAAGTTTGGTTAGAAGTTTAAAATGTTATCTGTTTCAAAGGGTATCAATTAAAACAGTGCCCCAGAAATGATTTGGCAATAGGACAGTAATATTATTTATTTACCTTTAGGAAGTCAAGAAATTGTGTAGCATATACACATCATTTCTTCTCAAATATGAGAACTTTCTTTGTTAACACAAGCAAAACTGCTTCCAAGCTTTCATAATAGTCACATTACATGATTTACAAGTTGGACTTCTGGAATGGAAGGGGGGTAAAATTTTGCATAGTGAATGCCACAGACCATAACAAGGAATTTCATGGGGTATTGAATTGACCCAGGATTAAAGCCCTTTTGGTAATCTATTTTATGGTGGATTTTAATCATGACCATATGGTCTTATGTTAAATAATTTCCCATTGGGAGTAGATTTTCTGTAAACTAGCCAATATGAGCGAGTTACTATAGCCCCTATTTATATTACAGAACTTTGTAAAGGTGCTTTAATGTTTTGGTATATTTTGATAAGTGTTTTAATAAAGTGATTGATAGTAGAGCTAATGCTTTCACATACAGATAAATGTATAACTCAAAATAATTTCATATCAAAATATTATTGTCCCTTGTGTCAGATCAACTGTAAGTGTTTTGATAGACTGTTTTGAAAGGTTATTTTGAATGTAGGGCTATGATATTCACTTCTAGATAAATCATTAAATCATTTAATGTGTATGTCAATTGAATAGTTTCACAAGATAATTTTATTTTGCCTTTTATTAAATCAACTGTGTTTTGATAGGTTAAAAAAATTGAGCTATGGTATTCACTACCAAGTCAATGTATAAGTCAGAAATTTTATGCAATCTGATCATTATAATAATAAGATTTTGCCTGGTATTAATTAAACTGTGCAAGAGAGGATGCTGTAGTGACCATTTCTTGTGACACTAAATAAAGACATGAACAGTGTTAATTACAATGCACTCTATTTCCTTTTACTTGTCATGACATATCCTTTCAACTTATCTCGTAGACTACTGTCAGCATCACACACCTTCTTGTCAGTTTCCAGATCCTGTTCTCTCAAGCCTTGCATAAAGGATTTCACACGTGTTTGGCACAGCTTTTTTAAAAGTTCTTGATACACTGCTTGAACTATGGCCTGATCGTAACCAGAAACCCCAATGGATTTCAGTGAGTTTACAAAACTGTCAAACAGTTCTTCGCTACCATAAACACTGGCGAACACGTTGTTCAAAAAGGAAGATGGATTTCGTCTGAAAAACCGGCTAACAGTAAACTTTCGAGTGTGATTATCTGCCTTGCGAACAAATTCGATCATTTCGTCCTTCATAAAATGGAGTCCACCTTCATTTAAATGGACACTAATTTCTCGTGGCAAGTTTTTCATAGTGTCTCGTCTCATTTTCTGAATAATTTCAAGCTCCTTCTTTAAATTTTCTCTGTGTGCATCTGTTACTTTCAGGGTTCCCTTTTTGTGATTAACAGTATTTCTTCGCACCTTTTCCATTCGGTAAATTGCAGCTCCACCGAATCTGTGTAGGATAACATCGTTCTCAGCGCATAACTGCGTTTCTGGTGTTGAACTGTTCGATGCAATTTTACTGTGACTGTGAATGTGAGCAAAATCGTACACAGCTTCAGTTATACAAGCCAAGACGGAGATCTGGTCGCCTCTAGAAACCTCGCTACAATTTTCGCGATCACAACAATTCCTGACAAGGCAACTCCATATCTCGTTTTTTAAAAATGAAGGCAGCTTTTGTGACCAGCAATGAGAAAGAGAAGCCTTTCTCTCGGCTTTAGAAACTTTTTTTGCGAATGCAATGCGCATGGTTTCCATGAAAGACTCGTTCACCTCGTCTAAAAATTCTGGAAGCTCGCGGACCACAGCGTTTCTCAACAATCCTCGCGTGGTGAAGAAGTTAATATCCCCAGCATTTTCTAGCTTTTCTTTAGTTTTAGCGGCCAATTCCTCCTTTTTCTCTCCCAGTTCAAAACACAAGTCTTCCAATTCTTCATTAGTCATGGTGTTGCTTTCTTTTCTCGTTTTGCGTCCACGAGGTTTTGCAGCATTTTGTTTATTCGAGGTACTTTTTGATGTTCCTCCATTCGTTTTTTTGCCGGGCTTCGGTTTGGCTGCGCTTTTCTTTTTTGACTTTGATGCCTTTTTCTCCTCGTCACTTTCGTTGGCTTCGTCAACAGAGGCAAAGCTTTCACTTGAGCTCGCGCTCGCACTCTCGCTTTCCTCGCTCTCGTATTCGAAGCTCGAAATTTCAACATCTTCCTCAGAAGAGCTCGCGTCGCTTCTTTCTGCTGATTCGACATCACTTTCATCGGATTCAGCTATGTACAGCATGGACCAGTTTTCTCTACGTGGACGGGAACTTTTCCCACTTTTTTCAAAATCAAAGTTTTCAGATTCATCGACAAACTTGATGTCTACGACAGACGCCATTTTCTCAAAGCAGAACCATCAAGCTGAACAGCAAAGCGGTCATTACGTCATTACATTATTACAACTGACCAATCAGGTGTCTTTCCTAAAATAGCCTCGCAGCTTGACTACGAGCTAAAATTAGATTTAAAAAGATTATCATGGGAAGAGGCCCATGTATGGGGGATGGGTTCTCTCACCTCATAGTCTCTTGGTATGAGGTATACGTAACAGTCACGTCCAGTAAAATAAATGTAATGATTTTAATTTTGTTTTTGTTTGCATATTTTCATCTTCCTTATTTCTGCGTACATTATATTCTTAATGTTGCAACAGAGATCAGTGGGAGGTGAAGATATTGAAAAGGAAGATCAGGATACTGACATTAAGAAAGCCTGGTTAGTTTTAAAATTTTCCCACGTAATTTGTGTGTACTCCAGATGTATCATGTTTAAGTGAAGAAACAATAATTGTTACTAAGTATAACTAAATGTGAGGGTCATGGAAAGTAAACATTCTTTTGTAACACAATATTATTATGCAAACAATATCAATTGTTATTTTGGCAATCAATTAATTTTCATTCATTCATAAGTAAAAGTATTTCCAAGATAAAAACTAGATTCTGCCTGCATGTTGGAAAGCCTAAAATAGGCAGGACAAGGGTATACATGCACATACTGTAAATTAATGGTCAATGTAACGGGCATTATTAAGATAATGACAATATCAACTTAAATACTCTATTGTTGTATGAAACTTGGAGAATTCATTAATCACATTTAGAATTTAGGTGCACTCATTGTTTTCCCACTTTATCTCTATGCACTCTCAAGAATCTTTTGATCTCAAACAGCAGTGTTTTGTAATTTTAGAACTACAAAATAATATATTCAGGCTTACAAATTAATTGCATTTTTTTGACAACTTGTTATTCGCTTTCTCTCCTAGCCATAAATTTGAACTTGAGGATTGTCAGACACATGATGAGGTGAGTAATTCGTAACAGTCTTGCTGCTCATTGCTTAAGACTAATTTTCATATCTGAGTTACTGGTAAATGAGCGACCCTCAAGTTTTTAATGTGCGAATGAGTATCGCCTTGGAGTATTTTCAGCGGTCGAAAAAAAAACCCCTCCAGCCTCAAAAATGACTGAAACCTTAAGGTGGCTCAATACAGTAATATTTCCGTGAGATGCCTGGGCTCTAGCGCGCGCTTTAGCGTGAGGCATCATGAGATCAACCGAGGGTTCGCGAGATAGCGCGCGAGGTTTAAAATCAAAACCAACATGGCGGCGTGAGGCCTACTTCTAAAACTTTGTTTCCACCAAGTTTAGTGAGCTGTTTGCGTTATCAGTTACTTTTAATTTTGAAAATAACCATCCTTCAGGCAATTTCAAAGGAAAACATCCCCTTAAAGCGCTGTGCTGGAACGTAAACGAAAATTATGCTACGATCGACCGTGCCGGCTATCAATCTAGAAAACAGCAGGAAAAAACTACTCTTCAGGTTTTCTTCGTTCTTTGTACTTGACTAGTCTCACTTCCGGGTATTATAGTACTCTTGTTTAACCGCTTATGCTGCTAACGTCAAAAGTGGAAAAGAAAAAACTATTCGCGGACCATTCGCGGGTATTAGCGTTTATTCGCGTGGAATTGCGGGCTTTACTGAGCAGCGACTGAGCAGCGGACTGCTTTCACGCATGCGCACAGTGCGATCATGCAAGGTCGAAATTTTAATTTGCGCGTGCAACGCGCGTGAAAATTCATTATTCACGAAGCTGTTATCTCAAAAACGGATCTGGTGACCCTACTTTTTTAATGCAAACACTTATTCAACAGCAAAAGCGGAATGCATGTGTGAAATTGTAAAAAAAACTGCGGAGTGGAATTTTTCCAACCTGGAAATTTCAATTTTTTTAAATTTAAGCAAAATCTACTCCGCAGAATTTTTTCTTATTTTCTCTGTTTCTTCTTCTGTGTGTAACAAAAAGATTTTCATCAAAAAAATATGGGGTCACCGGCTTAGTTTTCGAGATAGATGCAATTGATGGTAAAAAGTGGGTCAAGTTTGTTGCTATGCAACAGGGCAGCGCTACCTTAATTTATGACTTAAACACAATGAAATGAACAATGGAGAGTTACCTCAAATAAATAGCGCAGGCATTCAAAACAGTACAGTTCCAAGCCTGAAAAATCACACCTGGTTCTAAAAGGCTCCAAAAAAAAAAAAACTGTTTTGAGCCACCTTAATGACCACCCAATTGGGCTTTTCCTGTGAACACAGTCCTGGGTAACTGTGAGTTTGTAGTACTGTGAGGTGACTAGATGTTAGTCAATTTTATGTGAAAAATTATCATAAATGCTCTGAAATTGCTTTAAGTTGCTTACTGATTCAATATGATGATGATTCTTGCATGAAATACAGCTGATGTATTTGGTACTGATGTGATACTTTTCTTTTAGACACCCACACTTCCAGAAGATGATTCCACTGTGCCATGCCTAGGATGTACTCGGAGAATTAATTTAGTGCACTTAGACAGACACCATGTCACTTGTGTGCAAAGTGCAAGGTTAGCATTTTGATGATCAAGTCAGTTGTATATGGTTCAGTCAAATATTATAACAATAGCTGCAGGCGTTATTATCTCAACCAAGCTGTAACTTTGAATATCTCACTTTGCTGTAAAATTATGAAGATCTTACATATATATGAAATTATTAGAATGTTCACTCTTGTATGTTGGTGATCTGCAGTTCACATGTAAGCAACCCTGAAGAAAAAAACATGGCAGTCCTAAAAGACATGTTTCCCCGACATTGAGGAGGATGAACTTAGTAGGGCTTTAGCAGCTGAAGGCAATGTAATAGAGAATGCCATTGACAACATTATGTCCAAGCAAGAGACCGATAACACTAAAGGTAAGGCTTTTATGCAGGGTAGGGGAAGAAGAAATTTTAAAATCAACTAGGTCTGACACTGCCAGAGAAGGACGTAACCCTAGTTAATACCTAAATTAGAGGATTATTGAGGAAATTACCCACCAAGGTTAATGCATTGAGATTATTCATGGTTAAATGGCAAAAAGAATGTATCTCTATACAATTGTAGCATTTATTCTCTCATCAAAATCAATGATTTTGTAATATTTGTAGTACTTTCCATGATCCAACTTAAATAAAATTAATTTTTGTCATTATTTTTGTCTCTTAGAAAGCGAGTTAACTGTCATGTTTCCACTACCACCGTCACCCACAGGTAATACATAATCTCAAATCATCTACACTGTATGTTGTCACTTCCAAGTAAAACCTAGCTAACATCATGCCCAAATTCAGCTGTGCTTAAGACATGTATCTAAACTTATACAACAAACAAAGGATGTTACAGTGATGAAGACAAAATTTATCTATGTATAATGTTGTCCTGAGATGTGTGGGAGATTTCCTGTGATGATCAATGGTTAAATTTTACTTAAATGTTTGATGATATTATTATGGTCCTGTGCAATTTGGTAAGTGACTGTAATGTCAGTATTCTCACAGAGCCTGTAAACTGTTTACATGACTAACTATTGGTGTGAATTGGTTGCATTTTTGTAAAACCGTATGTTTTTCTTCTGCAGGTTCAGCTTCTACTAATGGAGACCTTTTGGATGCTTTTAGGGAGGCCAATATTATAATGGCCCCTACACAGCCCATTACATTTAACAGGTCCAAAAAGCCATTTGTTGAGGTGTGTCGCATTTACAAGAACCCAAGGTTAAAGCTGCAAAGAGAGCTAGTGGCATACTTTTCTTCTGAGATGGATGATGGAGAGTATGAAGAAGAGGCAGCTGATGTTGGTGGACCCAGGAAGGAATTTTGCAACATTGTTACCGAAGCAACACTTGTTTGTACAAGCCCACAGTTATTCGAGGGTGACACTGACCACAAGTTGCCTGTACATAATCAACAGCTCCTGCTGCAAGAAATGTTTAGTGTGGTCGGTAAAGCATGGGGACATTGTTTCCTGCAAGCACGGCAGCAGATTCCAGGTCTTGCTGCACCTGTTAAGGTCTTTCTAGCAACAGGGTGTCCAGAATCTGCCTGTGAAGTAGCAACCATAGATGATGTTGCAGACCTTGCAGTTAGGGAGTCAATAACCTTCATTAACAGTGCTTCAGAAGAGGATCTGGAAGATCTAAATGCTAATCCCAAGATATTGGATCTAATGGTACAGAGTGGTGTTTCTGTTGCAACAATAACACCAGTGGTGTATGAGTGCATTTCATACAATGTGGTTTACAAGCGTATTAAAGAATTGGAACAGCTTCTGGGTGGCTTTAATAGTGTGTCGCTGTCGGATTTCTTGAGGAGGAATCGAAGATATATTGAAGACGTCTTTCCCACACAAGAACAATACCAGCTAAATCCTCAAGTAATAATGAATGCCATAGAACCTTTTGACAGTCGTGAGCTTAGCAGTGAGGAAACAAAGGTGCTCGACTTCTTCAAGCAATACATCATCGCTACTAGTGATCAAACTGCAGGTACAGTGTATTTAACTTTACAGTGTAAATAGTCACCTTTAATGGGTAAAAACATGTACAGTATTGTGCAAAAGTAATGCAAACGAAATGCGTCGAAATTCGCCCTTTGTTCTCGCGAATGTACGTCGAAAAATCAACGAACTTTCGAGAGGGATTTCGTTGGAATTCTTCCCGAAAAATTAGCGAACTTCGTTGATTATTTGCTTTAGCGAAATTCGAAGTAACGAATTTTCGATGTAACGAAACGAAAGTTCAAAATATCGAAGTTCGAAGTATAGTGAATTTTCAAGGATTGCACGAACTTGACATGTAAACAAACAACGCGTTGGATTGAGTTCAATATTATTGAAACTCTGCATCAATATTCGCTTCATCGCCGAATTAAAACAAATGGCTGGAATCTTAACTAGCGATGTTTACAGAAGCCCGCTTTCCCATGTAAAACAACATTGAAACGAGATATATTTTGTGCAGACAGAATATTTATTTATAAGCTGACGCTGTAATTTCGTATCTAAGTGAACAAATTTACTTTGTTTTGACTTTGGCTGAACATTCGCGCGTTCAACACAGATACCAACAAGATGCGTTTCCAGAGTTCGTTTGCAGAAAACATTCTTTGAACACCTTACCTTACAAACATAATTCTTGCTTTGTTTAAAAACTCATGAATCCAGATAAATTCCATGCCAGTTTGAAAACTCTTGAAATAGTTGAATTCAGACAAATTCCTTCACTCTGTCTCGTGATTTAAACGTTTGCCATGTGACACGTACGCCATGTTGGCAAATTATTTTTGAGCCCACAGTAACTTGGGCTGTGGCATTACCATGACGGAGAAAGTTTGAATGTCAATAAAGAGAAAGAACATGGAAAGAATAGAAAAAAGGAATGGTTAACATTATTTCCGTCAAACCGAAAAATGTATCTTTCGCAGCCGCTATTTTGATCGTCACACAACACTTTGCCACAATTGCGCATTTCATGGCGTCCTATAAATGGTTGCGAACAAAAGAGCGAAAAAGCTCTTTCGCGCGGAGTCTGGGTTACGCAAACATGGCCGTGTCAACAAGCGGCCCTTATGCTCCACAAACGTGAGCCAAGAAACCTCCAAAGAACAATGGTGTAAGAAATGCGATCCTTTCAACGTGAAGTAAACAGTAAAAGGAACCTTTGAAGTACTATAGGTGAGTCTTGTATAAAACTGTTGTATAAACGGACACGAGTTTGTCGTAAAGCTTACACTGTGAAGTGACATCAGAAAAGAATCGTCGCGGCAAATTCGAACTGGGCAAATTATCGTCCAGAAAATTCGTAGAGATGTTCAAGCAGAGCAAACAAAGAGCGATATTTCGCTCAAATGTTCTAAGTCATTTATCGAACACTGCGAATTATCACTTGAAAATTCGAAGTATATTTTCGTTCCGAGCGAATTGTCGTTCGAAAATTCACGTAGTTGGAAACAATAGGCATCACGAATTATCGTGACTTTTCATTGAAAATTCGCTTCCATCGAAAATTCGATATTTTTTCGTCGAAAAGCCAGGAAAAGCCGCGAATTTCGACGAAATACGTTTGCATTACTTTTGCACAATACTGTATGAAACAAACCAGGAAATAATAGTGTCCGCTTGAGGCTCAGTAGTCTGCTAGCAAGGCCAAAGCCAACTAACTGGCATGTGGTATTGGGTAGACCAATAAATACTCTAGGATCACATATAAATTATCAGTCAAAACATAATTAGATGAGATCAAACTTAAGGTAAAATGTCTGGGGGGTATGGGACAGACAAAACCATTACAACAGTTGTGCTGTAAACCCTTAAATTCACTCTTTGACGTGGATATGGAGCTCTAACTTGTAAGCTGTGGGCAAAATTGTTGTGGTGTTACCATTTAAATGAAACTGCCTCAGCACAATATTTGAAGAGTAATATTATCACTGTCTTAGGATTTGAAAGTTAGGAATTTATAATTTGTGAATTTTTTTGCTTTGACCAGTACTAGGAGTAAATGGGTTTAATTTCCTTACATACTGGTCAATTTGTTATAAAGCTGGTTGGTAAATATCAAGTCAAGGGTGTTAATAATGCTGACTTTTTTTCAGGGGTTACCTTGAATGACCTCGTCCAGTTCCTGACTGGAAGAGGGTCCTGCCCACAAAAAATTTCAGTCAAGTTCACTGAAATCAAGCAGCTTCCAGATCCAGATACTTGTTTTGATTGTGTAACACTTTCGACATCGGCCAAAGACTTCAAGGAATTTTGCAAAGAGTTTGATTGTGTTGTGTCCATGCAGTGTAAGGGTTATGGGAGAAGTTAGGAGTTACCCATGGTTGAGTGATAGTTCAGATTTGGACAACTGTAATTCTTTTGCAATGTGCAAGAAGAAAATAACAGTAGAAACAAGTTATATGTATTTTTTCTTTATTATGGTCTTCTCCAGCATTTCTCAATGTATATTTTTTTATCTGTTTTTTCGACTTGTTAATGTTGGTGCATAATCATATGCAGGGTATGGCAGAACAAATTTGTTCTAAAACTAGGACTGTTAGAACAAAACTGAAACATGTTTCCATAGTTTAGTGTATCTTTTTCCCATTTCTCTGTATTTTGGGATAATAATTGATGTTTCCAATGTTGCTTCCATGTTATTGTTAAGGTTCTGCTTTTTTAAAAGGACGATTGTGAGATGCAAATGCTTTCATTATTATGGACTAATAATATTATTGTCATGTCACTTGTGAGGACAAATATGACAAAATTAATTTAGTTGTTAAGAAGAAATTAAAGCACCAATAAATCTTTACACTAAATGTCATCACTGCACTATCCCAGTATTTCAGTTCGTCTTTAGTTCTGAAATTGAAGTAGCCTGGTTACTTCAGATACAGCATTAATATAAAGGGAGATTCCATAATTGCAATCATCACTGTTTGGATGAACTGATTGCCTTAACTGTGACAGGATGTGATCAGAGAAGGGACATAAAGTATCAGGAACTTCCACCATGTTGTCATCACCTGTGCCCACTGGTCCATTCCAGTCTATTCCATATTGCCTGAATTCTTCCTGAAGAAGACATTTGAATAACAAAATTTTGAAAAGATGGGTGCTGAAATTCATACTTGGCTCCTAAGCTTGGGGGACTAAACCAAAAGAAATCCATTTAAGTATTAGGGATGAATAATACAGTTGTAAATGTGCTTTTCTTTAGTTTTATTCTCCCAAGTCTGGGAGCCAAGTATGAATTTCAACTCTTTTCACAATGTATGTGAAACTGATTCGTTTGCATTAAAGTGTACGACATTGCATAAGTTTAAAACAAGTTTAAGCATTGGAACAATTAATATACCTCCGTTACTGGCATCGGATGAGCACTATGCATCACTGTTTGACCAAAATGGGTGAAATGAAGTCCACCAATTCACAGTTGCATAGGTGTTTTGTTGCCCTCAGTTCGTAGGGGATGGTGTACCCATGCATCTCTCCACGTTTGCAGATGTTTGTTTAACATTGGCAGATAGACGTAATGCAAACACCACATGTGAGTATCATCGTCTATATCAAGCAAGCCTTGTCTCTCAAGATATTGAAATATCTGATAAAACAAACACAGGCATCATTGATACACATCTCTCCACAAACGTTCAATTCTTTGGTTGTGGGTACTTTTTCCTGAAAAAATGGAGTGAGGGTCAGGTAATGTGAAGAGTCTAGTTTAATTGCAGAGCTCATACCCTGTGGTTTTATTGAACAACCTTATGGCCTTCTTTTATCAGGGGCAAGGTTATCCCATCGCTAAAGGAGAGGTACATTTATCCTAATATGGTAATGGTTATGTTGATCTGTAAATCACCTTTGGAAACACGAGTGTTCTGTTTACAACAATTTTTGGGTTTGTCAGAAATCTGGTTAAATATTAATGAGTATGACAAAAACTGTCCATTGTGATTACAACACATCTCCATGGAAAAATATGAAATAAATTAATAACAACTAAGAACAAATGGTCATAATTATCACAAAAACGTGCTAAAACAAATTACCAGCAATAATGCTACCACGCCCTGGTCCTCTTTGAGGGTGATTAAGCATATACCATCCAACATCGTAATTTTCACCACCTTTATCGCACCTAACACGAGAAGGTAGTCCATATGTATTTACTGCATTAGTGAACAGGTTGAGGATAGTTGAAGCCTGATTGTTTGGTGATGCATGTAAATATACTGGCAATCGGGAAAAACCATCAACTCCACCATGGACAACAATCCTCCACCTTCAATGTAATATGATTTTTTAGAAACAAACAAGACGAATAGTTTCCATACATCTGTACAATAGTTTGAAAAGAGCAAAACAAAGTGTAGCATTTTCCCCTTTGTCCTTGTGCTAATTCCCTGGGATGTCTGTGGTAAACATGGTGAAAATTCTGTTTAATTTCTTTTTTTTTCTCTTTGTTTTAACATTTTTCGTCTGAGTCACAAACTGAAAGCTTTTATTATTTAGGGCCTGATTACATGGCGAATTTCAGCCTGGGCTGAAATTTCAACCCGGCTAACTGGGCTGAAATTTTGTTGCGATTACATGACGAACTTCAGCCCAGGCTGAAATATTAGTCTCGGCACCAAAAATTAAATTGTGCGCGAAGAGTCTCGGGAGAATCAGGCAGCCATATTATTTCCTGCTTTTCAGCCCGGGCTGAAATTTCTTTTTGATTACATGAGACTTTTTCAGCCTGGGGCGCAATTCAGCCCGGGCTGAATTGCACCCCGGGCTGAATTCCTCTCCATGTAATCAACAATTTTATTTTAAGAGGATTTCTTTCAGACGCCGGACTGGAATTTCGGACTGGAATTTCAGCCCGGTTAGCCGGGCTGAAATTCTCCATGTAATCAGGCTTTTAGTCTGACCTGAATTCTTTTGGGAGAATACAATAAAGATACTTTTTTCCAGGCTGGGTGTGAACCACTACTTGTTAGATTATAGGGCACAAGCATTAACCCTGCACCACCAAAGAATCTGTGACGTGATTCCCAAGTTGATTTTATTTCATATCAGACTTGATGCCAAGAACCAAACCTCAGCTTGTTAAAACTGAATAATTTAATTGCACGAAAAACAAGTGGAAGAAAATATATGAAAGGAGGTCCAAAGCAACTGTGCATTTTATAAAATTTTAGCTCACCCAATTATTCTTACCTTATCAGCTTGTGGTTTCCATCTATATGCCACAAAGCAAGTGGTCCAGGTACCCAGTACTGGCGGCGGCGTATCGAAGCCCTCCATCTTTGGTAAACACCAGTAGCGTCAGTTCTTAGAAGTGATTGACGCACTCTTTCCCACTGAACCCTATGACCTTGGCTATGCATATAGCCCATTAGTCTCAAACCGATTCCATTGTGTCCACTTTGCGCCTGTCTAACCAGATTGTCGAGATGGTCATCACTAATGTTGCTGTAAGTGCCTGAAACAAACGATAATAATATCGACAATCATGACGGTGATAAGAAAAAAACAACTAACAATATTAATACCACATTAAAAAAAAAAATGATATTCTGTATAATGATCCACATTCTAAACTATGATTTCAATGTCATGGCAATAAAATTTCACACCTGATACCGAAAGGCCGTATGCAGCCATTCTCCTCTCAATGGTGCGCGTCGATACACAAAAAAGCTGCGCGATTGTGGGTACTTTAAATCCTTCTTCCAGAAGGAATGACAGCTGTTCTTGCTTAATTTCGAAGGACGGTCGCCCACGACGTTGGTTTGACACCCTGTGAGGAACATTCACGCCATCACATCCAAGGGACAGAGAATGGTCTCTTGACATACAGCTAATAGCTTCACCGATCAATAGCATAATTTCATCCGTGTCAGGACTGTCTAAGTTAGCGAGGGACCGATTCAGATATTCTAGTCGCATAATTAAGCCATCCATTTCTGACAGATCATTTAAACTTTCCAATCTTGCTATTGTTTGCACAACTACACTGTAGGCGAAACAATAAAAATTGGCAGGACTAGAATGCCCCTCTTCCGCCATTTTTATTTTTTGTACGCCTGGCCCCATTCTCGTCCCCATAGCCCTTTTCTCATCTCTTAGCCGGCAGGGACTCGGCACGAGCCATTGCCTGGGTCTGTCCAGTTTCCGGGCGCGAGCGACGCCGGCCGTGCCAATACCCAGTTCCCACAAGCATGTTGAATTGTGGCGTCGAATGTTGCATTGTCACGATCATGTTCAAATTGTCACGTCGCATGTTGAATTGTTCCCTCGGTGATTTATGTGTCATCTTACATCTTGAATTGTTACGTCGCATGTTGAATTGTTCCTTCGCTGATAGAAGTCGTCACCTAGGATATTGGATTGTCCCTTTGCACGGTGAATTATCATCTTGCATATTGCATTACGAACTTGAATGTATGAATTGTGACCACTAACTTTGTCAAATGGAATGTTGCATTGTCAACTCCAATGTTCAATCGTAAACATGAATGTTCGATTACAAACTAGAATGTTGAAACGTAAACTCGCATGTTACATTGCGAACTCGAATGTTAAAATGTGAACTTGAATTTTGGCGGAGATATAACGCCATACAGATGCTCAGTACATTTGAGATAAAATAAAGAGTAACACGTTGACATTACTGTGTCCGTCCAGATAGCAGATCCCTAACCCTAAACCCTGATCAAGTTAAATACCCTTGAACTTTCTGTAATGATATATATCTGGAGAAAAGGATGTCAGTGGGCAATCAATGAAAGGGTTAAATGTTTACTGATAACAGAATTGCTATATGTGTCAGTAGTTGACTAACAAACGGCCAACAAGCAGCGCTGCAGGCAATTAATAGCACAATAAAATTAAATTTGTCAAAGGTATCAAAAGTAATTTTATCTAAATGTTGCTCGATGGCAGCCATGCCCTGACCAATTTCTGTTTCGGAAATCTTCAGTGATCTTTGATTTCAACTGTTCACAAACCCCTTCGAATACTACTTGTTGAGGTAATTTGAATACCTTGGATTACTGATGGCTGCTAGTATTGTTACTCCATCGCTGACCGCCATACTTACAAAGTCCATTATCACTGGGATTTATCCAACAGAATGGAAAATGGCCAGGGTAACTCCGGTGTTTAAAAAGGGTGAAAAATCGGACCTTGACAATTATCGTCTAATTTCCGTTATTCCGGTTGTCTCGAAGGTTTTTGAAAAAATTGTTTACTACCAACTGTACCAATACCTAAATGACAATCAATTGTTATCAAGTTGTCAGTCGGGCTTTCGCTCCTTACATAGCACCCTAACGGCCTTGCTTAAGGCGACAAATAGCTGGTCTGTTGACATCGACAACGGCTTCCTGAACGGAGTAGTCTTCATTGACCTTAAAAAGCTTTCGACACAATTGATCACGAAATTATTTTACGTAAACTGTCTTACTTTGGTGCTGACCAGGCAACTGCTAAGTGGTTTCAGTCATACCTAAGTAATCGGACCCAAAGGTGTAATGTAAATGGCAATCTGTCAACTGCCAGCACTGTTACTTGTGGCGTACTGCAGGGTAGCATCCTGGGTTCCTTGCCTTTTTTGATGTACATTAACGATCTCCCTAACTGCCTGCGGGTTGCTGAGCTGAGAATGTTTGCTGATGACACCAGTATAACCTTATCTGCAAAAACGGTAGCCGATCTTAAACTAGCAGTGACTTCTGAACTTACCAATCTTAGCTGTTGGCTGAGAGCCAACAAATTAAGTTTAAATGTGGCCACAACTGAGCTAATGACAATCGGATCTATGCCCAATGTGGGGAGATTAATATAAGTATCGATGACAGGACAATTAAGAGAGTTGACCATACTAAATCTCTGGGTCTTATCATTGATGCACAACTCTCTTGGTCTAAACACGTTGACGCAAGAAAATCTTTCAAGCCATTGGTGCATTGAAACGTTTGCGACCTTTTATTCCGACGGATGCTGCAGTTCAAATTTATAATGCTTTAATATTACCACATTTTGATTACTGCAGCCCGGTTTGGGATGGTATGAGTGGCTGTTTGAGTGATAAATTACAAAAATTACAAAGTCGCGCTGTCAGAGTAATTAATTACTCAATCACCTTTTAATACGAGCTCCAACCTCCTTCTTGCGATGTTTGTGTGGGAGAAGCTGTCTCTTCGTCGTAAAAAGCAGAAACCTTTAATTATGTATAAAACATTGAATGAACTTGCCCCAGGCTATCTTCAATGTCTCTTCACTGAACGCCAAGTTAATGATTATAACCTAAGAAATCTTGAAGGAAAGCTTTTGCTGCCCAAGCCAAATACTAATTACTCAAAACGAAGTTTTTGCTACAGCGGGGCCTGTTTATGGAACAACTTGCCCTAAGATTTAAAAAGCGTTTATTCTATTGGGCAGTTTAAACGGGGTATTAAGAAAGTATCTGAGACATCGGATTCCCACACGGCAATCATGTAAAGCAGTTGTACAAGTTTTAATTTGTAATTATTAACTTAACTGATGATTCTCCGTGTCTAAATAAAGATTTACATTACATTACATGGCAGCCGTGTTAAGGGTCTGAATTCACATCATTCGTACGAAAAATTACTTATTACGAATTCTACGTTGTAATTTTTACTAGCAATAAAATTTTCTGCAGAGCTGTTCAGTAAACAAAAAGGTTGTATAGCTGTAGGGTTGTAAGGCTGCAGGGTTGTAAGGCTGTAAGGTAATGAAGCTGTAAGGCTGCAAGGTTGTGAGGCTGTAAGGTTGTAAGGCGGTAAGCCTGTAAGCCTGTAACGTTATAAGGCTGTTAAGGTTGCAAGGCTATAGGGTTGTAAGGCTGTAAGGTTGTAAGGCTGTAAGGCTGTAAGGTTGTAAGGCTGTAAGGCTGTAAGGCTGTAAGGCTGTAAGGCTGTAAGG
>CM042756.1:51277-63777 GCA_022496165.2 Catalaphyllia jardinei
TAAGGCTGTAAGGCTGTAAGGCTGTAAGGCTGTAAGGCTGTAAGGCTTTAGGGTTGTAAGGCTGTAAGATTGTAAAGCTGTAAGGTTGTAAGGCTCTGAGGTTGTAAGGCTGTAAGGTTGTAAGGCTCTGAGGTTGTAAGGCTGTAAGGTTGTAAGGCTCTGAGGTTGTAAGGCTGTAAGAATGTAAGGAAAAAACGACTGTAAGGTTGTAAGGCTATAAGGTTGTAAGGCTGTAGGGTTGTAAGGCTGTACGGTTGTAGGGCTGTAAGGTCGTAAGGATGTAAGGTTGTAAGGCTGTAAGGCGGTAAGGCTGTAAGGCGGTAAGGGTTTAAGGCCGTAAGGCTGTAAGGCTGTAAGGCTGTAAGGCTGTAAGGCCGTAAGGCGATAAGGCCGGCAGTAAGGCTGTAATAATACATACTAGGCTCTGTAAATTTCTGCGAAATATTTCGAGGAATATCTCAAGTTTGGGGAAACGCACAGGCCTAAAACTTGGACAAGTGTCTTATTTCATTATCTTCTATAACATCACAATTTCTTAGCTTTTTGCACTGAATAGTTTTTGATTTATGTTTTTAATGCGTGACAGTGAAACCGATCTATATGGCGGCCGGAAGATAGTATAAACATCTGGAACTTACTTTGGCTATCTAGGCGACTGATTATCAGTACTGAAAAAGCAAGCATTTATATAAGCACTTTTCCTAATGCTCTAACTTCTAAAAGGGCTCAAAATCATGAGATAAGTATATATTTTTCAACAAATTCGATCGTAGCCTTGTGTCACGCACCTACATTACCCTGAAATTCAAAATGCTCTGGTTTCCAAACGAAGAACGCTATAAAGCTGTAAAATTGTAAACAGAGGTAGATATGCCGCCTCTTATGCCTGATGAGGATAAAAACTTCGGTGGTTCTTTAGTTTTAGATTTGGAAAGTGATGACGTCACGTGTAAACGATCTATTGTTTACATGCCAGATTCACGACACTCGTCATTTGCATGCTGCGTACTCCTGCGTATGTTTTGTCTTAACTAATTCTCAAGCTGTCCCAAAATGGTGAATTTGAGCGATTTGGTGGGTTTTGCGTTGACTCTTACTTCACGTTTATATGAGGAATCAAGGGTGGAAAGCTCATTTTCGATCGCCCAGCGCCAAGCAGATTTTCACCCAGAAATTTGAATCGCCCGGCTTCCAAATGGAACACCAGATAAACTGAAAGGTTGATGCTTCTTCTCGCGGCATTCAATCGAAGTTCCACTTAAAATCCAAGTGCTAACCGCCAAATAATTTTCCAGAAAAACAGCTTTCGAAGCGGCCGGAATGCAACAGTCACGCTGTTTGCTCCACGCTGATTGGATGCATTCTTTACCATCATCCAATCAGCGTGGAGTAACAACGTGACTGCGGATGAGCTTTCAGAATGCCACAAACGCAAGTCGTTCGAACGCTAAGTTTTTAATAACGTAAAATGACTTTCAAGAAGCATTCAAACATCTAACGAGTAGTTTCGTCAGTTTAAGGGAGGGGCGTTTCAGTGAACATCAAAACAGCGTGGTACAAAATATCTTGTTGTCATAAATTAATCGTGATCTGATGCGGTCGCGGTCAATTACGGTCGTGAATTCTCGATGAAAGGTTTTCGCATAGGTGAACAGTTTATTGTGTCGACCTCAGTACGTTTTTTAAAACAGTAAAGTTTTAAGCTTATTAGCCTTAGGCAAAATACTCTAATCTGGTAGCTCATGTTGAGTTATCCCTCTACAATACTTCCCAAATGACATAAAAAAAAACATCTTCCACATAAACTTCACTTGCAGCACTTCACTTTCCAACGGAAACTACCTGACCAGTAGCCTGCGAACGCAGACGTATTTCCTTTTTTCCCGGTTTTTCTTGCTTCATGAAGCAATCGCTGCGCGTGACGAGCCTGGGAATGTCTGCGCCGGTAGGAAGCCACTTATGTTAATTGAGCCAACAATTGAGAACTTCTGTTGCTGTGACGAAACTGACTTCCATCTACTAGTCTCTTAGGGCCTGATTACATGAGCCGGACTGATTATAAAGATGTCATGGGCAGGACAATAATTGCCAATGATTATGCTTTAATCTTCGAGAGCTATCGTGCGGGAAGCCGCCACGAGTGAGTGTGTTGCAATCACCGAGACATCACGTTGCCGGGAGAGAGTCACATTACATTACTATGTTTACGCTCAGTCACGAACGGGGAATCTCGTTACATCTTTCCCCTTACAGAACAAAACAAATAAAAATAAAATGCTAAGAACTACGGTGTTGTCTTTTGTGTACAGTCCCACTGTTGGGCTATCTGAGCACATGTCCACATTTGGTAAGATAGTCAAACTTAGTTTTTTGTCATTACATAGTCCTTGTGCCAAACCGGTGTTCGGCGGATACGGCTAGACCTCCTAAGATCAGTGTTTTCTTCATGGTCAGTGACGGGTGCCTCACTACTAGGGTCAGGAGGTGTAGCCAGGTTGTCCTCGGGGGGTGTTGGGAAAGCCTGGTCAGCTTCGGGAGGCACAGCGATAGGCGGTTCATTTGTTTTCTGGATGTGTCTGCGGTTGCGCCTGTAGATTGTGTCGCCCACCTTTACCATATAGCTCCTGTTTTCCAGTGCAGGTTCCTAGGCTCCAAGTGTCCTGGCCGGGGAGTTTCATGCGTACCGTCTCACCAGGATTGATTGTCTTCAGTGGCTTGGCAGCCCTGTTGTAATAGTACTGTTGCCGCTGCTTCGTCCCTACTAGTGCCTGGGTATCAGCGTCCGTGTCATAGCGGGGTTTAAGTAGGTTGGCTGCAACCGGTAACAGGGTTCTGCATCGGCGCCCCATAAGACGTTGTGCAGGACTCGTTCCGATGCCTTCAGTCGGAGTATTGCGCCAGTCTAACAGTGCCAAAAACTCTGACTGGCCAGCCTCCTTGCATTTCTTGAAGAGACGCTTTACGGTTTTGACGGCATTCCCAGCCTTGCCATTAGACTGTGGGTATCTAGGTGATGACGTCACATGGTCAAAACCCCAAGTTCGCGCGAAGACGGAAAACTCTGCTGAGGAGAACTGAGCTCCATTGTCGATCAAAAGAACCTCTGGAATGCCAAACCTGGCGAAGACTGCTTTGAGCTCCTTTATGATTGACCTTGAGGTGATCGAGGTAATGCGTGCAACCTCTATGTAGTTGCTATAATAGTCTGATATGACTAGAAGGGTACGCCCGTCCAGGTCACAGAGGTCAACAGCCACTTTGGACCAGGGCCTTGCTGCAAAGTCATGCTGTTGTATGGGTTCCTTGCTCTGCTCACTGCGGTGCGCCATGCAGACATCACACTTTGCGATATATTCCTTCAGCTCCGTTGTCATCCGCAGCCAGTAGAGACTGTCGCGTGCTCGCGGGATGCAGGCCTCTACACCGATATGGGATGCGTGGGTTGCTGCCATTAGTTCCTTGCGAAGTGGGACTGGTACGACCAGCTGTTTAAAAACCAGTTTGCCCTGAAGGGTGAGCTCATCTCATATATCAAAATAGGAATAGAGACACTGGGCGACATCAGCTCTGTTCAAAGGCCAGCCACGCTGTATGACCGACCGCAGTTCCTGGAATACTGGATCATCCGCTGAAGCATTCTCAATCTGATGCCATCGGGCATCACTGACAGGAAGTGAAGCTTTATGGTGTATCTCCTCCAGCTCGTGCACAAGGGCCGACACATGCGCTTTAGGCAGGAAGGCTCGACTGAGAGTGTCCGCTAGAAACATTTTCTTGCCTTTCTTATATCTTATCTCTAAGTTGTATCTTTGAAGGCGAAGGAGCATTCGCTGAAGGCGTTGTGGTGCTGAGTTGAGTGCTTTGCGGACAATGACCTCCAAGGGCTTGTGATCTGTTTCGACTGTGACCACATCCCGGCCGTAAATGTATGTATCAAATTTTTCGCACGCGAAAACAATAGCTAACAGTTCTTTCTCAATCTGCGAGTGACGCGTCTCCGCTGGAGTGAGGGCTCTGGATGCGTAGGCTACGGGCTGTCCATTCTGCAATAGTGCGGCTCCTAGACCCGACTTTGATGCATCACATTGAAGCGTTACTTCATCGCTGAGGTTGTAGTAACGCAGGACCGGGGTGCAAGTGACTGCTTCCTTCAGTTGGCTAAGGGCTGTGATCTGGGCATCTTCCCAGCACCATTCGACATCCTGCTGTGTCAGCTCTCGTAGGGGTTTCGTCATATCAGACAGATTGGGAAGGAATTTACTGAGGTATTGCACCATGCCTAGTAACCTCTGCACTCCTGCCTTGTCTGTAGGGGCAGGCATGTCGCGGATAGCCTTAACCTTGTCTGGGTCCACTCGCGAGCCATCACCGGTCGCCACGTGTCCAATAAACGACACTTCCGTTTGTTAAAGTGTGGGCTTTTCAATGTTAAGTTTAAGTCCGCGATCCTGGCACAACTGAAGGAACCCCATCAGGTTCTGGTCATGATCTCGCGTTGCTTGCTCTAGTGTTTCTCCGTAACCAACAACCACAAAGTCGTCAGCCACCACTTCAACGTGCGGCATCCCTTCAATCAACTCGTGCATCCTGCGCTGAAATATCTCTGGGGCTGACCGGATCCCAAAGGGCATGCGTTTCCACCGGTAGCGACCAAACGGCGTGTTAAATGTGGTTAGATATGACGAGCTGTCATCTAGTTTGATATGCCAGAAACCGTTTCTGACATCAAGTTTCGTGAACACCTTGGCTCCGTGCAAGCGGGTTGCTACGTCCTCTATCGTTGGAAGAGGGTAGTGCTCTCTCTGAATCGCTTGGTTCAGGTCCTTGGGATCCAAACATAGCCTTATTTTCCCATCCTTCTTGGGAACAACCACGAGGGAACTGACCCATGGTGTTGGTGTCGTTACAGGGGCAATGATGTCCTGTTCCACCATACGGCATAGCTCGGCTTTGAGCTGTTCTCGTACTGCAACAGGTACGCGGCGGGGTGGATGCTGGACAGGACTCACTGTGGGGTCAATCATGATAGATATTCGCCTTCTAATTGCCCGACCTCTTCTGCAAGGAAGGGAAGTTGGGAACCGCCATAGGCCGAGATCGTTGAGTTCGAGGGCTTGACCTCTTTTAAATCGGGATCATTAGCAGCTTTCTTGTACAGCTGTACTGGAATGATGTTGCACTGTGTACCAGTGTCTGGCTGAAAGCGCAAGTAATTCCCAGATGATAGCCGTAGTGTCACGAGTTGTTCGTCATCGAGCGTGACAGCTGCAATGTCGCTAACCACGTATATTTTTCATCTGAATCGTCGCCAAGGCCGATCTCTTGATCAACAGCCTTGACGCTCTGAGTCGCCGCACACGCTCTGAGTCGCCTCACACGTCGCCGCGACAGCTTGCTGCAACAAATCGCCTCGTATGACATGTGAAAATCACTGTCGCTGCGACAGAATTTTGTCGCTGCTATCTGTCCCACGAATTCAAACTGGTTTGAATTTGTGCGACATATCGCAGCGACCATATAAGCGCAAGTGACTTATCGCAGCAGTAGTGCAGACGAGGCGACTTGTCGCCGAGATTTGTCGCATCGTGTGTCTCGACCTTTAGGGGTAGCGATGCCTGACGTAAGACTCGAACAGATATTAAACTAGTAGTAATCGGAGATTAGGGAAGTGCGTTCGGCATTTCAAAGGGGAAATATTGTGTTGTGGTTATTGGGGTAGATGAATATGCCTATGGTATAGTGTCAAATAAAGGGTTATGGCGTATTGTGAAACTTGTATTTAGTCAGTGTACGAAAAGGTTTTAAAGGCTAGTTATATGGTATGGTTTTTGAGGAGGCAGTCGTCGCAGTCCATCGCGCGTGTACATATCCAAGTTTTACCGTAGTTGGTATGGTAGTTAAGTGTTAGTAAGTAGTAAGAGATTAGTTGAAAACTTGTTTAAATGAAAGCAATGATTTTATGTAAGTCTATGTTATTAAACAATGTTGAAAATGTTAACTACTTCTGAAATTTCTGTAAAGCCTTCATAACATGTATTTATAGATCTTGTACGGGGATTATAAAATGTGTTTTTCTATTTAGAAATAGTTATCATAATAAAGGAAATTAATTATGACAAAACAACAGGAACATATATATTTCTTTTTAAAAATAGTTATCATAATAAAAAAACATCAATTGTTACTTCTGTAACTGAACTGAACATTCTGAATTGAAAATAGGTCCTTTTTCTATTAAAGTTTGATAACATTGAGCTTTTTGAAGGGTTCAAACTGCTCATTTCGAAAGTCAACATTTAATACTTGTCAAATAGCCTCAAGTGAAACTCATTCTATCAGCTTATGAGAGGCAGTGTCATAATAAAGAATAGTTATCATAATAAAGAATATTAATTAAGAAAAAAGAACAGGAACATGTATTTTTCTTTTTAAAAATAGTTATCATATAAAAAACATCAACTGTTACTTCTGTAACTGAACTTAACATTCTGAATGGAAAATATATCCTTTTCCTATTAAAGTTTTATAACATTGAACTTTTTGATGGGTTCAAACTTCTCATGTCCAAAGTCAACATGTAAATAATATTTCTCAAAGATCCTCAAGTGAAACTTCTATCACCTTATTAGAAGCAGTGTCATAAGTAATGCAGAAGCTTTTTGAAGGGTTTAAACTGCTCATTTCCAAAGTCAACATTTCAATAATATTTCTCAGATAGCCTCAAGTGAAACTTCTATCACCTTATTAGAAGCAGTGTCATAAGTAATGGAGAAGCTGGATTCATTGTCTAGGAGATGGAAAATGAAGTCTTCCTCTGATATGATGTTGAGGTTAACATCGGGTAAAAATGAAGCCAGTTTATCGACCTCGTGATTAAAGAGTGTAAGTGTAAGTTTGTCATTAATGTTTTGAGTGTTCTGAAAAAGCACTTTCAAAAACCACTGAGGTTGACAAGAAGTTACTCTCATCATCATCTTGCAGTACTGACAATTTGCGATCTTTCCATTCGATTTCACTGTAACCTTCTTTTTGCATGACGTACAGGAAAGACTTTTTGAGGCGTGTTGGACACCAATTATTTTAGCTGACACCTTCCTATGTGTGAGTGATTCTATTTCTGTTGTGACTTGTGCCAAGTCTTGTGTGAAAGCTGGGATCTCTTTGAAAAGAAACTCCTCTGACTTTGGGGTGTTGAGATATCGCGATCCATTGGACTCTTTGAGTCTGAGTTTCTGTAAGGCATAGGTCTTTTGATCTTCTAGTTTGTTACAATGTTCCTGCCAGAGTATCAGTTTTATCGAGGTTGTGTGGTCAACCAGAATGACTTCTTGTCTTTGTAGAGCGTAGCCATAACGACTGTTAATCGTTTTTACCGCCGTGATGCTGGATACCTTTGCCTTTATGTCAACCAATTGCTCTTTTGATACCTCTTGTAAAGATGAGAGACTTGGTAAGGAAGATGATGTTGCAGCGTCTTTGTAGACAAATGGTACAACCACAGGTTGTACAGTTGTGTTGTTTTGGATGATGATACTTTCGACGTCATCCTTGATGGAAGATGTTATGTTGTGGAGCCTTACAGCTGTTCTTCCTTTCTGGTACTTTTCTAGCAGGGGTCTCTTTGCTGGGTTGAAACAGACTGCCCTAAGTGTGTCACAGTTGAAACATAGTGCAGATCATTTATGTACCCAATAAATATTGTGTGCTGTATTTCCTGCTGAAGAGCAGGAGTTATAATTGTAGCTTGCAGTGAATTAGCTTTAGATTCTGTGATATGAATGACACAGTTAAAGGCATTAGCAACAGCTTGTATGATGAGATGATCACACCAAGTACCAGGTATTGACATTTGCTTAATATAGTGTTCCCAGGTATCATCAGAAATACTCTCAATATATAGTTCTGGGTAATTCTGTAAATGACTTATCCCGGCCATGCGAACTTCTGCATGTAGGTCTGCAGTTCCATGAAGTTGATGTGAAACTGATTTGAAAAAGCAATCACCAGATCCCCCGACATCATGTGGTATTAAACCTATTTGTGCAAGCCTATGACTTAAGCAATTCCACAGTGAATCAGCTGTATTATGATGCATACCTCCCTTCAAACTTGACTTATTATTACAGCGGTGTATGCAGCTACAATGCTTTTGCCTCATGTTACATTTCTGTGTGTTCATGTTGAAGGCATATTTGCTATAAAAAGTATCTCTGTTGTACCATAATCGCCAGATTTTGTGGTTTTCACTCAAATTAGTGATAAATGAAGTCTTTGGAATACTTTGTCTAACAAACAGCTGTACCTTTTTTCTAAATTTTTTTTTGTTAAGCACCTTTAGAATTCTTTTCAGAGGAATTCGAGATGGCTCCCTGTCTCTTTTCCTTCTTCGACCCAAGGTTTCTTTCAAAACTTCACCCTTCTCAAAATTGATTGAACTTTGTAAGCTGTATTCCGAACATGTAGTGCAAATAAGCTCACTAAGAAGCATAGCCGTACAATTTTTAGATCCAGTTATCAAAGACTCAGAAGGATTTTGTGTACCACTTCGAACACTTAAAATAGTGCCATTTTGATGTACTTTGTTGCTCACCAGAACGGCTGAATTAAATATACAATTCAATTGGCTTAATGGGCAACCACAACGGGTCGATTGGCACAATGGCCACGAAGAAATTGACTGATTTGTTATGCGACCACAACGGGTCGCTTGGCACAATGGCCACCAAGCAACACTACTTGGTTTTGTTTTGCGACCGCAACGGGTCGGTTGGCACAATGGCCTCCACGCAATACTACTTGGCTGATTTGTTTTGCGACCGCAACGGGTCCGTTGGCACAATGGCCTCCAAGCAATACTACTTGGCTGATTTTGTTTTGCGACCGCAACGGGTCAGTTCGATCAAACATGGCGAACCGTTCAGAACAAACCACGTTCTGGTTGATATACAGGGTCCAGAAGTGGCACACACTTTCCTCAGGCCTTGATAAATTACACCTACGAAACTGTTCAACAACATAACAAAATAACTTACCGATCAAACAGCAATAAACGGGCAATAAAGCTTGTTCACCAACGAACAACCACGTTCTCGAACGTCCGACAAACTGCGAAGCACGAGGCAGCATCCTTTGCGCAACGAAATTGTGACGTCATTCACCAGGCAGCATCCTTTGAGCAACGAAATTGTGACGTCATTCAAAATGGCGCTGAAAAGATGAACGCCCGGCCGGCCGACCGATCGAACGAAAAAACACGGGTCAGCTTTCGCTTGCGTGCACAGGAAACCTACGCGATCACAGGTAGCCCAGGAGATTAGGAAGCGTTCTTCCTTCGTCGCGAACGCAATAACTTTGTTCCTCCACTCTGGCAGTGGTTAAGAGAAAATATATATATATTTCGTTTTCTTTTTCTATCTTTTTTTTATCATTATTTAAAAAAGTATTAACCACAGTATCAGAAACAAGAAAAAGAAAAGAAAGAAAAATCCCGTTACGCGGTTTCTCGTTACGCCGTTACGTCGTTACCCATTACCGACGCCGTTACGCATTTTACTAACAACCGAAATACACCTGAACCTAAACACACTCTAATACTTCACGGGGATTTGGTAGTCGCGTTTTCTATACGCCTTCAGGCCGGAGCACTTTAGGAGGATTTGTGTTTTGCATTCAACTTGACTCACGGCTTGAAAACTCCATGCAGGTTGCATGCTGTATAGGATTGACTAAAATGCATGTCACAAACAGGAAGAGCAGAAGCGAAAAACACTCATCACGAGCCTCGAGTAAATTTACACATGGTCTACACAAGGCGAAGCCTTTTAGAAAAGCATTTGTACGGAGCTATATACAATTTTGTTACTTTACACCTACAAATCTTGAATCACTTACCTAGGGCAAAAAACACCGCAAAGAATCCTAGCCTTCAAGACCTCAAGATCTAGCCTGTGTATAAACAAGAAAGGGCTTTGTGAAATTTGACAAGCCTATGCTTTTCCGCTGTCTGCTCTCGTCCCAATTTTTCGCGGCCAGAGCACAGGAACTAGGACTTTCCACAGACAACTTTTTGCCAACTTTAATATCGTATTTCGAGGAACTTTTTGCTTTCTGGACAATTTCTTGTTTTCTACTAATACCGAGATCATGAGAAATCGGAGCAGATTTTAGTGCTTAAGGCCTGGTTTAAACTTCGCATTTTCATGCGCCGAATCAAATTCTTATTTTAGTCGACTCGAATGAATACGTTCGGCTGATTTGATTTAAACGTCGCATTGTTTTGCCGAATAAAATTTCTGAGTGCGAGTGACGTGTTTTAAATTCCCATTCGAGCAAACATAATTTATGTAAAAGGCGGCGTTTACATTAACTGTCGAAGTTCAGTCGCATATTGGACTGGATCAGTCGAATATTCGACTGACTCGCATCGAATTGAAATATGTCGCATTTAATTGATTTAAACGTCGCATTTTACGTGCACTTAATTTGGCATTCGATTCGGCGCATGTAAAATGCGACGTTTAAACCGGGCCTAAAATTGGCCTTGCTTCCATGAGTTTCATGTGAAAAAGGAGCCAGATCCCCCCTCTCCCATGGGGCAGATTATGGATGCAAGATGCATGAGGAAGTTTTTAGCAACTCTGGCAATTATTAAAACTGGATGAAAATGGTTAGAAGTTAAAAACTGAAAGAGCAACAACAGTTTTATTGGCTCAGACCAAAGGGAGCCCATACAAGCAGCGTGTCTGTTTGTATGTTCGAAATACAATGAAATGTATTGGAATATTGAAGTCTCAACGTCGTTAACTTATATCGTCTAATGTCTATGTTGAAAGCCAAAATAAACATAAATCTACTTCAGTTGTTGTGTATTGTCGTTTCTGCGGCTCAAACTGGCGAATTTGAGTGATTTGGTGGGTTTTGCGTTGACTGTTACTACACGACGGTTAAGTACTTCGGTGGCCCATGGGTGTCACGGCACAACCACATATCTCACGGCACAACCAAATATGTCACGGCACAACCAAATATTTTACGGCACAACCAAATATCTCACGGCACAACCAAATATCTTACGGCACAACCAAATATCTCACGGCACAACCAAAAACTTTCACGGCACAACCAAAACCTTTCACGACAAAATCAAATAAATCCCGGCAAAACCAAATTTTAATTCTAGGCAAAGCCGAAAAACACGCCCAAAAGCGAATAACTCGCTACTAAATCGAGTATTGAACTCACGGCAAACCCAAATTCCCTTACGGCAAAACGGAATAACTTCACGGCAAAACCAAAATCCGCTCACGGCAAAACCAATTTTAGTTCACGGCGGAAGTGAGTTTCATGGCGGAAGTAATTGTCATGGCGGAAATGGCTCCTTCAGACGAAGTAGAGGTTACTTAGTTTTTGTCACTTGTAGTGTTCATCTGCATATTTTATATTTTGCATCGCTAAGGACGGTGGGATAGGCATCTTGTAGATGAAAAACCAGCATGGTCGCCCTTCGTGAATGGCGAATGATGACCTATTAAAATCTGTCGTTAATCCTTTACATCTTGTGTTGATACGAAACGAAAACCTTACAAATGGCGACGAGGATGGGATCGCTGTAATTGCAGACGAAAATCTTCGTGTTTGAGGCGCTGAACCACCAAGGAAACACATCACCAATCGACTGTGTTTTCGATGTCTTCGGATGAATCGGATCCTCCAACGACCTCGGCACCTTCACAGTCTTCAGGAACCCCTACCTACACTATGGCTACAGCGATCAATCTACCGAACTTTCCTGAATTTGAGCTTCAACCGAGAGACACAGCACTTACCCGTTTTGAGAAGTATGTTAAGCGTTTGAACAACATGTTCACAGCAATGAGCATTACCCAAGCGTCCCGAAAGAAAGCAATGTTATTGCATTATGTTGGAGAGGAAACCTGCGATGTGTTCGAACCTCTTACCGTACCAGAAGCGACCGAAGGGAGTGATGAATACAAAACTGCCGTTAAAGCATTCGCCGATTACTTCGAACCTCAAACGTGTGTTGATCATCACGTGTACGTCTTTCGTCAGGAATCGCAAAAGGCTGGTGAGAATATTACCGAGTTCTACACTCGTCTTCAACTGCTGGCACGCAAATGTGAGTTCGCCAATACCGACTTGGAAATAAAACGGCAAATAATTCAAGGCACTTCATCAGTTCGCCTGAGACGCAAGGCCATCAAGCAAAACGTCAACCTGGAGGGCCTGCTTAAGGCTGCTCGCTCAATGGAAACCGCAGACAAGCAAACCAGCGAGATAGAGAAACAACAATCGCATGCAGTTGGTCGTGGCAATAAAAAAACAAGTAACGATCGAGAGGAGAATTCCAATGGTCTACCCAAGCTTGGCTCTCGCAACACTAAATGTGGTCTGTGTGGTGGAAATTATCCCCACCAAGGAACTTGTCCTGCTCAAGGCAAAAAGTGTATGAACTGTGGCAAATTAAATCACTTTGCTAAAGT
>CM042756.1:68777-73777 GCA_022496165.2 Catalaphyllia jardinei
CGCCGATTTGCCGCCGAGGCTGTGCTCCCATACATTAACTTCTGTCAATCAAAGATTGACACCAATTTTCGAGTGACAAAGACTGAGTAACCTCTACTTCGTCTGAAGGAGCCACTTCCGCCGTGATAATTACTTCCGCCGTAAAACTCACTTCCGCCGTGAACTAAAATTGGTTTTGCCGTGAGCGGATTTTGGTTTTCCCAGGAAGTTATTCCGTTTTGCCGTAAGGGAATTTGGGTTTGCCGTGAGTTCAATATTCGATTTAGTATCGAGTTATTCGCTTTTGGGTGTGTTTTCGGTCTCTAATTAAAATTTGGTTTTGCCGTGATTTACTTGATTTTGCCGTGAAAGGTTTTGGTTGTGCCGTGAAAGTTTTTTGGTTGTGCCGTCAGACATTTGCTTGTGCCGTGAGATATTTGGTTGTGCCGTGAGATATTTGGTTGTGCCGTGAGATAGTTGGTTATGCCGTGAGATATTTGGTTGTGCCATGAGATATTTGGTTGTGCCGTGACACCCATGGGCCACGGTACCTTACACCAGGCTAGTCAGTAGCGACACGGATCGTCGCTGCGAATCATGATGTCCCCACATGCAGCATTTGTAACAGAGCATTGTTTAGCATCATCAATTACTAATTAATTTTGCATGCTAATGACTTCAAACAAATATATATACCGGTATTTTTAGTGCAGGTAGTCGTGGGATAATACAGTCGCATAATTTATCTTATACTAATCGGATCTCCTTATTAAAGGTTAACGCATTCAGGTAGCGAATATTACCGGGATTTACCTGCACGAGTTTAGTAACAATGAAAGAGAAGTTTCAATACCGCAAGAGGCTTTGTCGAGTGAAGTATTGAAAATTTCGAGTTCATTGAGTGAACAAGGATAGGTAAATCCCGATAATTCGCAAGCAATGAGTGCGTTAACATTTTGATTAGTTAAATTGAACACCTATGCTACCAAAAAAAAAATTCGTCAAACTTTGAATGAGCCGAAGCTATAGTGCATTGATAGTGGTGTGTTGAATATACACCACGGCTATTACACCACAAAAATGACGTAAAGGATGTTGTTTACGGTACGAATCAACCAATCAAAAACTGGGAATTCGTACAGTGTATGGAGGTTCAAAAATAATTTCCTTTATTGTATTGAACGTTTCGGTGTGTATTTACTTAAATCAGCTACCAACTACAAATCGTAATATATATTTTTACAACTAGCAGTTCTCATTGAGAAGTGAGTGCTGCCGTTAAAAGTGTTTTTGAATGCAAATACGACAATGAGAACTTATTATATAACTTATTTTATTTGCAAAATGACGTGGCTTCATGTATGTTTCTTGAGTATAACATTAACAAGTAACTATTGGTGTGGGTTAAGCTTTTGTTGGGATTATGCTTGTAGTAATTGCTAAAAGTGAAAAAGAAATATATTGATTGACGAAAACGAAAGGTGTAACGAATAACACTGTCTAACGCAACATGTAATAATAAGGGCTTTTTAACTGATTCTTAGAACGATTAGTACTTAACATCGGGTACCATCGTATTGGTTAGTGCGTGATACATGCGATCTCCATGACATAAGATGTCATTGATATTTGTTTGTGTCCATAAATTGACCGAATTCGATCGATTGAGAAGCAAAGCTGCAAGTGACATAAATGCACACTGTCGGCCTCTAGAATACTCACCGAAAGCTTCATGACCTCGATGAATGCTTCCTCGAATAGAAGTAATCATAATATATCAGCGAAAGTGCCAAAACTCACCTGTAAACAGCGAAACCTTGACTCTGATCAACTGTATTTATAACTTGCTGCGAGCACATGCGATTTTCCGCTGAGCGAGCACCATTTTCCGCCGAGCAAGCACATGTCAATTTTTCTTATAAGACAGCTGCTGATTGGCTAGACTGCGCCATATAACAGGATTTCCGATTGGCTATTTCCTAATGCGAACGATGGGTCGAACCGTCGAACCGTCGAACCAAAATGTCTCGATGGCTTCAAGAATATGAAGACTGCCTATCGGCAGCAATAACTGGAGAAATTCTCGCGCGCTCATATGCTAATTTTTATTGTCAACAAGCGGACAAACACATGAATTTGTAATTTATGCGATGCGTCAACGAACGAGAGCGGACAATTTGACAATTTGTTATCGTAAAAAACAAATTGAAAATTGATGTCAGTTTTTAATGCATCTGTCCTGTTATTGACAATGAATTTCGTCATAACATTGTCAAAGTAGTCTGCGAATCCACAGCTACTTTGACAATGTTATGACGAAATTCATGATCAATAACAGGACAGACGCATGAAAAACAGACGTCAATTTGTTGACTAGAGGGTTGAAAAAAGTGAATACCAAGCACCCAAGACGCTGAATTTTTCTATTGAATTACGCATCACAGAGAATTTTTTTCACCGATGGCGAGTCACGTAAAAAGAAGTAAGTACATCGCCAATTTTACTTTCTCGCTCGACCCCAAAAGAGTCGATAAAAGGAGAACTCTGTCGATTCAACCACAAAAATGCATCAAATATTCCAAACATAAAAGTGGTGACCCGTACGGGAGTCGAGAGACTCGGTCTGTATTCATTAGGCTCCTGAATAAATCAGGGAGGGTTTTTACCATCTGGGAACAGGCTCCCGATGAGCGCGAAAAAAATTAACATGTGACGAGCACAGCGAGCCTGGTGTGGTGGAACTTTTCTCTCTGCAGACCACCCTCAGTTATCTCTGACCGCCTGTTTTTTCCTCCCCCCCCCCCCCTATAACACAATCGGAAGGCTGCTCAAGAAGAAGAAGTCTACGCCATCTTTAAAATTTGATTACTCACTTACTCAATCCATCCCGTAATGCCTGGTGGCACATAGAACCTCAACCAGGTCCCTCCAGATCACTCAGTCTTGGGCTAGTCTTACTAGTCTTGTGGCTCTCTCCCAACCGATATCTCGCCAGGATCTCGATAGCGGCTTCGCCGCCCACAATGGCAGCTTCGCTAAGAAAAAGTCTCCAGGGTATTACCAGAAGCATATGGTATTACTCGTACATTTTTTGGTTAAAGTTATTTATTTTAGTAAAGCTGGTTACGTCGTAAAATCATAGTCATACAGGCCGAGGCAGGGAGGGGAGGCGAGGAGGCTGCAGGCCCCCCAGTTTCAGAATTTTTTGAACCTTTTTCGGGCGAAACGCTGTACTCGCGGGATAAAACATTCTAAAAGGCTGTCAAGGTCATGCTTGTAGACTGCCTTCTCTGACGTTTGCCTTGTCAAAACAAATGATGTAAGGCTCCAGGTATTCTGTTTTGGAAAAGCCATATATCGTTTAACTGGGTATCATGGAAATCTACGAGATGAATATTATTTCCATCAACAAAACAGTAACAAAAGAATCAAAGCAAAGGAAGACGACGAGACTTGTTTTCGTGGTGGCTCTGAAAAGAGCCGTTTTGAATGGCTCAACTAAAAGCGGTTTTAAACTTTTCTTGTACTTGTCGTACGAGGAAAAATTAACTGTTTCTTTCACAAGTTTCTAATTTTACTAGGTTGTGAATCGAGGTCATAGAGCACGTAAGGTTCCAAAATAACTGTTTTTGGAATAACAGTTTCATTAGGACGCGAAAATTGTGAACGTTTTTGTTTTAACTGCGATTTGAGTGCGCTTGAACAACACTCATCCTTTCGGTCATTGTGTAATTATTTTCGAAACAACATCGTCACCGCCCAACCCAAACTCTTAGAAACCTTACTTTTGTTGTGGTGTGTGGCGGCATCATCGGCATCCCAAAACCCTTACCCCATTAGTTATGACCAAAATCTGGGATTTTGCCTTCCCTATTCATGACCTGAGCCTTAAATTAATACCCTGTTTCAGACCTACCTTATAATTGGTTCCTTGGTTCTGACCGTTGTTCAGGTCCTTGTGGAGGGCTTTTGTTGATGATCTTACCGATAATGATGAAAAAGTGGCTTCTTCTAAAACTCGTTTCAAATTAGTCTGGAGTGCAAACACCATACCCTATTCATGATCAAAATGGCCAAAATAGATAACCTATTTATGACCAAAACGGAGGAAAATCATACCCTTTTGGGGCCGTACATACATATAGAGCCCATATCTGAGGGAGTCAACTCCCCGTAAGGACAAGCCTTTTCTCTGAAATCGGGTGATGTCCTTTTACCAGAAAGTTTGAGCTGCCCTTCTTGAAGGTTCATTTTGAGATATATAGTCAGGCTGTGCGTGTGTTACGTACGGTTTTGGGTGAAAGGCGATTGACTTTTAAGACAAAACTCTGTGTATTCCCCTCTCCCCCGTACCCACAAAGAGTCTTGTCCCCGCTTCACGTCACGCAACATGTTCTTTAGTGCATGTGAGCAAACCGCCATGAATCTTTCTCATATACTTTTTACATCAGAAAGAAATATCTCAAGAAAAACGATGCATACATTTTATAAAAGAACATCTTTATTCATGACTTGTTGTGTAAATGATTGTAATTTTTTTTAAGTTTCGCAACATATACAAGCTCTGTACAAGGTGATTTGAAAAGAAGGTTCTTTGACTTCTTTGCCTTCATAGGAAATGTAGTGTCATTTCTTTCCAGATTTCTTTATTCCGCTACCACCTGAGAAAGAATAAAAACGTGCAAGATATTACCTCACATCTTCCTTAAAAAACATTATTCTACAAATAATAACAGGGAGCTTAAGCAACGACGCCGCCGCCGAGAACTACGCTAAGAAGAAAATGAATTAAGATTTTAAAAAGCGAAATTCGCGCGATTATCTAGATCTGTTCGATACGACAATGGCTCTCAAAACTAAAGCTAAATATGCAACGACGGCAAAAGAAGCCCTTTTATTGAGCTACACTACATTAGCACACATGTCAGCAGCGTACACCCAAGGGCAAATATTAAAGTTTCAGATTATAGGTGCATTTATTCATCTATTGTTTTCACTGCCCTGTATAGCATCTGCTGCTG
>CM042756.1:79089-110482 GCA_022496165.2 Catalaphyllia jardinei
GAAAGATCTTGAGACTGTTCCCAAAAACTTTCAAATTTGCACAACTGGGTGGCAAGAGCCACATAATGACGCTCACAAGCTCTCAAAGGCTGCCTCTTCAATTAAAGAGTCCACCACACTAACCGTCACTGTATATCTCACAGACGAACTCTATGACAGTGTGTTACTAGGAACCTTAAATGACAGATATACTTACCCATGGGTCCTTTCTGTGCAGCTTTTGCCTTGGCTTGTTCAAGTGCTTTTTTCTCATCCTTTAACTTTTGCTTCTGCGCTAAGTCATCCTGAGGAACCAAGGAGGAAATATTTATTATGCCAGTGAGTGACTTCATTATAAGGCAGCAGTGTAATCTCTGTACACAATGCATGCCTATGTTGTCCACATTTAACCAATCATCTAACTCCCAATTTAAGTTAAGGTGATTTCAGCTTTTACCAGTGGAGGTGCAGTAGCCTCATGGTTAGTGGATCAAGCAGTCTGGGTTTAAACCTGTCGCTGGGACATTGTGTTGTGTTCTTGGGCAAGACATTTACTCTCACAGTGCCAAGCTCTCCACCTAAGTGTATAAATGGGTACTAGCAAATCTAATGCTGATGGAAACTGACTAGTGTCTCATCCAGGGGGTATTAGAAATACTCCTGGTCAATTCATGCTACAGTAACTGGAGAGAAGTGTCGGCCTGATGGGACAGACTGTACCTTTTTTACCCACTGGTTTTTGAATTAACTGAAATAGCACAATAACAGCTTTAAACTGTAGAAGAAATCAAACGAAACACAGGAATGCAAAAAAGAGAAAGGATGGGTAAAATTGGAGAGGATTATAACAGATTGCATTAACATAGACTTGCAAGAAGTCAACCTAAATTTTTTCAAGTTGATGTCAATGTGTATAAAGTGTCGTTTATAATGCTAGGAAATAATCAGTCACTGTTATAAAATGTGGTCAAGATATTTCCAAAAAAAATACACTGCTAAGATAACTTGAACAGTATAACCCAAAATACTATGACCTAGGTCTTTCAATTAGTATTTCAGTAGAGCTAAGTAGCTCTCAGCATGTACTGTAACCCAAATCTGGCTAAATGTAATTTAGGCTAAGTTAAATGCAAGACAATGCTGGTCAGCAGTATCTCCCATGGTTCTGGTGCTGGGTGGCCAGGGGCTTTGTGCAGGGGCCCCACATGGCTTACAGCTCGGCTTCGGACGTCAAGTCATTTGCGTTTTGTTTTGGCTAGCTTTTCCCCCTGGATCCATTTGGGACTCGCTGATGTTGCAGTGGATTCATGTCGTCTCCATCATGCTTACGGCTCCGCATCAAGGCCTCAAAAACTGATCCATTTCACAAGGAATGTTTTCTGCACATTGGCAGGGGCAAGTTCCCACTTTGTGCAATTCACTCTCTACTGGCTTATTTGACCCTGAGGGGCAATGCTCCAGGCCCCTTATTTTTGTTTTGTGACAGACAGCCTTTAACTTGTGCCTTACCGACCCCGTGGTTGCGTGACATGCTGTCGTCGGCAGGTATCCAAGGAAATTTCTCCAGCCACAGCTTTCGTATTGGAGCAGCAACGGTCGCAGCTAGGAATGGTATTCCAGACCATCAAATTCAAGCCTTGGGGCGATGGACAAGCTTTGCTTACTTATCGTACATTCGAACTCCGGCGGAGTCGTTAGGGAGCTTAAGATACAGACGTACATATACAGCAATCAGTGTCCAGTTGGGCAGACACAGTATGGCACTTGGTGTGGTATGTAAGTCCTTCATCTTGTTTGTCGGGTTGGGCTTGGGAATTGGTGCTTGGAAGGTTGTGGGGGGTTTGGCCCCCCCCCCCCCCTCTTGTACCCTGTGGGTGCCCTTCATTCTCCAAGCACTTTGGAGGGAAGGGTTTGGTGGCTGCCCCTCACAGGGTTCTCATGAGCAGGGGCCCCACATGGTTTACAGCTCAGCTTTGGACGTCAAGTCATTTGGTTTTGTTTTTGCTCCCGGAAAGTTTCCATGGTGATTTTCCTGGCTTGCCCCTCCCTCTTGCTATGGCAAGTATGTGGTAAGTATTTGTGTTTCCACTCAGTGACTTGTCAGTGTGATGGTGCTGGGTGGGTGGCTGCCGCTCACAGGGTTGTCATGAATGCCCTACGCGTACAGCTTGGTTTGATTCATGGCCTCACCCTCCTTTCTAGGCACCTTTCCCCAAGCTTATCTATTGTTGATGAGTTTAATGTAAAAGTGGTTATTTAGCCTTCGAGTTAGCTAAGCTTTAGGCACACCACTCCAACAGTTGAACAAATATATTTTTCAATATTGTCAGGGCTGTCATTACGTTTAGGCCTGTACCCTTGATCTTCACAGCAGTAACAAACTTGTTACTTCATGAGTGAATTGTATCAACAACAGGCAAGTTCACCAGCAACATTAAGGGTCCATCAAGCATGCTTAACCCTGATTATTAAGATAACAAGGTTAACAATCTCAACTGTGAGGACACAGACCACTGACCAGTACGCTGTTCACAAACTGTGACAAAAGATTGAACTCAAGAACACAGAGAAAAGGTCCAGCACGTGGCAAAGAGGAGAACTTGAGCCAGAGACCACAAAATTGCAAGACCAGCACCCTTAACCGCCTAGCTTAACTACTCAGAGACTCGTAACCAAGTTATCCAGAGGCAAGGGTTGAGGTAACATCTGCATACAAGCCTAGAAACCTATCAGGTCAGGGCTTATCTCCTGTTTCTGTAACATGAAACAGACGGACTCTAACAGACAAATTTGACTAACAAAAGATGGATCGAAACCGACCAATGACTGATGACTAACTTTACATGAGTCTTCCAGCCAATACCATCATGGCTTAACTGACCAATCACTCACTATCAACAGACCAGGCTTATAACATCATCGACTGACAAACACTATTCACTTGACTCTGAAGATGACTTCCACTCAGGTTGTCGAAACGTCAGTCACCAACAACAGTTCTTTTCAGAACTACACTCACCCAGACAATCACACAATACAAACTAATGAAACAATGATATTATTTCTACTCCCCACTGGATGGGATGCTAATACATTGCAGGATTGCCTTCAGTATGAAATTTGACAGTATTCAGAGACAGGTACTGTGAGGGTTAAGTGTCTTGCTCAAGAGCACAGCACAATGTCCTAAGCTAGGGCCAGAACCCTGTACCACTTCAGGGCTCGAAAAAAACCCCGTCTGGTCGTCCGGGACAAGTAGAACTTCCCTTTGGGAAAGTAACTTTCTCTCCTTCCTTGCCCGACAGGGAAGGCCCCATTTTTGAATTTTTGATAGCGATTTTGAGAAGAAAAGGTATGCTTTAAAAAGTGTTTAGATGAAGCTTGACGAAAATTACAATTTATAGCATTTGTTGAATGTGTGATGCGTGCTTACGGCTCAGAAGTGGTTGCCTAGCACGTGATCAAAATCTGCCCAATCAAATTTCTTTCCAGGATAAAAATAGCTATGTTGGGAACAAAAACACTGTGTTTATTTCTCAATTTTAGCAGTCTTCTGCAAGCATTTTTCAGTTTCTCTGTACAAAACTAAACTCAACAACGATATATTAATTAAAACAGTAGAAATTGTACGCAATAACTGAGAAGTCGCATATTTCTCAAGTTTATTAGCTGTGCTATTTAGTGTTACCCTCGTTAAATAAAGTCTTTATTTATTTATTTATTTATTCTACGGCAAAAACGAAGCCAGCATTTTTGATGCTAAAATCTAGGTCAATCACAGAGTCTGTTTTCGGCAAAACATGCAAGTTTGGCACCACCGTGTGTTCAGACGAACGGTTCATAAATTCAAGGCTAAATCGTTGCACATGGCGGAATCAGAAAACCTCGTGTTCACTCGTCCTACACTGCACATGTCCGACAAAACTAGTTCTCAGTCCTTCTGAACATTCTCCCTTCCTTGATATGACAATATCAACAATGCAAAAATGACCAATACAAAAGACTTGCATGATAAAGTTCAAGTGAACGAAGCTCTTGAAAACACTTTCATCGTCTCTGAGTAAAATCTTAAGTTCTTGTCCTAATCAAAGCTTCACTACTGGTCTTCTCATGACACTCTTCCCAACTTGCACGTCCACCACTCAAACTTTTCCATCTTGTCCAGGGTGCACTTTGGTGATGCGACCTAATGGCCATCGTCCCCTAGGGGTGTCTGGTGACATCACTGTGACTACATCTCCCTCTTGAAAGTTCTCCTGCTCTCGAAACCACTTCTTTCTCCCATTAAAGCTGGGCAACCACTCTCTTAGCCAGCGATGCCAAAAATGGCGAACAAGTTCTTGGACTCTCCTCCAGTGTCTGCGAGGATTGAAAGCTGTACTATCCACAGTATCTGGTGAAAACTGACTCCCTAACTGCTCATGCAGAAAGTGGTTGGGGGTAAGAGGGATTGGGTCCTGTGGGTTCACCGATTGATAGGTCAATGGACGAGAGTTTATCAGACCTTAAGCTCCGATAACTGCACTGAGAAGCTCCTCATCTGTGACATCAGCACTGCTTAAGATAGCATAGATGGCCTTTTTGGCAGCTTTTATCATCACCTCATTGATGCCACTGAAGTGCAGGGCAAGAGGCAGGTTGTAGTGCCATTTAATGCCATAGCACGCTGTTTTCTCCTGAATTGTCTCCCTGTTTAAGCCTGCTAACTCTTCTCATTCATTATTTGCTCCGACAAAATTTGTGCCATTATCCGAAAGGACATCTTTTGGGAGGCCGTGCCGGGAAACCATTCGGAAGAATGCGTTCAACAAAGAGTTGGTGTCAAGGCCATACGCTACCTCTAAATGTACTGGTCTCGTACCTAAACAAGTAAACAGGCACAAATATCTCTTATGGCGGGTTTTTCCTCTTCCCTGCTTGGTATAGAATGGTCCAGAAGAGTCAATAGATGTCTGACTGAAAGCACACAAAGACTTCTGGGTTTGAAGCTCTGGTAAGGGAGCCATAACTTGTTTGGCAGGGGGAAACAATCTTTCTCCCACTCTCTGATGGCTTCTCTGGCTGAGACTATCCAGTATCTGCTTGAAAGGTGAGCAAGGACTTGGTTTGTGCCTCTGTGTTGGTTCTTCTCATGACTGTCCTTTATGATCAGCTTAGTTATCTGGTGACTTCTGGGAAGAATTATGGGATAGCGAGTTTCCCATGGTAAGCAATCTGCGAATTTTAGTCTTCCGTCACACCTAAGTACACCTTCTTCATCCAATACTGGCTTCAGAGGCAACAACTTTGACTTTCCAGGTAGCCCTTTTCCTGAGTTCAGTGCTTGGATTCCTCATGAAATTCTTCTTGTTGAGCCAGTCTAATAAAATGCATTTCTGAAGTGAAAATTTCCTCTGGCCCCAGAGCTGCTTTCTTCCGTAATGTTGATGGCAGGCGGCAATTTTCTAGGAAACGATTCACTGTTGCGGACACCCTTATAAGCCTAGTCCAGCTGGAGTATCTGGTCGGATCCAAGCGGTCTTCCTGTGAACATTCTTGGTACTGCTTGCGGACTTCCATGTCCGTCGGCTTCCTTTTTTATTCCAATCTTCTTTTCTGGCCATTCTGTTTTCTCTTGCATCAAGAACACGGGACCCTTCCACCAGATCTCTTCGCCAGTAAGTGTAGAGACACTTAGTCCTCTTGTCAACAGGTCGGCTGGATTCTGCTTGGTTGGCACATGCCTCCACTGTTCTGGGTTGGTCAACGACTGTATTTCCCCGACACGGTTCGCTACAAAAGGCTTAAATTTTCTGCTACAGCCACGGATCCAATACAATACATCCACACTATCTGACCAAAACAACAAGTGTGTTTACAACAGGCAGTTCTCCTCTATCAAGATCCACCTCTGTAACACAATCAGCATGTGGGATATGCTCCAACACCTCTGGTACATTAGACAGCCACTTCCTTGCGTGCATTCCAGCTGACTCCCACAACTGTGACAGCTGCTTGTACAATTCGATCCCCGTCGCCTTATCTGGAACTGAGTCCAGGCTATCATCCATGTAAGTGCTCTTCAGAACGGTCTCCGCCCCAAGGGGAAACTGTGATTGGTGCTTCCGAGCGTGTTCCTGGATGACGAACTGCACCAGAAACGGTGATGAATTTACTCCAAAAACAACCCGCTAAAACACTGGGATTTTCTTTAGTTTCCATGTTACGCCACAAGAAACGATGATAAGGCCGGTCAGAAGGGTTCAACTTAATTTGCAAGTACATTTCCTTAATGTCACACATTAGGACAACTGGTTCACGTCGAAATCGAAGCAATACAGCAAACAGGTCATTTTGGAGCTTGGGACCTTGCAGCAGAAAGTCATTACGAGAAACTTCCTCACATTTTGCAGATGCATCAAATACAACTCGGACCTTTGTTGTGGATTTATCTGGCCTCAGGATTGGAAAGTGCAGTAGGTACCATACTTCGTGTGGCTTTTCTTCCTCTGGTAAGACCTTGCGGATGTATCCTTTATCTTGGTACGTTTCAAGCACATTGCTGTAAGCCTTGGCAAGTTCTGGGGATTTCTGAAGTCATTTCTCTGTGTTTTGCAGACGGTGCATGGCCATTGTGAAACTATCTGTAAGTCATGGTCCTTGGTTTTCCAGGGCAACCCGACACTGTAGTGGCCTTCGGGTCTCAGCAACCATATCTCTGGCTATCTTCTCCTCTGGTTTGACTATCTGGATTTCTTTGGAGTCATCAACATCCCAGAATCGCTGTTCAGTTCGTGTGAGTCATTCACCAGAAATATGAAATTGGTTTGAGCTTGGCTTGCTTGTAACTCAGGGTTCCCGATACAGGTCCACCCCAGTGGTGTCAATCTAGCGATGGGCTCTCCTGGTCTTCCCCTAACATCATCCAATGAATACAACAGATCAGCCTGATCCACTCCAATGAGCAGGTCAACAATAGGCCTGGGACCCACTTGTGGGAACTTAATGCGCTCCAAGTGCTTCCACTTGGTTTTGTACAAGTTCCAATTCAAAACTTGGTTTTCCTCCATACTTTCGTTCTAAACGGGACTTGGCCGCTTCATACGCTGATGCTGAGTGTCCCAGGTTCTTAATGACTCTTAGAGGTTCACCCTGAAGGCATTCTCGCAATCCTAAAAGCTTGTACTCTGGTGTAGCTCCAGTACGGTCCACACAGGAATAAAATGCTGCTTTCCAAGCTTCATAATTTTTCTTTTGACCAAAAACCTTGGGAACACTTACTCTTTTCAGTACAGCAGAGGAGTCAGCACTAATCTGGTCTGCAGTGGACAGTGAAGATGGTTGGTTTCTTCCAGTGGGCATAAACTGACTTTGCCCTCCACTGAAGGGTAATTGCTGCATTAATGACGGCACATAAACGCTCGACGAAGACGTGCTCGCTGTAGGAAATGGCAAAGCATGTGACTGATTCAATAAACTTTGGACTGAAACTACAGGTGTCGCTGAAGCTGGCTGTTGAAGTTGCTGTTCCACTGAAGAGGACAGAGGCGGTACTGAGATTGGAGAGTAAAACGGAACAAGTGGAGTCGACGTATAAATATCTCCAGGGAACGAAGGCGGTGGCAATCCAGTCATCATTCCATTTGTGGTTGAAGCGTTTGGAATTCAAGTGCACGAAGATACAACACGCTGCATTTGAGCAACAAAATCTTGTTTCTGTAACGGCTCTCTTGACAACAGAGTCTCTTTAAAGCAATCTGATCGACTTGTTGATTCTCGTTCTCGGCCGCGTAATTCACTAGGGCTAATTGCTTTTGTTCCTTGGTCTGGTCCTGGCACTGGTTTCTTGTTTTGAAGGTTCTGTGCAAGTTGCTTCTCACATTCAGCAACAGTTCACTTGATTTCTTGTTCCACTCATATGAGCTCTTCTTCCTGTTTTGTTATTTCTTCTCTTAATCGTTTCGTTTGGTCTTCAGCTGATGATCTGCTCGTGCCGCTCAGATATCCTTTCACGATTCCTTCGACTTCTGAGAAATCCTCCTCAATTGCATCCAGTTCCTTCGAAACAGCACTGAGTTTTACCGAATCCTTTATGTTCTCGTAGTAAGCTTCTAACTCGTCGCAGGCTCGAAACACACTCTCGTAAGCGTCCATAAAATCACTCAGTCTCTCCATAACTTGCATTCTTGACAACAGTCCTCCTCCAATCACCATCTTAAGCTTGTTTCGGTTCTTCGTGTACGAGCACTTTGATCTCATTTTTCTCTTCTTCAGATGTTCCATGATCAAAATTCTATTCCGTCACCGCACTGAGGGCTCACGTGAGATAGCATTGCGCCTGCGCGAACTCAGTGTGTTGCCGCCTTTGGAGCGAACGGACGTTTGTTTTTTCAGCACACTGAGAATTTTAGTTTTAAGCGATAATTCGCTAAAAATGCCAGAGACCTCGGATAAATCTGAGCTTAAGGGCGAGAAAGACAACTTAAAAAGGAAAAGTAGTGGCTCTAGAAGCGAACATTGACCCGGAGGAAGAACAGGAGGCAAAATCTGCCGAGAATGACCACGAGGCCAGCGAAGAGCCCCCCACGAAGAAGAAGCGAGATGACAAAACTACGAGCTTAGAAGAAGCTGTGACAAAGCTGGCTGATTCAGCCGGGGCTCAAAATATGCCTTCTAATGAAGGAAAATTTGAGGTACTTAACAGCTTGAAACAAGAGCTGAAGAAAGAGGGATCGGGCCCAAGTGTAAACACAGAGCTGGCGAATGTAGTGAATGCCATGCTCAAAGAAGGGCTGCCTGAAGAGAAACTTCAGGAAAAGTTGAACAAGTATCACAGACCAGAGAACTGTGAATTCTTGACAAAAGTACGAGTCAATCAACCAGTATGGGACCACCTTACTCCAACAGTCCGGTCCCAAGATGTTAGACTGCAAAAGGTGCAGACATCCATCTTCAAAGGAATGTGCGCGTTGACAAATATGATCGACAAACTCCTTGAGCACTTGTCGTCACTCCCAGCGGGAAACGACCTTCTTCAAAAGTCAACAGATGCACTTACATTGTTCGCTAATGCAAACAGTGAACTCAATCAAAGACGAAGGGAATTTATTAAACCGGATTTACACGAGGAATACAAACATCTTTGCTCCTCGTCGGTTCCGATCACTGACCAATTGTTTGGCAATGATCTCCCGAAACAAGTGAAAGAATTGACCGAGGTCAATCGCGTGGGAAAGAAAGTCTCCACACACAGTGGTCGATCAACGAACAAGCCTGATTATCACAGGCACAACTCTTACGCACATAGCCGCGGACGCTCAGGAAACCAACATTACAGGAAGCCTTTTTTAGGCTCGTGGAAAAACGACCACAAACATCCTCCGAACTTCAAGAGGAAGAAGGAGGGGAAGTCAAAATGAATCAAACTGCTAACAAAGTTGAGGTGAGAAATATGTCAGAGCAACCTATTAAAATTACAGGTGGAAGACTGAAACAATTTACCTCTCAGTGGCAATGCATAACCTCAGATCCTTTAATACTTAATAGTGTGAAAAATTATAAAATTGAGTTTGAAAATGGAGAGCCAATGCAGTTTATGCCACCAAAAGAAATAAATTTTACAAAACCAGAGCAGGAGGTCATTGACAATGAAATTGATAAACTGCTGACCAAAGGTGTGATTTCAGAAACCACACATTGTCCTGGTGAATATATTTCTACTATATTCATACGCCCTAAGAAAGATGGAGGGTTTAGATTAATTCTAAATTTGAAGAATCTGAATGAACATGTGGAGTATCAACATTTTAAGATGGATACCTTACAATCGGCAATAAGGCTTATGACGCCAAACTGTTATATGGCCTCAGTAGACCTGCGTGACGCATACTACTCAGTGCCAATTCACAAAGATGATCAAAAATATCTGAGGTTTTGCTGGAAAGGTCGATTGTTTCAGTTTACATGTCTACCAAATGGTCTGGCTTGTGCGCCCCGACTCTTCACAAAAATCCTTAAGCCAGTGTATGCTAAGCTGCGCCAGAAGGGTCGCCTAAATGTAGGCTATATTGATGACTCTTATTTACAAGGGGAGAGCGTGGAGGACTGCCAAGCCAATATTAATGATACCTGTGACTTATTTTCAACATTGGGTTTTATCCTACATCCTGATAAGTCGGTCTTACAGCCAGTTCAAGTCCTTACATTTCTGGGATTTGTCTTGGATTCAGTTAATATGACTGTTTCCTTAACACAGGAAAAAATCCAGCGCATAAGGGAAAGATGCAAGAAAATGATGGAGCTTGTTGAGCTCCCAATCCAGGAACTAGCTAGCTTTATAGGGCTTTTAGTGTCAAGTTTTCCTGGGATCTTATATGGACCACTGTATTATAGACAACTTGAGAGGGATAAAACTACAGCCTTAAGACGAAACTATGGCAATTATAATGCTCAAATGAGATTATCCCAAGAAAGCTTTTCAGAGATAAAGTGGTGGTATGATAACATACAGACCAATAACTACCCCATATTATTGCCTAATTCAAAGGTTGATGTAATAATTTACACCGATGCATCAACTAAAGGATGGGGAGCTGTCAAAGAGACAGAGAAAATAGGGGGTAGATGGTCAGAGGAAGAAGCAAAATATCACATTAATTGTCTGGAGCTGTTAGCTGCATTTTTTGGACTTAAGGCATTTTGCATAAATGAGCAAGGCATTCACGTTAAGATTTACTCTGATAACTCTACAACTGTGAACTATATTAATGCTATGGGAGGTGTACATTCTAGGGAATGTCACACTATTGCTAAAGATATTTGGCAGTGGTGCATAGAAAAACAAATATGGTTAACAGCTGCTCATATCCCAGGGACCAAAAATGTTGAGGCAGATCGGGAATCACGCGTTTTCTCAGACAACAAGGAATGGATGATAAGATCTGATATTTTCCAACAGATCACAGATATCTGGGGGGAGCCCTCCATAGACCTCTTTGCATCCAGACTAAATCATCAGGTTCCATGCTATGTATCCTGGAAACCTGACCCAGGGGCAGCCTTTATTGATGCATTTTCTGTAACATGGGATAAACACTTGTTCTATGCTTTCCCTCCTTTCAGTTTAATTGCAAGATGCCTACAGAAAATACAAACCGATTGTGCAGAGGGATTGATGATAGTTCCAATGTGGCCAACCCAGAGTTGGTATCCCAAACTTCTTCGCATGTTAGTGGCTGCTCCAAGAGTGTTACCACAACAACGAACTGCCTTACAAATGCCGGGGATGCCACAAGAAGTTCACCCCCTATTCAGGAAAATGGTTCTGATTGCATGCAGATTGTCCGGCAGTCCTATGAGACACAAGGAATTTCTCAAAAGGCAACCTCCATCATCTTACAGTCCTGGAGGAAAGGAACTACAAAGCAGTATTCATCCTACATCAAAAGATGGACTACATATTGTCATAAAAAACAGATTGATCCAGTTTCTGCCACTGTCCCCCAGGCACTAGACTTTTTAGTGGAATTATTTGAGTCAGGCATCGGTTACAGTGGTATTAACACTGCAAGGTCTGCTCTATCCAGTGTCTTAAGGCCTGTGGACGGGATGACTTTTGGAGCACAAGAGAGCGTTAAGAGGTTCTTAAAAGGAGTTTACGAAGCAAGACCCTCCAACCCAAGATATACTGAGACATGGGATGTGAGCAAGGTTCTGAACTATCTTAAGACAATCTCTATTACAGACTGCTCACTAAAGGATCTGACTTTCAAATTAGTCACTTTAATGTCATTAGTATCAGCTCAACGGGGGCAGACAATTCACTACTTGTCTTTGGAGGACATAGTTGTTTCAGAAACTTCGGTGACTTTTATTATCTCCAGGCCTATTAAACAGTCTAAGCCAGGGTCGAAACCCACTGTTGTTAAGTTTGTAGCTTACCCGGACACCCCTAACATTTGTGTTGTCACTACCTTGAAGGCATATCTTAATCGTACCTCTTCTCTACGTGGAGGTGCACAACAATTGTTTATTAGTCATTACAAGCCATTTAAACCAGTTTCCCGGGACACCATCAGTAGATGGGTCAAAGCTGTAATGCAAAAGTCAGGAATTGATGTAAACCTTTTCAAGCCCCACAGTACTAGGGCTGCCGCAACATCTAAGGCTTTGTTGAAATCTGTACCATTAGAGCACATCTTATCAGTTGCAGGATGGAGCTCATCTGACACTTTTGCAAAGTTTTATAGCAAGCCTGTTATCAACACAGATAGCTTTGCTAACGTTTTGTTACAAGAGTAAAGTTAATAAACTGTTTTTTGACCAATATGACTTGCTTGGTTGGTCATTACTCTGTTCATGTGTGCAGTGGGCTTTGAAGTCTCACGTGAGCCCTCAGTGCGGTGACGGAATAGAATTGGAAAATTAAACGAGACTTACCTGTAAGTTGAAGTTTGATTGAAATTCTATCCGTCACCAAGCACTGAGGGATTACGTGCCCTCCCTTTTAAGGCCCTCCCATTTTGCTGGTCAGGGTTTTCTTTCCCCTGCACACATGGCAAGTGCTTTAAAAACTGAGTTCGCACAGGCGCAATGCTATCTCACGTAATCCCTCAGTGCTTGGTGATGGATAGAATTTCAATCAAACTTCAACTTACAGGTAAGTCTCGTTTAATTTTCCAATTCTCTTCGCAACCTCACTCTGCTACCAGATGTTCAGAGAAACGGTTCATAAATTTAAGGATACGTCGTCGCACATGGCGGAATCCGAAAACCTCATGTTCACTCGTCCTACACTGCGCAAGTCCGACAAAAGTAGTTCTCAGTCCTTCTGAACACCGTGCGAAATGAAAAGAGTTATGTTGTTAAAAAGAAATGGATAAGTAAGTCATCAAAATACTTTCAGAGTTCCTGGAAGATGACTTAGAATAATGTTTCTTTCAACTGAAGACGTTTTCCCTCAACTGAAACTATTTTTTATTCACCCAAATGAAAAAATATGCCCTTCTCGGCTTCTCAAAATTCGACACTGTCCCTGGATTCAAAAGGGAAGTGCGAAGGTGATTTGTTGTTAACTCAGTGTTACCTCTACTAAATTTCTTGCACTTCTCTTGACAATAATTTCGTGGAGCTAGACAAGATACAGGTGAACACTCAAGGAGTCACACATGATCCTCAACGAATTGAACGAATTGACTCAAGGCTGTATAATAACAAAGATACCCAGCATGTAATACAGAAACTACATGTAGGAAGCAAGTTAACATGAAAGTGATCCGTACTAAGACGATTACAGTCAAGATGGGTTCACTACATTAAAACACGCCTGTAGTTTGGCTTCCATTCTTGGGTTCATGAATTATTTATGAGTTTAAACCTTGGGCAAGCAGGGAAGTGAACTGGGCAAGCCAAATTTGAGGGTTACTTGCCCAAGGGCAAGGTGGAATTCATATATTTTTCGAGCTCTGCACTTGATCCAAAGGTGAGTACACTAACCATAAGACCATGAACCATGTCTCTAAAGGGGGTATGAAATCCCTTATCATTCAGAGCGTTTACCATTTGAATGGGATTTTTGGTGGTTTTTCTGGACAAATGGAACCGCACTTTTTTTCCACTAAAGAAACAGCATAGATTGAACCACGTCATTTGATCAGAATTTCGGATGCCAGGGGCTGGGGTCTGGGTACATAACATGTTAACAAGAAACATGGCGGCTGAACTTCCTCTTGTGTTAGACGTTTTATCAGACAACTTGGAAAACTGTTGTTGTTCTTTTGGCTGCTGCAGCATCCACATTTTGTCAGGGAAACCAGCAATCAGCACCCACATTTTTCCCCACAATGTAGTTCAGGGCAGAAGCATGCTGGAATTCTGAATCATGCAAGTAAAAGAAGACACAAGTACTGACCACATTTCACCTACAGGGTTGCAGTTGTGTTCTAAAACATCCACAAAACAACCGACAGGCAAAGGCACACATTGTAACGATAACCGTTTTGGAAATCTGCTGCCATCTTTCAGATTCTTTCTCGGAAGTATTACCGTGAAGAGCCTGACACTAAGAGTGGACAAATGGTACAGAAACTTTCGGGAATTCTGGTAAAAGCGAGAAAAAGGAAATACCTCAAAAGGTATTACCTCTTCTCCGAAAACTTTCCACTGGGATGAACCATTCATTTTGATTTCGCCCCAATCCTATCCATACAATCCCTCTTTTTTTATCGCATTCGCATGTTAGGTGGGGTACCCTACCAAGGCGGGTTACCCGGTCAGCCTGTCTGGTTAACCCACTTCGGTGGGGTGAGTTTTCTCCATGTGAAAGCTGCAGAGTGGGGTAACTCGCCTAACCGGGTTGATCAAATCAATCGAGCGTGACGAGCTATTTCAACAATTTCACCTCCAAAACCGTCAAAACGCTGATGAAATTGACAGTGCTGGCGAAAAATTAAGTGTGAAATCGGATAGTCAGGCTAATCAGCAGACTCAAAGTAAAGTTTTGCCTGCAGCAATGACATTAATGCGAAAAGCAGCTTCACCAGGAACAAACCATAGTTCTTCGTTTATGTGCGTGCTTAGTGACCAAGTGATTGCATTTTGGACCTCACCCGACGTCCCCGGGGTTGCATGTGAAGACAAGCATTTAAGTGAGGTACCTCACCTCTCCCGGATCCCCTACTTCCATGTGAACAGGCCCGTAAACAGTTTCCTAATGAGTTTCAAGTTTAATACTTGTTAAGGTTAATTGCATAATTACGTACGTTAGCTCCATGCAAAAACGTGTCAGATTCTCTTCACTCATTTGTAATCTACATCTACATAATTTTATTGAGTCAGCAGATTAAATTGCAGTAATCTTGATTAAAACATAGAATGTAATAGAAAAATACTACATACGGTAACATCCCTAACCCTTACTTTTAGACATGTTATACACAACAAAATTTGGCATCTCTGAGATGAAGTACTAGGCGTAAGCTTCAAATAAGTAAGCTATTTTGCTGTAGGCTTACCTCGTCGAGGTCCTTCTTATCTTTCTTGGGCTGTTTTAGCGGTTTCTTCTTGCCTCCTGTGAAAACAAAAGATCAGATTAGCTTCGTAATAAAACAGATTGTTATGTTTATAGACACGATTTCTATAACCTTCTCTTCCAGACATTTTAGATCACAAGCAAGGTATCTGATCTCGGCCCTCTCTCAAAACTTTTCAAAGCACAAAACGGAGCACAACCGAGCACAACGTGTTATAGACTTTGAGCCTGCAATAAAGAGTTTGTTTTCCTTACATACTTTCTAATTGGCCAGAAAACAAATTTGAGAATTTGCACCAATCACAACTCTCGTTGTAAAAGCGAGAAGTGGGTCAGCGGAGCAACGGGCCCACGTGACTCAGCAAGAAGGCATTCAAGATGGCGGCTAACGGGGTTTTCCTCCGGGGAGCTGTTTTTCGGCCAACATCATGGTAAAAAAGTGATTCTTGGTGTAATACAAATTTCAAGAAATGTTTGAGTTGTTGTAGTGTCGCTTATGATTTTTTTTTTAATTTGTAGCCCGGCAGTAAGGAACATGGCAACGTTGAAAGACAGTAAGTAAATTTATTAAGAACTGTACAGTGTTCCTTCGTCGATATTAAACTTATATCAGACTGCAATTTCGCTTGGGTCTATATTTGTTTACCATGCTGATGTATGTAAGACGGTCGTTAAATACCTGTGAAGCTCGTAAAGTGCAGCCTGCTGCAAATTATTGAACCCATGACATCAAAATGACGTCAAAAGTGCAACCTGCTGGAGATTATTGAACTGTTGACCGAGGTTGTCTTATTTTGGTGAGCAGAGAAACAAGGAGCGAAATGCTGAAACTCCTTTAAGAATGGGGATATATTTTGAATGAATAACAAAGCAATTATTGAATTCGGTTTTCGTAGGTTTGTAGGATGTGAAGAATTCTGCAGATCTCGGAAGGTGTTATCCAGCTCGGCCTTCGGCCTCTGTGGATAACACATTCCTTGATCTGCAGAATTCTTCATATCCTACTCAGCCTCATTCAGTAATTGCTAAATCTCCGGCTTAACTGCAGAATACCCTGCCACCTACTTGCATCAATAAGAATTGAATAAGAATAGCAACTATTGTTATAGACCTCTTTCTTCAAAGCACACTGATGCTTGTAAATGAAGTGGTCATGGAATGTCATGGGTATTCTGCAGTTGCTCTGTTCATAGTGAGTCCAGGGACTCCCACATCCAATAACCTGCGAGTCCCTCAAACAAAAGAGTGAGTCTCGTACAGCATTTTAGCTCATTTCCATTGCAGAATCCGTTGTTGTTGAATTCTGTTTTATGCAGAAAAAATTGGCTTTTAAAATGTGGCTGGGCGATAAGTTATCTTTATTGATTAAGTTATGTCAATTTAGTTTGTCTTTTATTTACATGCTGAGAGAAATAAAATCAAATCCTGTGTATTTTTGTTTTTTAGTCTCCTTGCGACTCAGGAGTGTGAAGAATATTCAAAAGATCACCAAATCCATGAAGATGGTTTCAGCTGCCAAGTTTGGAAGAGCAGAGAGAGAACTACGACCAGCCAGGGTATATGGAGCAGGTGCTTCAGGTATGTGAGATGTTCTGTTGAATTTAGCAACATTATGTCCAGCATTAGGAAGTATGAAGAAGTGGATGAGTCTAACTGTGATTGCATTGTACACTTTCTTGTGAGAACTCCTGTACTTTGGTAATTTATTCTTGTTTTAAGGCATGAAGGTCTACAATGTAACTTGTTACCTTTCACTGGGCCAGAACCTTACTTAGGCTTTTCATTTTAAAGAGAAGGTCACTCTAGAAAGCATATTTTATCTGTCATCACCAATAAAAAGTTTATATTGAGTTAAGTTACTCACCGAAGTTTCAGCTTTTTAAGTGGATTCTATCCTGAGAAATTTGTCTTCAAAGAAGCCTAAAATTTGACATTGACAGTGGCCATTTTGAAGCAAATGCTCAGCGGCCAGGTCGGGCTAGGCCCCTAAGCATGACATCATCATTGTCATCTGTCTTGGCAAGGCGTATTTGTTTACTCGCGGTCATGGCTGAACTTCAACCTTACTGTTTTGAGCCAGAACGTGTTCCTAATCCTGAGGATAGCTAAAGCAAAAATGAAGAAGTAAACGATCGGTTACAAGGCACATTTTGGTGTTCTTGTCAGTGATGCCAAATCATGCCAACGCAAAGAGAATGTGTTTGTCGCCGAGAACAGCCAGAGGAAGAAAACAAAATTGAAGGTAGCATTTTAAGCTTATACTGCATCGGTTGCAGTATATGGAGCAAAATTTTCTTCAGACATTAACCCATTGACTCCGAATGAAATTGCATGTGACCCACCCCTAAATTCCCAGGCGAAATTTTGACATTCCAAAGCCAGCATGAGTGCTAAAAATAAACCATATGCGCAGTAACCACAGATGCAAGATCAGGTTTCAAGACTTCGTTTATCTAAAGTTTAATATTTGAAGGGCCAAAATATGGAAAAATATCGACAAAAAGAACTCAATTTGATGTGTAGAATTCCTAAGAAAACAAGAAGTTATATTTTTCCTTTGCCGCGCGACAAAAGCCGAGAAAATTGAATACGCAAAATTGAGTTAATTTTTTACTTCAGAGGACAAAACGAGACTGGATACCAAAGAATTTCCATTCTTTTACTATCACTGAAAACATTTGAGAAAACACCAGAAAATGAAGGCGAAAGACACAATGTAAAAACCAATTTAAAAAGAAGATATCAGATTATTTTCTTCGCTGCGTGACGAAATAATACAGCACAGCACAAGAAAAATGAAAGTTGTACATCAAAAAGACGCCAAAAAAGCCAATTATTTTGAGATAAATCGTATTTCAACTGTGTTAATTTAGTGCCTGACTTAGTTCTTTTCTCAGCAGTTCTGTAGTAGCTGAATAAGACTCAAAAAAAATGTATTTGAGCGAAGCGAATAAACTAAACAAACAAACCATGCGGATTGCCGTAAATTAAATAAGCAGAAATCGAGCTTGCAAAAATACTGTTCACTTTCAAAACGTAAAATCCCCAATAAAGGCAACCAAATGGAAGAAACGTGACAGAAAGCTCAATAACAATAAATTTTCATTCAACATGAGGCAAAAAACTTATCTAAAAGCAAAAAAATGTTCAACATTTCGCAGACATGCTCGGCTGCATTTACCGCCTGTTCAAATTGATTATTCACGCTAAAGCGAAAGCTTGAGTTTTTGCTGACAAGTTTTGCAGTTATTTTATTGGCCATAGCTTTGCCTATCATTCTAAAAGTTGAATTCAATTGTGAATTTGTTTTCTAAAGTCCGGGAAGCTGCTTTAAATCCGCAATCTGTATTCAAAACTCACTTGTGAGCGCACCCATCGTCATGTTGTCGTGGCGGTTGAAGGAAGGAAAAATTCCTCACCAGAAAGGTTTGAGAACTCTGTACTAATCGATCTTCCATTCTGAGACCACCTAAACATCGATTTATGTTTTTTCTTTCCATTTTCAGTGCCAAAGAAGTGATTTCTCCATTTTAGGAATAAAAACAAGTTTGAAGTTTGTACACTCGGCCCGCAATGCGCCATGATTACTGCCATTATCGAGCGCATGATTTTAAGACGAAAAACCATCTTTCTAGGACCCCTAAAGTTCTCTAAAAGTATGCTCAGAAAGTTGATTCTCATTGGTTTATTTGTCCTTAACAACAATAACAATAGGAGAACCAAAAAGTCTTCAGGGAGGGTAGGAAAGGCAATTGTCCCATGTCCTTTTGGGGGGGGGGGGGGGTGGTTACGGCGGCACCAGAAATTGGGGGTGGGTTTTAGCATGGGCGGTTACGGGTGGCACTGGAGTCAATGGGTTAAAAGGCTGTTTAATAAAGCTGTAAGCAGTTATTTTTTTACATCAACTGTTTGTGTTTTGATTTTCGTTCTGTCTAAATGTCCGACAGCCAGGCAAGGTCTTAAATGGACTTTATAATGCCTGTCAGTCCGAAATTTTCACAGGATTTCACTGAAAGATTCTTTTAAACTTCTTGATAGTATTTCATGTTTCTTTAGAAATGCAGAGCGATTCCAAAAATTATGTTAGTGCGTGCAAGGTAACGAAGTAACCGAGCTTGTGCATACTATAAAATCGGCATGTGCTTGACACTTCACGGTTACATCGGCAGTTAGAGCTATTTAACAAATTGCTACAGAAAGCCTCTTTTGAACCTAATGAGAAGATGCGATGTTTGGTTAGAATAGCCAGGTGATTCTAAAAATTATAAGGGAATTGTAGTGGCCGAATTCTGCAAGCTTGTGCACACCATAAAATCGCAAAGGTCTCTATCCGACTGCCGGTCACGGTCTCAAACAGACTAAATGCCCGGCCGGTAGTCAGAAATATTCTCCGAATTCTGACTGAGATCCTCAATCAAACCTATTAAAAGTATTTGGTGTTTCTTTAGAAATGTCAAGCGAACCTAAAAAGTATTTTGGTTGTTATTACATTCGATGAATTCAGTGAATATTTTGGACTGCCGGGAGTTTAGTCCATTTAGACCGGGGCTGTCGGTCACTCAGACACAGCGAAAATAAAAATACAAACAGTTGACTGCAACCGATGTAGTATAAGCTTAAAATTGAACCTTGAATTTTGTTTTCTTCCTCTGGCTGTTCTTGGCAACAAGCACATTCTAGTTGCGTTGGCATGATTTGACATCGCTCACAAGAACACCAAAATGTGCCTTCTAACCGATCGTTTACTTCTTCACTTTCGCTTTAGCTATCCTCAGGATTAGGAACACGTTCTGCCAGGCTCAAAACGGTATGGTTGAAGTTCAGGCATGACCTCGAGTAAAAAAATATGCTTGCCAAGACAGATGGCAACGATGATGTCACGCTTAGCGGCCTAGCCCAACCTGGCAGCTGAGCATTTGTTTCAAAATGGCGGCTGTCAATGCTGGCTTCTTTGGAGACAAATCTTCTTGGGATAGAATGCACTTTAGAAGATGAAACGTCGGCGTGTAACTTAACTCAATATAAACTATTTATTGGTGGTGACAAATAAAGTACGCTTTTTGGAGTGACCTCCTTTAAGTGTTAAAGTAACTCTCAGCCACTTTGCTTTCCATAACTTGTGCTCAATATAACCCGTGTGTTTTCTATAGCTTTGTATGAGAAAGTAGAAATCAAACCGAGTGAGGCAGAAAAAGCTAAACCTAACAACTTAGTGGTTGTGATGTCATCTGATCGTGGACTATGTGGTGGTATCCATTCCAACTTGGTCAAGGCTGTGAAGAGTGCTTTGACAGAACGAGAGGGTGAAAACACAAAAATTGTAGCATGTGGGGAGAAATCCAGACAACTTTTTCTCAGGACACATGGTGAGCATAACATATAAGTCATTTGCTACATACATGTAAAGGTTTATTGTTTCAGAGGTAGGTAACCTACCAGGCTTGCATTTAACTCTAGTTTCTTTAACATCAAGCAACAAAAATGTTGCTATTAACATCAAGATGGGTACTACAGTAGTCCATAGTAAGCTATCAAGACATTTTTCTCAGGTACTTGGTGTTAATAGGAAAGGCATGCAAATTTTTTAACGTAAATTATGCCTTTAAAATGCCATATATGCTGCCAGGCATTCTAGGCCTTGCTCTGAATTTTGTTGTTTTTAATTACATAGCTGATCACTTGCTGATGAGCTTTTCCGAGATTGGCAAGAGGCCTCCTCAGTTCTGTGAGGCAACATTCATAGCACAGGAGATCTTGGACAGCGGATTCCATTTTGACATGGGAGAGATGTACTATAACTGGTTCAAGTAAGTAGTATGGTGGCACCAATAAGAAATTGAGTATCCTAATCAGTCAGTGTAAAATGCAGACTGTGGAGCGGGGGAAAACTGCATATTGAGGGTAAGATGCAGATTGCTTTTTAAATATTATATTGTATTATTCCCATTACCAAGTGGTAACTAAACAGTGAACAACTGCACTCTGGTTGGCCTGTGTAAACTTAGCTCTCAATGATGGAAATGGTAACACAATTCAGTTAATGCAGTCTGCATATTACCCTTGATCTACAGTCTGTATTTTATCCCTGATCTGCAGTTTGCATTTTACACTGGCATTCATAATAAAGTTTCCACGCACTAAATCAACCCCCCTTACTAAAGGAAACTTATCGGCAATTCTCTTCCTTAAGCAGACACCTCCCACCCACATAAAAACTGCAGATTTAACCAGTAATTCTTGGGATCTGGAACTACAGAGGATTGTCTGGAAAATTTGAAAATCCAATATAATAAACTTTCTGATTGGTATGGTTTTAGAGTAGTTGTACAATGTTCCTAGAACTTTAAGCTTGTGAAACAATGTGGCAAATATATATACTATCACAGGGCTCCTGGTACAGTAGTCACAGAAAAAAGTCAAATTTCACGGGATTTTCAGAGACAAATTCGCCGAAAAAAGGACAAATTTTGGTGAAAAACAATCGTTGGAAAAAGGCTGATTTTGTGGAAATTTTCTCGGCACATTTTGCCAGAAAGCAATCAAATTTGCACTGATTTGACAATTCGACGAAGAAGCAGCAATTTTGTGAGAATCTTAATGAAAAGAACGAGACTTTTAAATTTGAAATGGTGTCGTTTGATGTGGAAAGCCTTTTCACGAACATTCCTTTAGAGGAAAGTATCGACTTAGCTGTTAGTTACATCACCCAGTATACTAATACCACTTTTTCAGCTAAGGAGCTTAAAGATCTTTTTCACATAGCCACAGCCCAATCTCACTTTTCTTTCAACGGTTCTTTTTATGATCAAGTTGATGGGGTAGCTATGGGATCCTCCCTCGCACCAGTTTTGGCCAATCTTTTTATGGGTCATCATGAGAGGGAATGGTTACAAAATTCCGGTCTTACGGAGGTTTTGTTCTACAGGCGGTACGTTGACGACACATTTTGTTTATTTCACTCTGCAGCCGATGCGGTGCAGTTTTTTCATTATCTTAACAGCAGGCATATAAATATACGGTTCACCATGGAAAAGGAATCTGAAAACAGGCTGCCTTTTTTAGATGTCCTCATTGATAACAATCAGGTCCCTGTTCTCACCACGGTGTTTCGCAAATCCACCTTTACCGGCCTCCTTATGAATTTCACTGGCTTTACATCATACTCGTATAAGTTAGGCTTAAAAATTCTCAAAAATTCTTATCCGGCACACATTATCGACAGGACTATTAATTCCACTATCAATAACTTTTTTCAGTTTAACAGGCAAAATGGCAACAACAGCCCAGAGTGCTCCTATGTTAAATTACCTTATGTGGGCAAATTTTCTGCTATTGCACAAAAGCGGATTTGCAGAACCATTCAACGTTTTTGTGACAACAGCTTTAATATTAAGCTAGTGTTTTCTTCGTTCAAAATCGGCTCCTTGTTTAGTGTGAAAGACCTTATCCCTAAAGAGCTCAAATCATGCGTTGTTTATAGATTCAGGTGTGCAGGCTGCGGTGCCTGCTATGTCGGCGAGACTTCCCGACACATTTGCACGCGCATAAACGAGCACTTAAATATGGATAAGGCCTCTCACATTTTCAAGCATTTACAGGATTCACCTGGGTGTCGGGCACTTTGTTCGAGCGAGTGCTTTGTTGTCATAGACCAAGCAACAACACGGACACAATTAAAAATCAAGGAGGCAGTACATATTCACTGGGAGAAACCCTCCCTAAATCAACAATTGTTTCATGTAAATCTTAATCTTTCTTTGTAACCAGTTGTGTATCATACCTTTGTTATTCTAATGTTCCGCTATATATTGCTCGTCATTGTAATTCCATTCGTAAACTGACGATGGCACGGGAGTTGCCGAAACATGTATTTCAAATTTAAAAGTCTCGTTCTTTTCATTAAGATTTGACAATTGTTTTCAACTAAAAAAGAAGGCAATTTGCCAAGTTTTGATGGAAAATGATGACTGTTAGCTCATGCTACAACAACAGCATCAGAAACACTGACTACTTATAAGTGTTGCCTTTGTAAAACGAGCAATTTTGTAGGAAAATTTGAGCAACTTGTTTGGACTATTGTATGTGTTTGTATTTGTGTTTGACACAAGGTTCTTTTTAACAGAAAACATTATCTGCTCTTGTAACAACAATGCACTCAAGGAATGTGCCAATAGCAAGGCTTTTTACATTGTGGCCACAGTGAGTGCCCAGGTTTTCACAACATTAATCTATCTAGAATACCTGGTACTTTTGAGATGTTGTTTACTCATTGCAATGACAAAGTTTCACAATAAGTTTAATGTGGCTAAATGTAATTTAGGCAAAGTTAACTGCAAAGCAATGCTGGTCAGCAGTTTCCTCAACTGTACCAGGGGTGGCCAATGCCTCTAGCAGGGGCACCTCGTGACTTATATACGCAGCTGCTTGCTTGCAATAGACCAATTTTGATATCTTAAAATTCAGCACAAAACAATAGACCTCAGTACGAGGCTCTGGGTAATAAATACAGAGTTTGTGGGGTTTATTTCCCAGAGCCTCGTACTGAGGTTCATTGTGTGGCTGAATTTTAATAGATCAAAATTGGTCTATTCTACACAAAGTGTTGTTGCAATAGCTTGCTGTTTGCATACCAGTTTGTGCTTTGGTTTTTTCCATCCCTCCCTCCCTCTTGAAGTATAGGCTAGGTAAGTAGTGGGTCAGTAAGTGTTCCACTGAATTGTTCAGTGTGAGGGCGCCTGGTGGGGGCCACTCGCAGGGTTGCTAGGTAAGTAGTGGGTCAGTAAGTGTTCCACTGAATTGTTCAGTGTGAGGGCGCCTGGTGGGGGCCACTCGCAGGGTTGCCATGGATACCTCCTCATGCTATAGCGTTGCCCGGCCCCACCAACTTTGTAGGCACCAATGCCCAAGCTCATCTATTGGTGAAGAGTTTAATGACAAGTAAACAGCCCCATCAGCCAAGATAAGTTTCAAATACTTTTTGTACATGTATTTTGTATTATTTCTAATGAATTTCGTTGTATTTTGCATGTTTTTGCGAATTTCTCAGATTTATATGAAATTTGTGGCTCTGTGATCACGCAGAATATCAGAAGCCCTGTTTATATTAAATTCTTGAAAGAACTTTTGTCTAGAATAGCCACTTCTTTTATCACTCACACTGAAAGGTCATCACAGGCTCTGCCAAGGTGTACTATTTAAGCAATAGAGCACTTTCTCCATGTTTACATAGCCTCATCTTAACATGAGAAGGGTTGGGAGAATTTGAGACAGTTATGCAAACCCGACATGTAGTCAAGGGTTTGCATCACTTTCGAGAATTCTTCCAACCCTCCAAGTGTTAAGATGAGGCTCTGTAAACACAGAAAAAGTGCTCTATTGCTTCTATAAAATAATTCTTCAAATACGCACAAATCTGAAAATTCACAACCATGTTTACATACTCTCATCTAAACACACCTAATAATAAGAGAGAGTGCGTAGTGGCTCAGTTATTTTATAATCAACATTGTATTATGTTTTGGATATAAATTAAAGAATACAAACTTGGGGCAACTCCAAAAGTTTGTTTCATTTGTTCAAAGCTTCTTTGCCTCCTCTGTAGGTCAGTGGTGTCTTACAGGACTCTGACCAAACCTCTTCATTCATTTGAAACCTTGAATGCTGCTTCAGGAGGTGAGGTTTTCCGACAAGGATAAATTTTTCATGCAAGTCGTATATTAACTTGCATGATATCACATTTGCTAAATATTTTAAGGGTTTCTCTGTAAGTTGCAAGGTTAAAGGATTTTGCCATTTTAGGTCAATTCTGTGCTAAAATCATTACTTTGAGGCTTTAAGATATCAAATGAATTTTATCAGAAAGGGCTAACCATAATAAATTTCTTCAGGATTTTTGAAACACTTACAGGTCAGGGTACAAAGACGTTCAGGTCCGATAGCCTGGGGCTAGTGGATTTTGCGGTTGGGCTAGTAGATTTTATCCTTCACTTGCCCGACGGGCAAGTAAAAGTTTTGGGGAATTGTTTTTTCAAATTAATTGACTAAAGCACTGTAAAACGTCAAGATTTTTTTTAAAGGTTATGTTAATTTTAATCCAAGAAAGTTATTAATTTTGTAAGGAGGCTCTTTTTGACTGGTTTTTTTTTTACATTTGTGGATATTGATTTTCAGAGATCCTAAGTTCCTATGATGACCTTGATTCTGATATTATAAAGAACTACTCTGAGTTCTCTCTTGCCAGCCTTCTGTTTTATGGCATGAAGGAAGGAGCTTGCAGTGAGCAGAGCTCCCGCATGACTGCAATGGACAGTGCAAGCAAAAATGCTGGTATGTAAACAAACATGGGCCCCATTTGGCACGCAAATATGCTCGGAAATTTTTCCGCAGTCATTATCTGTTCCAAGCAGTGAACAGTTTTCCGTGAGCTTTGCTCAAGGAAAACTATGAGCACAGAGAATGGACAAATATCCGAGAATATTTTTGCCCCAGATAAGGCTATTGAGTTAATTATCCTTCAACTCTTTTTCACAATGCACGCAGTTTTGAAAACTGGGGAATATTCTCTGATATCCCCTAGTTTTAGCTGAAGAATATTTGATCACATGATGTGTTTAGACCAATTGCGCATGAGCGAAAATATATTATGGATTATGATATTATTGAAATTATGCTTAGTTTATCAATGATTTTTCTCAGTTGAGACCAACTGAACTTTTAAGGTGTCTGATGATCCTTCACTGAGAATGAAAACCACTTACGGTGGCCATGTGCAAAGCATGGAGGAGATGAATTTGGTGCTGCCAAACACAAATCCATCTGGTGGCAGAGAGAAGGATTTAAACTCGGGGCCACGGGATTACAAATCCAGCACCCTAACCACTAGACCACACTGCTTCTTACATTCATAATACACATGAAAAAATTACTCGATTCCAATTGGCTGAGAGCAGTGCAGTTCAAGTGTAACACCAGTGCAAATTACACATTGTAATTCTGGATAATGATTAGCAGAAACAGTGAGAAATTTTTTAGGCCGATGATATCATGTAAAGCAATGACCAAAATTTTATACAGAAACTTTGAAAAAAGTTTTCTCCAATGTGAAAAAAGGCTTCAAGAAACATCTTCCGGCACTTCAAGTTTCCACGCAAATTTTTTCATGTTTGTATTATTAATAAGTAATCATCCAGTTTTTGCAAGTAAAGTATGATCCTTGCAGTAAATTTTCCAATTTAAGCAATTGGAAAGAAGAAGCCTGAAAAAAATCAGGGCTTCAACGGGATTTGAACCCATGACCTCCGCGATACCGGTGCGATGCTCTACCAACTGAGCTATGAAACCACACATTTTTTCAGGCTTCTTCTTTCCAATTGCTTAAATTGGAAAATTTACTGCGAGGATCATACTTTACTTGCATCTACAACCGCAGTTCAAATATGAATTATTTCATATACACTTTACATCATTTTCACTCATTACGGGAGATATGAACTCAATAAATTGATCTTGCTCCCAATGTGTGGCTTCATAGCTCAGTTGGTAGAGCATCGCACCGGTATCGCAGAGGTCATGGGTTCGAATCCGTAGAAGCCCTGATTTTTTTTCAGGCTTCTTCTTTCCAATTGCTTAAATTGGAAAATTACTGCAAGGATCATACTTTACTTGCATCTACAACCGCAGTTCAAATATGAATTATTTCATATACACTTAACATCATTTTCACTCCTTACAGGAGATATGAACTCAATAAATTGACCTTGCTCCCAATGTGTGGCTTCATAGCTCAGTTGGTAGAGCATCGCACCAGTATCGCGGAGGATTATCTATACCAATTTAATCAAGGTAAAACAAAAAAAACCACAAGGGTAAACGGAGAAGAAAAATTGTCAAAATCTATGCTAATTAAGACCGGGTATCCAAACCTCCTTCATGCTTGTGATTTTCTTTGTTTTAACATGATGAATTAATTGCTAATTACTTTGAGAAGAGCAATTCAAAGCATACGTAAAGCGTAAATGATTACTTTTCGTTTTATCAGTCTTACTATAATTGGTGAAACTTGTGCCCCTCCCTGTGAAAAATAACCCCCCCCCCCCCTCTCCTCTCCTCTCCTCTCCTGTGTTCCTCCTTTCTCCTTTCAGGTCAACTTTCTCTCACTGAAACGTCAAAGAGCAAAGATTGCAGGATCAGGCTTGTTAACTCTTCCCTTCTATGTTTCTAGGTGAAATGATTGATAAGTTGACGCTCACATACAACCGCACCCGTCAAGCTGTCATTACCAAGGAGTTGATTGAGATTATTTCAGGAGCTGCTGCTCTTGATTAGTTTGTGGACTTTTCTATTGGAACAAAGTGTTAATTGATATTTGTAACTGTTCAAATAAATATTCCTTTGGGGAAAACTTCTATACCTCTCAAAGTAATAACTTAAGGGGACAGCATACCTTAAAATATGGTGATGTTCATGAAAAATTCAATTTCTTGAAAATACAAGATTTAAGACCCTTGAACACTTGTCAAAAACGTTGTTAAATTATCTTGGTAATTTTCCACTAGATGAGTTGTGAAATTTAAGGAAGATACACAGTGGCATAAGTTTTTTTTTTGCATAGCAACGGCTGTTTACCATAACGTGATCAAAAATAGGAATTGGTTTTAATATATGTAAACGAAACTTTGTACAAAAGCTTTGAAGACATGCACAACTCGATTGGTATAATTAATTGTGAAAGGCCTTGCCTCGAATTGTCGTGACAGGCTCATTCATTTCCCTTAAAGTGCCTATGAAGTAAAAAATAATTGCTGCTTATTTAAAGGGTTTTCAAAGTAAAGAAGAATGGCGTTTTCCTTTTGGGAATATCTTTTTTCACTTAAGAGATATTTACGTTTTTGTATTATGCAAATGAGGAAAGCGAGGACGTCATACGTGGTTCCACTAAAATAGTACAACACTCAATCAAGAATATCTCCAGAAATATTGGAGCAATGTTTTTCAAACTTGGCACCAGAAACGTACATCACAAAAGGAACAGGATGACACCTACTATGTCGTTGCCATGGCAACAATCTCGGTTCCAGTCTCTTACTGTGAAAAACCAAATATCCCCATTTGCAATCTTTTAAAGTGTGACAGAGGCACTCTCTCGGCACTCAAATGGTTCCCATATTGCCTCAACTATCCCCATTAGATTGTTGTGAGTGGATGATCCTTGTTTAGGATAAAATCTGGGAATTTTAGTCTTAATTAAAACAGGACCAGCGACATAACTGTTGTCATGGCAACGGTACGACGGGTGTCATTTTGCTTCTTTTGTGATGTACAGTCCTGATGCCAAGTTTGAAGAACACCACTTTTATATTTCTAGAGATAATCTTGATTGAGTGTTGTACTGTTTTAGTGAAACCACCTATGACGTCATCACTTTACTCAGAAAAATGTAAATATCTCTAAAACGAAAAAAGATATTCTTAAAAGAAAAACGCCATTTTTCTATACTTTGAAAGGCCTTTGAAAAAGGCAGCAATTATTTTTTACTTCATAGGCACTTTAAGAAAAGGAATACTTCGTAAAACTGTGGTAACTTTTCACAAAATAGAGCAACCATTGCACCCCTCACCCGAGATCCAATCTGAACCCCCCCGCTATTGTGACTTGTTGAATGCTTAATCCTTCTTGTAACAAACTTTAAGTGCATTTTTCTCAAATGTCTATTTTTGTACCGACTGACTTCACGCCAAGATTTGTACTTTGCAAGGTATTTAAGGACGTTCGCGCCCATTGCTACTGCGCATCTCTAGTGCGCACGCTATTCATTGGTCACGCTGACTGGTCACGCTCGTGTTGTCATTGGCGGATTTCATACGGTGGGGGCCTGGGTATGAGTCCGTGTATTATGGGATTAACATAAGATATTCTGAAAGAGCATATCGAGCTTTACAAAATTCTCAAGTGTTAATTGGGCCAATACTGAACAAGATATAGCCATTCAAAAACTCCAAAATTTGCTAAGAAATGCATGGGTTTCCGGACAAGTGTCCAGTAATCCAGTACATTTGTTACTAAATTTTTAAGTTTTTGAATGGCTGTATCTTATTTATTATTGGCCCAATTGACACGAAGCTCGAGGATTTTGTAACGTTTGGTTTGGTCTTTCAGAATATTTGGGTTTTGTGTTGTTAATCCCATAATACACCGACTCATACCCAGGCCCACACGGTATGAAATCTGGCAATTTTCAAGCGCGAGCATCGAGTCGAAAACTCAACAAAATATAGAGCTGATGACCTTTGCGTTAACTTTGTGTGCGAATATTTTTGTTGGATGCTCGGTGACCCCCACTTTTTTTGGCAGATGACTTCCTTTTCTGGTTCTTTCCATTATACTACAAAAACAAAAAAAACTGTACGTGGGAAGAAAAATGATGTAACAGAGAATTAACTCTGAAGTGTAAATTTTAGTGCTAATTTAACCCATGAATAACCCACTGGGCGTTAGCCCTAGTAAAGGGAATCAGGGAACCACACGAGGTAAAGAAAAAAATATTTTGACCTCGGTGGGATCGAACCTCCGGATTAGATCAACCGTCACTCTGCCGACTGAGCTACGAGGTCGGACAGAGAAAGTCGGGGTCGATTTAGATGGTGAATCGCGGCGAAGAGAAAGTAAGGTCGTGGTAGATCAACCGTCACTCTGCCGACTGAGCTACGAGGTCGGACAGAGAAAGTCGGGGTCGATTTAGATGGTGATGGTGATGGTTCGATTCCCACCGAGGTCAAAAGATTTTTTCTTTACCTCGTGTGGTTCCCTGATTCCCTTTATTAGGGCTAACGCCCAGTGGGTTATTCATGGGTTAAATTAGCACTTTATACTTCAGAGTTAATTCTCTGTTACATCATTTGTGTTCATAGTGCTACGCGGCACAACATTCATATGTACGTGGGAAGGTTTGATTATTTCTCATACTATTCAAATAGGGTCGAATTGATACATGAATACAGGTGTGCGGAACTTAGAAATTGTATTTTTTTTTAAGGCTAATTCTAGCTGATTTAATGACATGTAGCAAAGATCTATCAAGTAGGCCTATATATGCTGTATTAAACACATAACTTAGATATGATTCTTCAACTTAAGTATATGCCGATAGTAATGAATCCGGCCAGAATCACCTCGAATGACTGGAGATCCTAGAAATGCTATGGTCTGTGCTACGCCTTATCTTCAAAACGAGTTCGGTGACCCCCGAAGTAGTATAGTAAATGGGGGTCCCAGCACAGTTTTCAATATTTTTTTCTATTCTGATTTTACCAGCACAGTTTTCTATATTGTTTTTTGTTCTGATTTTATGAGCACATTTTTCAACCATATTTTTTATACTAGATTTCTAAACTATTTTTCCAACAATTAATAAACTGCTGGAAAAACTAATGAAATAAATATTGGAATCAAATGTGGAGCCAGACCAAAACCCGGGACATCAGTCTGGAACCAAAAATGGAATCAAAATTGGGACCAATACTTATGTTATTAATATAACATATAATCATAATGGAACCAATCAAAAAGATCTTCAAAAACAACAGATGTGATCATTGCAATAAAAAATACGGACTGTTTCCTTTTAATTGTAAATGTGGTGGTAAGTTTTGTATTAAGCATAGGTATTCATTTATACATTATTGTGATTTTGATCGTCTCTCTTTTGAACGTGATATGTTGAAAATACATCTTCCAAAAGTTGTAAAAGACAAAATTGCTAATCGGGTTTAAAACTTTCAAATAAAATATTTTATTAATATATAAAAAAATATAAATTATTTTCTATATATAATATATAATGAATCTGTTTAAAACAAAAAAAATGTGCTCTTTGTAAAGATAAATTAAAATCATATCATATTTACTGTGGGTGTATGGATTATATCTGTATGAAAACTAAATGTTTATTAATACATATTCAAGAGTGTAAATATTGTCAATATTATTATATGACTTATAAAAAAGGAGATCATATAATAACAACAAAACTAAGACTTATAAGATCACACGTACCACTACTAACTACTGAATTATAATATCATATTATAACATAAGAAAAATTGCAACACTAATATTCATAATGAATTAAATAACATGGGAGAGTGTAATTGTCCTTTTTGTGATCAACAATTAGTAGAAGTTGACAAAGTGGTTGAACAATGTTGTAGTGAACAAGATGTGGAAACTGTAAATGGTATGAATACCTGTATGAATTGTGGTTTAGTTCATGGTTATGATTTTGTAACAGAGAACTTCAACTTCTATGATAAAATGTATTTGATACGACAAAAATCAATATATCGAAAATACCATATTGAGAATGTGATAAATAGTATATCTAATGAGAATGATGTATAATTGACTTATAAT
>CM042756.1:110582-127814 GCA_022496165.2 Catalaphyllia jardinei
GTTTTTTATTTTACAAAACGACTGGAAGTTGATGTGGCAAAAACAACAGCAAGTGGGAAGTCACATGGCATGCGCGCCGTTTGTAAACTTTCGTTGAATGAAAATGTGAAAGCGAAGCCGGCGAGTCTGCTGAACGAAAATTACCATCATCTATAATTTAAGGAACGTCTGGCAAACGAAGGATATTCAACCTTGATTGGGAAGTTTGAAAAGCATTCAAGTTTGAGTCATCGAGAAGAGTTTTAATTGTGCACTTGCACATTACAGTAGTAAAAGTACTGCGGAAAACTTTGATTGCTATGTGACAGACGTTGTGTCAAAATTATTCTCGACAAGAACTCTATCAGCATTCCCTTACTGTGGCTGCTGTCGCATCAGTTCGAGCTGTATATGTGGAGATTGTTGCTGGCCAGTTTTAGAGTCAGAGACAAACTATTTTAGCATCGGATTCATCTTCAGAATCTCCGAGATCCTGATGTTTTTTTGTGGCTGGTAATGATTCGAGCCCACGCTTCGGTTCCCCTGAGCTCATCAAAATACTCAACTCCTTGATGGATTTTTCGCAAGCACGGAATTGTTGGCGTTGGTTGGCGTTGAATCTCTTGTCGTGGCCAGCCAAAAAGGAGACTGAGATAAAACTAGGTCACCCCCTGTAGTTTTGCGGCATTTTTGCTCTCTGCCCGTCCGAGCTCACGGCTGTCGAACAGTTTCTTCATCTGTTCATTGGAAATTAGTTTCTGACCGTTTCTTATGGGCTCTATTAGGTCGGCAATGTTGCCTGTTTTTCTGAGGTCATTTGCAAACGCTCTTATGCTTTGTTTGCCTCAGTAAAAGCGGGGTCAGAGATAGTGGTAAACGGTTTGGTGACCGGGTGTGAGCGAAGGGAACGATCAATGGCGGCTCTCAGATGGATTTCATTGATGAACTTTTGTAAACTGACATTGTGCCATCTTTATTCCTGACAGACGTGCAAAAACTTTTCTGAAAAACATTCAGTTCCTCATTTGACATTTCTTCTATCGGTTTCGAAAATTTGGTGCCACCAGGACTAGCAAGCCATTCAGTAACATTAAGGTAAAAATTGTTGTTACGTAATCTTCACAAATGCGTAAAATCTCGATGTTCGCTTTTACGGGAAACTTAACAAGTACGTACCATTAAATATTCTCATTCCTAACTTTATGGCTTTTTTTTTGTTACTTGGATGGGATTGTCCTTTAATTTCTTGTATTTCTTCTGTAGACAGCTCACCGAATTTGTTTTATTTCATCCAATTTTTTGCCGATGGAACTTGGCTTCCCACATAAAATTTTATGCCAAGCCACATTTGCCGCATTAATTTTCATATAAGGTCAAACGTAGGTATAATCGCTGGTAACCGAGATACAGTGAACCAATCAGAAAGCTAGAATTGCATTATCCGAAGTTGAAAATTTAATAACTAGTAATATTATAAAATAACCTAGTGAGAAAAAAAACTGGCTCGTTAAATAATTATTATGAAATTAACTGAAACCAAAAATTAACTGCAACATATACAAGATTTTTAATAAGTCATTAAATTGAGATGTCATTTAATGACCCCACAGGTGAATTATCTTCAGAAATTAAACAATCTTCTCGTCCTCTCCCTGCTGTGCCACAGAGAACTGATCTTGAATCTGTTGAAATACGAGCTGGTCTTGCAACAGAGTTGTTAGAGCTTTTACGCATAAAGTAAGTCTGCTTTTAATTATTAATTTGTTATAACTGATCCTGGAATCATGGCTTGTTATTACTTGTCATCATGATTATTTGTGATGTCTGTTATAACAATTTATGAATGATAATTTTGAAAAATAAACGATGTAGCATTAGAGATTAGATTTGTAAATTCAAGACATCATTCATGAAAATGCTAAATTGTAAATTTTCTTTTTAAAAAATCATTAACAAGTGATTTATTTTTAATTTTTTTTTTTTGGAATATGTTTACAGCACAGGTTTGAGTTATGACAAATCCTATGTTGCAGTCTATACAGTGGTATCACACTTACAACAGTCTGTGCCAGCAACATCAGAGGTCATGACACAGATAATACAAGATCTTGAAAATCGAAAGGTCAGTAATTAGACTGTCAGTAGTGCTAAAGTAAGTGAAGAGTATGTGACTAGACAGGGTACAAAGAAGTTCAGTTTTCCAGCTTGCCCTTCGGGCAAACTGGAGCCAAGATGTACCAGCCCGGAGGTCATTTCCGCTAGCCTGAAAAATTTTTGGAAGTACAATGATTTAATTAATTCACCAATTAATTAATTAATTTAATTAATTCATCAATAGTTAACTTATTCATGTAGGTCAGCATTTTATAGTAAATGTTTAGTAAACTTTTATTAACTACCGGTTGGTAAGACTCTTTTAATTCACTGGTACCACAATTCAGTGTTTATATTAGATTTAATTATGCAACAATTCAATTTAATTTAACGAGGGTCTGAAGCTCTAATGTGTTCACTTACCCGATAATTTATTGTGCAATTCACTCAAAAGAACCATTTCCCACAAGAAAAATGTCTGTTACAGAAGGAAAGCTTTATTTATTGTAAGTTAACTCTTACAAAATTACAGCATTATTTTATGTTTTAGAAGCTTGCATTATCGTATTAAATGTAATGCGATCCTGTTATCCTTAATGCAAATTTCTCTGTGGCAGACAGCAGCTTTCATGTTAAAAAAAATCTTGACGTTTACAGTGCTTTAGTCAATTAATTTGAAAAAAAAATTTCCCAAAACTTTTACTTGCCCGTCGGGCAAGTGAAGGCTAAAATCTACTAGCCAACCGCAAAATCCACTAGCCTCGGGCAATCGGACCCGAACTTCTTTGTACCCTGCTAAACTAGGGTTGTCCATAAGGGCTGTAACCCATGACATCTGCTACGGCTGAGTACATGTATGTGTGATGAACCCTTGATGTTATATGGGTGAACTCGTCTTTTATAAATTAATGTAAAATGCAATTCACCCAAAAAGAAACAAGGCGACAGGTTGGGTGAATCAAAACTTTTAAGATAACAGTCCTACGGTTTCTGTTCATTTTGCATGCCTCAGGAATCTCGCAGTAAAGATGAAGATGCTTTGCTGCAATCACATGATGGTCAGCAACTCGTAAGGATTCTTGATGAGTTGACGGAACACAAAGAAGACTCACAGCAAAGAACCTGGGCAGTTCATGAAGATGAAGGGATTATTTTAAAACTGCTGAAAGAACTGCTGAGTATTCTGGTCAGTCAGGTTTTATGACATTTCTAGTCAGTCAGGTTTTTACGATGTCTCCAGCCAGTCACAAGAGATTCTATGACATTTCTGGTCAGTCAGTTTTGTGACTTCTGATCAGTCAGGTTTCTTGATATTTACACAATTTCTATATTATTCAAATTTGTACATGTAAAATGATCATTTATCCTTATCTTCCTGTGATCTGAACAATGAATTTTTGGAAACAATGTTGATTGAGCATTCTTTATTTTTACATGTAGCTGGATGCTGACCCTTCAGTTTGCCGAGCTGTGTTGAAACAAGATGATTATGAATATGTCAATATGCTTGTTGTCTACTTTCAAATGGTACGTTTGTGGAAACCTTAAAACACATTTAGTGTATAGCCAAATCCTTAGGTATAAGCATTAGACAGATTTGAATACAGTAACATTTTTCTTGCTGTTGAGGGATAGTGGCTTGATGTGATTGAGTGGTCAAGGTTTGGCCCCTGGTTGGGGACATTGTGTATTGTTCTTGGGCAAGTCACTTTTCTCTCACAGTGCTTCTCTCTGCCTAGAATGGATACCAGCGAACTGTTGGGGGTAACCCTGCAATGGACTAGCATCCCATCCAGGGGGAGTGGAAATAGTCCCTTCACGCTACAGAAACTAGCCGAGGATAAGCTCTGACCTGATGGGCCACCAATGAGCCACTGTACATGTATTAAGGAGAAGGTCACTCCAAAAAGCATTCTTTTTTGTCATCACCAATAAAAAGTGTATATTGAGTTACTCACCAAAGTTTCAGCTTCTAAAGTACATACTCTCCTGAGAATTAGTCTCTAAAGAAGCCCAAAATTTGGCATCAGCAGCCGCCATTTTGAAACAAGTGCTCAGCGGCCAGGCCACTAAACATGGCGTCATACTGACCAACTTGAATTTGGCAGGAAGCTTGAAGTGCAGTTGGCTCAGTAGAACGCTATCAGGCTTTTCTGGTTCCTTTTGTGAAAATTCCATTGTGTTCTGCCCCTCTTCGTTCAAATTGATCGGATAAAGATACAAAATTTACCATTAAGGGAGAAAACATTGGCAAAAATGTGGCTGCACCAGCTTCGTCGGGACCACACATTTTTTGACAAAACACTTAAGAATGTCTACATTTGTAATGAACACTTCATAGAGGATTGTTACGAAGTCAGTTACAGATACGAAATGCTGGGTGCAAAGATCAAGAAAGATGCTGTTACAAAAATTAATATTCTAAAGTTCTTGACACCGCTCAGTTTAAACCATCAAAAATTCTCAACAAATAAACGTGATTATTTTCCAATGGAGCATGTTATACTGATCACACAGAGTTCGACTTTCTTTGATTGTTTATTCATCTACGTCCCAGAAAAAATTGCTTCAAATACCCTGCATTATTAATTAATATTTTTATCCTTTAAAGGAAACATAATTTGGACTTGTTCTGTTAGGCTTGTTATGTCTCTATTTGTAGCATTTATTCCATTTGCAAAAAAAGTGGCCATAGATTTCTGCCAATTTTTTTTCTCAGTTATTGAGGATATTGTTCTCACTGAATTTATAAAATAAAAAGTGGGAGTCACCGTGCTTGTTTAAGAGAAAATGAGCATTTATTTCGCTATTGAGCTTAGTTTGAGGTAAATCTCTTACGTTTTGTATGCGCTCATTTGCGCGCGCTAATGATGCAAAAATCGTGCGCAGTAGGAATGTTCAATGCAAAACTAGGGAATCACCTTAAAGGAAAAGGTCATTCTAAAAGGCTTTTTGTCTTCACCTATAGCAAGTTAACATTCACCTTTTCCACTAACCAAAGTTTCATCCTCTAAAAGGCCTGTTATCCTGAAGCAATTCACCTTGAAAGAAGCCCAAAAGTTGACTTTGAAGGCCACCATTTCATTCAAACTGTGTATGGCAGCTAGGCTGTGTTTTTGTGACCTGATCATTCTGTTTGACTCGAACTCAGTGAAAAGGAGAAAAAACCTGCAAATGACTTGTCATCCTTCACAAGATTAGCAAAATGTATTTTTCCAACCAATAATTATCCACTTCACTATCTTCACTGCTATCATTTTCTTCGGAGTTTGGAGCATGTTTGGCTCAAAATAATACAGCTCAAAGGGAGCTATAACCCAGAATTGTAGTCAAAAGAAGGGAATCAATTTGAACCAATCTCTTGGACGAATTGACATTGCAAAAATGCAGCCTAGCTGTTGAGTACTGTTCAAAATGGCTGCAATGATGTCAAATTTTGGGCTTCTTTGGAGACGATTTTCAAAGGAAAACCTGCCCTTTAGAGGCTGTAACCTCAGTGAGTGACTAAACTTAGTGTGATGTTTTTATTTGCATTGACAAAAAATATGTTTTTTTGAGTGATGTTTTCCTTTTTAATGTAACACCAATTGCTTTGAATTCAGGAAGCGAGACGATCATTGCGCCAAGAGTTAGTTGAAGTATTTGGCTGTATGTGTGGCTTAGAGAAGGAAATTCTGTCAGAGCTGCTGTGCTCTGTCTTACCAACAGAACTGGCTATAGGGATCATGAACAGTAAACATGGTAATTACAGTTTTAAGTATATCATTTGCAGACTCAGTATTAGCCGTTTGTAATTTATTATTGCTATAACCTCTTTGACTGTGGGCAGAGTTGGAGTACTTTGGTATATTACTGTTCTGATGAGGTTAAAAAATGTTAGACTTAAAAAAAGTCCCAGCAGGCTAAAACCAAACCCAAAACAAGTCCAACAGCCCATAACATAACCCACAGAAGTCTAGTTTTGTTCAACTTTGTTTAACTTTGTTTAACTACAGCTGAACTTAAGCCTCGATCTTAATAATGTCTCTAACTGGCTAACAGTGAATGGTCTTTTTCTCAACCTAAAGAAAACTGAGTGCATTGTATTTGGAACTCGGCAGAGGCTAATTAGATCTGAATCCAATGGTCCGCTTTGCATGGAAGGGAAGGAAGTTAATCAAGTAAAGTCGTTCAAGTATCTAGGAGTCTTACTAGATGAGTGTTTATCTTTCAACGATCACATAAGCTATGTAGGGTCAAGAGTTGCCAGCAGACTTGGCCTCCTGTCACGATTACGAGCTTGTTTATCCACAGAAGCAGCAAATAAGATCTATTTGTCCACAGTGGTACCGATATTATGTTATAGCGATATATGCTTTTACCCTTTGGGAAGCACTAACAGAAAGACTCTTGAACACCTGCAACGACAAGCTGCGAGAATCGTATACGGTTTTAAACCTGACTTTGCCACGGAATCAATTCTTGAGAATCTACGCTGGCCACCTCTTACAAGATCTATGGAAAAGCACTGTGCACTGTTAGTTAACAAGTGCTTGGTCAGAGAAGTTCCTTCATACTTTAAAGACTATTTCATGTTACGCAGCCAGAGCGACAACCAACAAAGATGTACTAGATTGTCAATCACTGACATTATTCTTCCTAAATTTCATCTAGATGTCGCTAAAAAGTCTTTTTACTATCATGGTGCATTGGCATTCAATAGTCTTCCAATGAACATTAAGACTTTACCACCTAAGGACCATTTCCCGGCTATCTCCGCTTTTTATTCTTAAGCTATTTTTAGAACATCTTAACACTTTTGCGCTCTCTTTCTATAGTAGTTAGAGATATATGTAATATTTAGTAGTTATACGTAATATTTATTGATATATGTATATTTATAATTTATATTCACTATCTTTTATTTAATGTTATACAGGGCCCTTGTTGATACCAGTCCTGTGACTGAAGGGGCTACCCTGTTTAAACATCAATTATTATTATTGACTTCAAAAGGTGACCCATTCGTTATGCTTTTTGTTAAGCCCAATTACAAGACCTTACCAAAATCTTTCATCTCGCAAAATATCACTAAATACTGGCCCTGAATGATGTCCCATAATAGTGGCTCGTTTGGTTTCTTTAACTCAGAATCTATATATATAGGTCTATATATTTAGTGGCTCATTTGGCTCATCTCTGGTTGAAAGAACAAGGAATAATCTCTGTATATGCGGTAATTCCTAGGTCCATATAATTATTTAGTAGCTTGTTTGGCTTTGCAGTGGATGACAAGGGAGCAAATGACCCTAACTACCCGGCTCGTTTGGTCAGTGATTACCCAAGAAATTCCTCAGATTACAAATTTTAAATGCCCCTATCTCTGGTATATATTATATAAGTACCCCGTTATCTTTTGGGCTGCCTGTCCACCCTACTGTCCTCCTGCTAGGCAGAGCAACTGACTGACTGACTGATACTGTAGCTGGCTTGAGAGTGGGGAAATGGGAAACTTGACAACGAGGACCTGGAAATTGGAAACTGACTCAAAGTCCAACCAATGGAGAGATGATCCTGTCGTGATCATTGTTATTAGCACAGTCACTGAAAAATTGTGCAATGTTTTCATTGCAGATATTCTCACGCAGTGTCATTGTGCTTTGTTACTGACAATGATCTTTTCAACTGGAGAATCAGTTCCATTTACTGTTTATGGTAAGAGCACAGTCTGTAGGCCGTATCATTCAGTGTCCATATATTATTAAACAGGCTAATTTAAGAGAAAATGTGCGAGCTTTTCGTCAGGGCAAACAAAACTTCCTCTTTAATGCAGGTGTCCTTATTAAGTGACTGTCTGTAGAGCAGGGTTCTCCTGTGTTCCTTTCCTTCCTTTGTGATTTCTTGCATTTTTCAATGTTTTTCTGAAATAAATCTTGTTACTCAACGTGTAAATTCACAGATCAGGTGAATGATGGATTTGTGGATTTCATTATTGACATCATTGAAAGTGCTGGCAGCGGTGAGCGTGGTGAAGAGGTTGTAGATGCTCTTGTTCCTCTCATTCTTGCATTCAACCAACACTTTGTAGGTAAGGATACCTGGAATTTTGTGACAGAAACTATGCCAAATTGTGTTGAATATGTAGGTTGAAAAAGTTTTTGCTGAAAGTGTGTCAAGGCACTAACAAGCTGGGAAAATTAAAATCTCTGATGCTCTTTTAAACAGGGATTTAAAAAAGTGCTGATAAGCCATCTGGAACATTGTTCAAAGTAGTTTTTCTTGTTGGGCCAGCAACTTTTTATTTTACTTGCCCAGTGAGCAAGGGCTTAGGCATGTTTTAAACCAACAAAATAATGACAAAAGCAAACTAAGACTTGCTGGGGACAACCGAAATTTGAGAGATGCTTGTTCTATTGAGAAAAAATATATTGCTTTAGCTTGTGATCAGTCAATAAGTCATAGAATTCAAGATTTACAATTCTCGCAACTATAACCAATATGCCCCAGGAATGTTTGCCTCCACTGAGTTGGTTTCCAACAATTCTATAAATATGAGCAGACTTAAGCATTGTTCTTTACCAGAGTGTACTGTTCAGTGTGTCTGTGAAATTGATCTACTGTTTCTTTTTCAACTCTATTAATTTGTGGCACAACCTTTTTAAACAGATTTTCAAAGTAATATTGTGATGAGGGTACTGGTTTCCCGTGGAACAGCTAAAACACTGAGCGAGAAAATCATGTTACTTATCAACAGAGAGGGTTAGTACACAACTACACCATAATCCAGTGGAAATAAATATTAAACCTGTTGCCAAAACTATAATAATTACAATAACAATAATAATAATAATAATAAAATGAGCACATCCCAGAACCAGTGGTGGAAAGCTCAGACATAAAGATATTGTGGGATTTTACGATCCAGATGGATAAGAAATTATCGCACAATACACCAGACATTGTGGTTGTCGAGAAGACCAGCAAGACATGTCATATCATGCCCTGGTGACTGCAGAATTAGACTGAAAGAGGAGGAAAAGGTCAACAAATATCGTGATCTAGCCTTTGAAGTCAAAACCCTCTGGAAGCTGAAAAAGGTTACCACTACACCAATTGTTATAGGAGCATGGGGGACCTTTACAGACAGACTGGAAAAATACCTCGAGGATACCCGTGTTGGGCTTCAGGCCCACAAAATGCAGAAGACTGTGCTGTTGGGCTCAGCCCGTATCCTGAGACAAGTTTTGGATTGCTGAGGCTGCTTGTTGCAGCTTGCGCCAGAACCTCCAGCATGACATTTTCGGACATAATAATAATAATAATAATAATAATAACAATAACAATAATAATAATAAACAATAAAACCTTTATTAACAAATTCTTAAACAATAGACCCTTCTCCAAAATGGTGGCCAAAATTTAAAATAAGTCAAAGTTAAAAACATATACCAGCACTAGAAAGAACACCTTTAGTTTAGTAACCCTGCAAAGTTTCAGCATTTCAGGTGTAATATAAGCTGAGAAAATGTAAGTTGAAAATTGAAAAATTTAGAGACGTTTGTATGACTGGGGGTATAATGCATACCCCCAGTTATACAAACGTCTGGTCTGCAAGGGGCATCGCATTCAGCCAAGAATTTGTGCCCTTGTCTCTCGATTGATTGACCAGTCGCAGCAGGTCCGGGGAGAGGCTTAAAGCAATGCTATCCATTTTCTCTTTGGCACTTGCTCTCTTAAGTGATTGTTGATGCCTCTTTAGCTCTTCTGTAGATGATCTTTCTCCTGCCACCATGATGGAACTCTGATGTAATAGAATCTACGTGCGCTGTGGTTATTAGTCTCTTAATAATAATAATAATAATTGCGTTTGTAGAACGCAGTTCATAATGCGGTCTTGAGTTGAGTTTTATGGGAGTGACATCATGGTAAGTTGTATCAAAGTTGCGCACCAATTTGGCCAGCCCGCAGCAGGGGCGAAACGAATTACATCATCGCCAAACCATGTGCTGTATATTTCTTTGGAGTGCGGTTCTCGGAACAGATATAATTTTATATTTGTTTGAAAGGTCAGACCTTTCCTGGGTCAAACAGGTCTCAGATTACAAAGTTATGCTGAACCCACACATTAAAAAAAGTTTCTTTAAAAAAAAAAATTACTTCAAAGCGATATATCACTTTCGCCTTAATAGCTACCACAAAATCTATTTCCTTAACAATCCAGCCTCTCTCATGTGGAAATTTCAGCAAAATCGAACAAGACAAGTTTTAAAACTTTTATTTAAAATTTGTAATTAATACCTCGCTCAAGTGCTTATCAAGTTCTTGAGTAAACACAGGGAGCCGCTGTGGCCCATAGCAAGTGAAAAACCTGAAAACGAAGCAACGTTTTGATCCGAGAAAAAAAAAATTGAATGGGAACACCTTTATCAAACTTTTCTTAAGTGATTTAGACAAGAAAATAACCACGACGAGCTACAAAAGAGAATGAAACAAAAACAAAGCCGGTAATTTATTCAATTTGTTAACCTCGTGTCCTTTGTCACGTACAGGTTAAAAAAGCTTACCTCTTAATAATTTTAGCCTTAGAAGCCAGTAACTGGTCGCGAATTAATTTCTATATCCTTACAAATGTCCTGACTTCCATCTTTAAAAGATTTGGTCCTGATTTTTGAGCAAATATACATTTTGCCGATGCTGGCTTGCATATTCTTGAGTGGGGGACAGGCCGGATGTAATGCCGATTTTCTGTCACGCTTTTAAGTCACCATGACTTTATTTATACTGGTAGGCAGGAGGGGTGGATAGAAAAAAGGACACCTTTACACGAATGCACTCATAATCTATGATTACTTCTAGTATTAATAATTATAATGATAATAATGCGTGATGCGCAGAACGTGTGCGCACTAACAAAAGTAGGCACCATCCTTAATATGTTTTGAAAAAGTATTGAATGATTATCATTCTTATTTGTTTTACAGTACTGAGTCTTTATTATTCTTATTTGTTTTACAGAGGATCCCATAGCCATGTTTCAATATCCTCGAGCTTGTCCTGACTCGGTGCTCAAGTTTCTTACAGACATCTTTTCATCACAAGATACTTCTGAGTTTTTCTACACCTCAGACATGATGATTCTTATAGAGATTGTTTTGCGACAGTTGGTAGATCTTTCTCCTGGAGCTGGGGTACGTTGTCAGTATGATTGAGTGACTGGCTAAAAGTCTCTCTGTCTGCCTGCCTGACTGACGGATGGACAGATGAACTGACTGACTGACTGGCTGACTAATTAATTGAATGATATATTGTTTGATTGATTGATTTCATTGGTCCACAGATGAGAACAGAATACATATCTTTACTACACCAAATCCTGATGAATTCTAACTACAGTGAATACAAACATCAAGCTAATGAACTATTGGTTTGCCTCAAGAGAATTAGTGAGGAAGAAGACAAAGAAAGCGAAAAAGATAGACTCATTGCACAAGAAATTCTAAAGCACTCTGCAAAATATTTCTGAACGGAGTGATAATTTACAATGGTTGCTAACTCTTTCAGCTGTAGTGTCAGTATACAAATAGACCAACATTGATATATTAAAATTCAGCCTAACACAATTGACCTCAATACAAGGCTCTGGGTAAGAAACCCCACAAACTCTGTAGTTATTCCCCGGGACCTCATACTGAGATCTTTTGTTTTAGGCTGAATTTTTATGTATCAAAATTGGTATATTGAACACACTCTTCTAAAGTGACAACCTCTAAGCTTAATTTCCAGAAGCACACATATAGTAGTTTGTCCTTACATTATACTGCCAAGCTGTCATTAAGAATAAGAAATTCATATATATTGGCTACCCTTTATCAATTAAGCTTCAGCTCTGTTTTGTAAGCTACTACCCGAGTCTGTATGTGGCTAAAACCTGAAACTAAAATCTTTTTGCTCTACAGCCCCCACTCTCCCCCTCGGAAAAAAGAAAATTCCTGCCAGCATACACCTCAATAATATTGGACATCTGTCTTTGAAGTTTGGCAGTAAGAATGTATGTTGGCAAGTTGCAGAATAAAGTATATATATTTATAAGGAAGCAGATTTCACTTTGTACATGATATTATTTGTCAATTCTACTAATTTTTGCAAAATGGGCATAAGGTATAATAAAGATAAGAAAATAATATAATATGATGTCATGGCTTTTTAAAGTCTCATCTTTAGACATTCCCTGATCTGTTGAATTATGATCTCCATGTGAAAAGCTGCATCTTTTATGGAAATACGAAATTGTCCATTTTTGAAAAATTCAGTTTTTCTTTTTGTATTATTAATGGTTCATTTCTATCCCTTTGTTTGTGTTTTAAAAGGCGTCGTTGATATTGTTTAACTTGCCCCCTGATTAGCCCAAGATTTGTCCTGCTGGTCAACAAATGGAATTGTGTGTGTGGCATTCACTCAACATAAAGGAATAGGGGTTGTAAAAATATTATTTTGTTTATAAATCCTGTGCAAATGCAAGACCAGGTTTTGCAGAAAATGAGTGGTTGTGAACACCAGCGGCTGAGATGTGTCCCTTGCCCATGCAGCCTGCATAGCTGGTAGTTTAGTCAATGTAGAGTGTATGAACAAGCCACAAGAGCAGCGATGCAGCAAGTGGCCTGGAGTGGATCACGCTTTACACAGTGCTATACCTTAACAAACTAAACCACCAGCTATGCAGGCTACAGCCCATCCTCTTTCTACACTTCTTTAAACCAATCAGAATGCTTGTTACATGATCATCTCATTCTAAAATATTTTACTGCATTATTTTATTTCCACTAATATAATTGTACTACTAATGTTATACATGGTGTAAAGTTTTTTTTTTTCGCTTCAATACACAGAAGAGTAGGCAGCTGCTGTATCCTGTGGTTTTTTAATTGTTTTGTTCTGATCTGAGTGATGCCATTGAGTCCATGTGGTGAAGTAATAAATGTTATGATTCCCAAGTCATTTGAATGACCACAATTTTAAAAGTTCTATTAAGTTTCAGTCAAACTTGAATCCTTTTCTTGATAAGTCTTCCCTTGCATCTTTTATTTCCTGCAAAAAAGAAAGAATACTTGGCTACTAAAATCATGTTAACCACACGGCTCACATGGTCTCCTTGGTGACAATAGCAACCCTACAAAAATTCTACAAGATGGGACTCCATACTATAGCTAGAAAGTAGGTGAAATACCTGTTTTAACGATTCTGAAGCTTCCTCGCAGTCATTGAAGGTAGCTACACGGTATCCTATTGTGGCTAAAGAATAACACTGAAAAGGAAATCACAGATCGTAGTATTGTAACTTCTACTAGGAAGATGATCTTCGAATTCTATGAAGAGTGCCACAAAGCTTATACTAAGCGTTCAAAATAGAAACATAGATAGTCGATTTACTCACTCCAAAGACAATCAGAGCATATACTGGCATCTGTAAAAGAAAAAGAAGCGGTTTAATTTACAAGTTAAATACGTTCAAGCCTAAATAAGACGCTTCTGACAGTCTTTTTGTTATGTACAGTTTCGGATCTTACCGGCCATATCACTTCCTTTGCCTTGTAAGATACTTTTAACGGTAAAATATCCGTTAATAGTGTAATCCAAATCGAGAACGCTAGTCCAGCAAATACAATCCATTCCGTAAGTTTAGTCATGTTGTAGAAGACTGCACTGACTCTGCACTGTACGAAGAAAGTCAGGAAGTAGGCCGGAATCGGCCGGAAGCAGAGAAATCTCTTGGTAGTCAGCGGCATATGCCATTGATAACATGACTGTTGTGTAAGATGACTCCCAGTACAGCAACCTCGTTCCCAGGGCCTTCTCCCGGACGTGGGAGCAGGGCAAAACGAGACTGCCAGAACAGACTTAGTGTGAAATCTGCTGGAAAAATATAAATGACCACTATAATTTACGTGGACAGTCTGACATACACTGTAAAATTAAGGAACCTTGTTGATTCATGATTTATTTAAAACCAGCACTCAATGAAAAATGTTGGCAGTGAGAAACTTCTTCTCTACTAGCCATTTATATTTTTTCCAGCAGATTTAACTAAGTCTGTTTATTTTCATTTACTTTTTCATGGTCATTACTTTCCTTATTTGGTATTAGTCTTGATGTTTAAATTTAGTTTAATTTTAGGTAACAGTTACTTCTGAAAATTTATGTTGGAGCATACAAAATGATAAGTTTATAAATGAAAGTTTCTACGTGTATTGTCTCGTTATGTTTGTAACTGCAGTTTGTTATTTTTACTTAAGCAGGACTAGTTTATAATGTGGCTAAATGTTTTTTTAGGGTAAGTCAAACACAAAACAATGCTGGCCAGCAGTCACTACCTGGGCATTGGTGCAGGGTGGCCTGGGGCTATGTGCAGGGGTCCTTATGTGGTTAACAGCTCGGCTTGGGATGTCAAGTCATTCCGTGTTTGTTTTCACTACCCGATACTTCTTGCTAAATTTATTCCCAGCCCGCCGCTCTCTCTTGGCATGGTTTCTTCGTTTCCACTGTTCTTTCAGTGTCACAGTGCCTGGTGGTTGCCGCTCACAGGGATTTCATGGATACCCTACATGTTCAGCTGGGATTGACTCATGGCCCCACCTTCCTTATTTCAGGCACCATTCCCCAAGCTCATATATGGCTGAGATAATTTGGTTTTATCAACTGGGTTGATAATGTGAATTGGCCACCGTAAAGAGATTCAGAAGCTTCGATTCGGTGGCCAATTCACATTATCAACTCAGTTGATAAAACCAAGTTATCTTGTAATACTCCCACCGACGCAGCACCACAGTTTATTTAGAAACTTACCCCCTTTACTCATATATGGTTGATTAGTTTAATGTTTATGCACTGAATTTAGCTCAAACCATGTAAAGTGAGTCCTTGCTCTAATTATCACTTTGAATCATATTTTGCCACAAAACTTTTATTTTTTACATGCAAACACAGTACAAAACACAAAGCACATTATCTGAACAGTAGCAACCATTGCCAGCTTTGATTTCATTAGGAATAAACACTAGTCTTTTTAATTGAATAAAAATATATTTGAATAATATTATTAACAGTGAGCTTGTTGTTATTGCACTCTCAACATTGTTATTCATCCAACAAGAAATCTTTGATCTGTTCTTTCATCTGTGTCCTGTGATGAAATTTCATTGCAGCTTCCAACACAGAAGAAGGCAAATCACTCACAGTGAACTTTGAATCTTTAAGCGTGAGCCGGCAGCCATAACAAAATGAATCTACAATGTTTTCTTTGGACAACACCTGCTCAGAAGATGAGGACGAACATCCACTGCCGCAACCACGACAACAACCACTAGCAGACTGGGGAGTGTTTTTATCATCAATATTGAGCTTGATGGAACTCACACTGTCTGTCAGAGTGGACAGAAGGGTTGGGTTCACACTCATTGGAACTCCACAGAGAGCACAGGCTGCAACATCTTCAGAAACTTCCTTAACAGACAACTTGTCTCCAGTCCTGAAGATTGTACTGACAGTGAATGGAAAATTGGCCTGGAGACCACTTACAAAATCTTCTGTTAAACGATCAATACTGGCATGTGCATGACTCATTGTTCCCAGTGTGGGTATTGACACAGTTTCAACATTGTGGATGAAGTTGTAAAGCGCAATCTCCTTGGTCATAAATTCCCGCATGGGTCTTACAAAGATGACATCACCATGGCGGTCATCAATGAAGCCAGTGTCGTATGGCAAATCACCACCCCTCCCTTGAGATATGTCTGATAACAACCGGACTGAAATCCTTGAGGCACAGTCTGCAAACATTATCTTGGAATAACCTATATTCCTGGCAGTTGCAAGCAGAAGTTTGCCACGCAGAGTCCTGAGCAAGTCCTCCTTCGCTGTCATTGATGATGTTGCATCAAACACATTCTTCAATTTTTCTGCTTGGTGAGTTCTGGTCTGCTCTCCTTCAACCTTGTTGCAACACATTGCGTCATCTTGAAGATACTGTCCTAGAGAAAAAATGTCTTCCAACTTTAACAGATGAAATGGAAGTTTTGTCCTTGATGCTACGCCTTGGATCTGTTCGATGTAATTAGCTCGCTCTTCTCCACTTTGTTTTAGAACTTCTCCCTCGTCTATAAATGCTATTCCGGTTTCAAATCGAAGCTTTTTGACGGCCGTGTCACTCAAACCCTCACAAACTAAGTGCAACATAGCACTGGAAGACGGACCTCCGGAAAAAGCCAGTAAAACCTTTTCTCCAGCCTTTATTGCACGTGATTTTCCGATAGTTGCACGGAATTTGTGCGTGAAATAAGCAAGAAAACAAGGCTTACAAAGCGGATCATTTAGTCGGACGACCACAACCGCCGGGCTAATTGAGCATTTCATACATGTTCGTCCATTGCGATTTTTTTCTTTGCACGGCTTGTTTTGTAACTCGGATGGGACGTTTTCTAAATCATCCTCTTGTACACTGCACATTACTGGTAAGAAAAAGTTTCAAAAGAATTAGACCTAGCCAAAAATTCAACGTGATCCGGCGGCCATTTTGATATATGCGTAAGTAGTGCGCATGACGAAGAAAACCCCGCTGACCATGTCTATCCGCAAGCTAAAAATCTCCATATTTCCCGCATATTTCCCACTTCTCCCACGTTAGCATCCCACGTCTCCAGGCGTTGATATATTCTACCTCCGCCCTTGAGGGCTTTCTCACATGAAATCCAAGTCTGACACGCGGCGAAATTCAAGGCGGACAAAAATGGCTGACTCAATTTTTAAGAAGTCTGCGAGGATAGCGTCTGTTGTTGCTTTGTATTGGTAAGCATATTGATATGTTGTACGTTGAGGTTCATGTATGAATGATAGACAGTCATCGGCAAACGCAGCTGCAGTTTTAAAGTTGCCACGTTGTTGGGTTTGTGAAATTCCCAGTTTCGTACAGATAACGTACATCTTTCCTTCGTTTGACACTTGTCGTGAATTCTTAACTCACAGGATAGTCTCGATATCAATGGTATTTTTGAACAAGTATCTTCTTAGCAGTCCGGACTTGAAGGTAGGTGCATCAAATAGCAAATTAAGTAAGATTTTACATCACTCAGCAGGAAATGTTTTTCTTTGATACAAGAGAGAGCGGTCACCAGAATTAATTATAGCTAA
>CM042756.1:137727-155626 GCA_022496165.2 Catalaphyllia jardinei
CCCCCCCCCCGGGTTTATATTACAGTTAATGACGTAGTGTACTGTTTATGTAGAAAAGGGCTCAAAAACTCACTGACACGGTTAAAAGTAACTGCAACAATAACATGGTTTGAGAAAAATAGAGCAAAGAAAGGGTCTAACAAAACAGTAACGTTGAGTTCATGCAGCAGGTATTACAGCCAGTCGTTAGAAAAAGACATACTCCTAATATTTTGAGTCTTGTCTTTTAAACCTAAACTAATGGCAACATGGCTGACTAAGTTTTAAAGAGACCATAGAATTCAGGAAAGGCCATCATTTAAGGGGCATTGTCATGCTATTTGGCAACTTTATAAAAAGCCAGAAGGTGTCTTCGCATCCAGTGAACTTCAAAAACTAATGATTTAGTTTTGTTATTTAAGACTATTTGAATGTACTGAAACTGTTTCCTGTCACCTGTTGCTATGGATGGCATGGGTGGAAATGGATTGAAATTTGAAAAAATTGACCAATTTTTTCAAGTTTTGATGCTAAGTGTTTCAAAAATCCTCAAGAAATTTATTATGGTTAGCCCTCTCTGATAAAATTCATTTGATATCTTCGTCGTAGCATTACAGAAGAATTTTGTTTATGATTAAAGCCTCAAAGTAATGATCTCAGCACAGAATTGACCTAAAAAGGCAAAATCCTCGTGACACTGCCCCTTTAAATGGAAGCGCATAAACAGAGGAGGTGGCTATGATCTGGAAGTGCCATGTGAAAATGATTTTCAAGGGGCTTTAAAAAAAATTCAATCCAAAATGCTGACAAGACTTTTGTTTCAAGGCAGAAACAATAATATTCGGCGATTTAATGATTTGTGAAAATAAACAAGGAAATCAATTACCTGGTGTGCTATTTGTAATTGTATGAACTACTGTAATATTTGAGTGGTTTCCTTTTACAAACAGGTCAAGACAATAGAAACAACTTGTCGGACTTAACTGCGACCGCTTAATAGAGGTGACCGCTCAATAGAGGTCAAAATTACAGAAATTAAGGGAAGTAATTTTCGGGACTCTGACAACTGACCGCTTAATACAGGTTCCACTGCACATGTAACTCTTACAATAGGGCCATTTATACGAGAAAAATAAGCAGCGGATTACACAAGCCACGGCTTAAATAAGACACGAACTGTACCATTTATACATTCATGGCTTATATAAGACGAGAAGACTGATCCTAGCGTCATGGCGGAAAGACGCCTCTGATAACGCTCCGACAGAAATATGGTTTTCTGCGCCTAATACCCTTCATAGCTGTTATTCGGGAGCTTGTTAGCTAGGCTTTTTGAACTGTTGGGAAGAGAAGCTACTTAAATGAGAAGGAAAAGATGGAAATGCGGGTCAAGTTCTTCAGAATACCCGTCCACTTATTAGCATCTCATTGAATAAGAATAGCAACTATTGTTATATTCCTCGTTCTTTAAAGCACACCCACACATATGAATGGAGTGGACGGGTATTCTGAAATTGCTTGTAACCGACGGCCTTGCAGAGTTACACGCTGACCTTAAGCCAGGTGAAATTTTCGATTCAAAAGCTTGAAGATAGCATAGATTTTACCCAAGGCGAAGTTGACACCTTAAAAGAGCAAGTCAAAGAGAAATCGAAGAAGCATGTGACCGACGTCGAACTACTGCATCAAAAGGTCGCCAAGTTGGAGCTGAAGCTTAAAGAAGAAGTTGAGCGCATAGTCTCTCCTCATAATCCCTGCTGAAATTTCGAAAGAAAAACCGACTGCCAGCAGTCTACAAAACCCCCGAGTCAGAAGATGAGAGCTGTAAAGCTATCAGTTACGATGTCATTTCAAGCTTCGGTGTCAACACCTCTCAAATCCGGTTCCATACGGTACACAGCTTCGGAAAGAAGGCCGAAGATAGATGCAGACCAATTATTGCCAGGTTCGTTTGTCGGGAAGACAGGGACTGGAATGAAAGAGGTAAGTTTAAGCAATCCACTACCTATCCTGAGGCGTATATAACGGAAGATTACGTCATTAAAGGTAGATTTCTTTATATTGTCAAGGACAGGTACAATCATGAGAATATTCCTGGTTTCCTGAAATAATTCAATATTTTAATCATAACTAATTTGTTTTTCCTATGCAAATCTCGTGCATTTTTTGAAGCAAATGAAATTAATTCCCGAAGGAAAATAAGAAAAAAATATCGCTTTTAGGTTGCAGAAAACTTTGATTCTCTTCAGTTTCGTTAATTAACACCTCTGAAATATGTTAGGACTCAAGTCTAACAAGGCGAGCACATTTTCAGTGATAGGTCCTCGCACATTTTTAAACATTTACAAAATTCTGAACATTGCTGCACTTTATGCTCTAATGACTGTTTTAGCATCCTAGATCACGGTTCCACCACCTTCCAGCTGAAGATAAAAGAAGCTATTCTTATTCAATGGGAAAAACCTTCTCTTCTAGTAATCATCAACTTTATCACGTTAATTTAAAACTTTCTTTGTAATATTTTACATTGTCATGTTTCCTTTTGTCTTTATAGTTAATTAGCATTTTTGGTTCACACTGTATATTCAACTCTGTACTTTGTACTTTAAACTGAAGATGACAGAAGTTTCTGTCGAAACATGTTTTTTAAGTTAAAAAGTGTCGTGTTATTTCTTAAGATATCGATATGTCTGCTACTATCTAGACCTTTTGATAATAAGGCAGATTTATTATATGTGATATTGAAACTAATGAGAAACTTATCACCTTAGCTACAATATATGCGCCAAATGAAGACGATCCCGATTTTTTTGAAACACGTTTCTTTTAAAGGAAGATGGGTATGTAAACAAATCAAAACAGCAATTAAAGCCGTCCAAGAGAAATGTATAGAGGATAACACTGTGGATGCTGCCCCTACTTGGGAGATGATCAAACTAAAAGTTAGAGCTGAACAATCTATGGTGTATGCAAGAACGAAACAAACTAACATGTCAAGGATAGAAGAAGAGTTGGAAAAGACTAAATTGGCTGCAAAAGGAAATTGTTCGTAGCTCAAGGGACGAACCTGGAAAGCAAAAAATGAATAGAGAATTAGGGAAAAAGCACAGAGAACTTGAACAAATAATAGAACATAAAACTAAAGGCGCAATCTTAAGGTCGAAATGCAGATGGTACAACGAGGGGGGAAAGAATGCGAAATGTTTTTTAAACCTTGAAAAAAGACATTATAAAAATGGCGTAATCAACCAACTAAAGATCGATGACGACAAATTTGTCACGTCTGATAAAGACATCTTGAATGCCTGTGAATCCTTTTATAAAAATATTTACAGCTCTAGTTTTCAACGTGGCGATTGCAAGGACACTCGAAACATCTTCTTTCCTAAGACGAATTAAAATTTGCTAACTCCAGAGGGCAAAGAAAAATGCGAAGGCCTCTTAACCAAGGAGGAATATTTACAAGCTCTAAAAGGCGTGAGCCTCAACAAAACGCCAGGCTCTGATTGGCTGTCTGTAGAGTTTAACAAGGTGTTCTGTAGCGACATATCTGATCATCTTTTAAATGCCCTTAATTACGCCTACCATAAAGGACAACTATCAGTAAGTCAGAAACAGGGAATAATAAAGTTAATACCCCAAAAAGATGCAGAGCCCTATTGTGTAAAAAACTGGCGACCGATAACCCTTTTGAACTGTGACTACAAAATAGCAGCAAAAGCTATTGCAAACCGTCTCAGAAATGTAAACCTTAAGATTATCAATAACGATCAGACTGGCTTTCTCAAGGGCAGATGCATTGGCGAAGATACAAGATTAATTGATGGCATAATAAATCACACTGAGGCTAACAACATTCCTTGCTTATTACTGTTTTTAGACTTTAAAAAAGCTTTTGACACAGTGGAATGGCCTTTTATTTGGAAAACACTAGACTCGTTTAATTTCGGACAGTCCATTACAAATTGGATCATGCTTTGCTATCAGAATATAGAAAGTTGTGTTTTAAATAATGGGTGGGCAAGTAATTTCTTTGCCCTTGAAAGAGGTGTCAGAGAAGGCTGCCCCCTTTCCCTCTACATCTTTTTACTCTGCGTGGAAATATTAGCGGAAAGAATTAGGACAAACAAAGATATGGAGGGAATTTTTATCAAAGGAAACGAAATTAAAATTAGCCAATATGTCGACGACACCACACTTATCCTTAATGGCTCGTAAAAATCTCTTACCGACGCTCTGCATGATTTTGAACTATTTAGCACTATATCTGACCTGAAACTCAATAACAAAAAAAAAAACAGGCATTTGGATCGGCTCTTATACTGGTCGTGATGATCAGCTCATACTCTCTCCCTTATCAGCCAATCAACAGGTGTTGGACGAGGTCAATAATACCTTCTATAAATTTCTTTGGAATAGTAAGGGAGACTTAATAAAGAGAAGCATTATGATTAGTGACTATGAAAATGGGGAACTTAGGATGCTTGATCTAAACTCCTTCAATAAAGCACTTAATCTATCGTGGGTGAGAAAATATTTAAACGACATAGTGGAAAATGGAAGCTGCTGTTTGACTTTCAATTAGAAGATTATGGTGGAGTAGAGTTCTTCAGAGGCAACCTCGACAGGAAGGACGTTTCTAAATACATCAGTGTGTCGGACCCTTTCATTACGGTAGTTGTGCAAATGTGGACAGAATTGAGTTTTGAGGATACAGTAAAATCCATACAACACCTTTTGTCATTAAACTTATGGCACAACTCTCTCTTAAAGGTCGGGAAGAAGCCAATTTATTACAAATCATGGTCCGCTAAGGGAATTCAAAAGGTCAGCACTTGATGAGAGACGAAAGCAAATTTCTATCCTGTACTGAATTTAAGGAGCGCTTTGATGTCGAAACGAACTTTCTTACTTTTTATGGTGTTTTTTCATCTACAAAAAACCTGCGAAATAAGGTTAAAACGCAGCCCCCTACAAAAGGAAACTGTGAACGCTTTATTGATGTCTTTCTAAGCGTTACCAAAACAAACAGAATGGTTTCAAAAATGCGTTAGCTCTATACAAACTAGCCCTAGTAAAGGTAAAAAAATGGCTTACTGACTGCCAAATTACCTGTTTTAATTCCATTAACTGGAAAGTGGTATACAAACTCCCCTATAGTTGCACAAAAGTATATCGAAATTAATAATTTTTCAGTTTAAGCTTCTCCTAAACAAAATAGGTGTAAGACCAGATGATCTTTGTACTTTTTGTAGAGATGAGAGATCTCTTATCCACCTTTTCTGGTCTTGTAGAGAGACCAATCTATTCTGGAAAACTTTCAAGATTGGCTAATTAAGAATCTCATATCATTGAAACCTAATAGCTCTCTATCATCAGCTGCAGTCCTTGGTCTAAACGCTAATTTCTTTTCTAACACAAAACAATATTTCTTTTTCCTGGTTGCTAGATATTACATTTGGACCCGTGAGACGCGTGAAACAAATCCTAAGATTGAAGGCTTTCCCAGCTTTCTATCTACCTTGAGCCCTACGGAAATTATCCCCATAAATGGATTATATAACAAACTAGACAGAAACCATGTGAGATCCTTCTTTTCTACGTTTTTGATTGGACGAACTTATCATTGACTCAAATATTTCCTTTTATCCAAGTACAATAGATATAATTTTATAAGTAATGCTACTGTTAATTAACAAAAAAGGAAATTTTTCAGTATTGACAATACATATTATTGTGATTAAAGTAATGTTAGTAATGTAGTAATGTAGCAATGTAGTAATGTAGCATTGAAGTAAGGTAGTAATGTAGTAAGGTAGTAATGTAATAATGTACTAATGTACTTACTAATGTAGTAACGTACTTTAAGGTACTGTGTTGTCAGTATAGTATTGTAATGTAAGAAATGAACGGTAAATTTAATGTAACATGTAATGTAATGCAGTGTAAATTAGAACTTTTCCAATTAAAAAAAGATGGGAAGTGCTTGTATAACTGGTTGACAGCTTATTCGTAACTAATGCCTCATTTCACTGTTGGCCGTCATGACAATCGCAGAATTGCACGAGCTTTCACTCGAGCATGGGAAAACCTTGCACTTGAGCAATTTAAGTCTGCATCTTACGTAATTCGCAAATCAGTTGTAATACCATTTGTACAAGTGGTTTTACTGCTTACATAAGCCGCGTCTCATTTAAGCCTAGCTCAAAACCCTCATCTTACACAAGCTACGGCTTATGTTGTCCGTGGCTTGTGTAAGACATGAACTGCTTATACAGAACTTGTCCCAGTTTCTGCAGCATGATTAATTGAAGCTACTTGGAGTATTCTATTCCTTCCAAGATGGAATGCTAGTCCATTGCAGGGTTACCCCCAGCATCAGTTTGCCCTCTCATTTATACATCTGGGTGGAGAGAGGTACTGTGAGAGTAAAGTGTCTTGCCCAAGAACTCAACAGAGTGCCCTCAGCCATGGCTCAAATCTGAACCACTTGATCCTGGGTCAAGCGCACTAACCATGAGGCAACTGCGCTTCCACAATGTTTCAATCAATGATATTCGTTAAAATCAACTTCAACCCCCGGTGGACATGTTAGGTTTTTTTTCTTATAGACTGTACTCTTTTCTTGTTTACACAGGTTCTTCCTCTCTCAGCTGTGTTTGTTGGAATGATCACATTCAACAACTTATGCCTTAAATACCTTGGTGTATCATTTTACAATGTTGGAAGGTCACTGACAACAGTTTTCAATGTGGTAAGTTACTGTCGTGTTATTTACACAAAGATAAAAATGGCTATGAAGAGTCGCAGTCAGTGGCCAGCTGTAAAGAGATGCGATTCAATGGTTAAGGCTGGTTTTGATTCATGTCAGGGTCGGAGTCAGAATCAGAATCAGTCTTTGGAGCACTTATGACCTAGTGAAAATCAAAGTTGCAAGTGGAGTGCCAAGCTTGATAGAATCAGAGTGGCAAGAATCAGACTTTCCATTTTCTTCAGATTCCATTTGCGAGTCCATCGCTTATGATTCAGTGAAAACTAGATTGTTGGAGTAGGAAGCACAAGCGGAAGAACCAACCAATCGCAAGGCTCGGAACTGAGTGCACTGTGATTGGTTTATTCTTCAGCTTCTGCTTCCGAGTCTGACAATAAAGTTTTCACTTGATTCGTAAGCGACTGAGTCGTAAGTAGAATCAGTATTCTGCTTCCTATTCTATTGGTTTGATTTTTGATCACTCTGTGCTTCAAACTATAGGTATGACTTCGTCACTAGAGAAAACTAGCCTTGAGCGCTTCACAATCCGAACGAAGTCAGCAAACCTCTGGGGCATTGTTACCTTTACAGCTACTTTTGTCTTGGGTTGCAAAATAAAAACCTATCATAATAAGACTGCGTTATTTATTTATTTTTATTTTTTTGGCTGGTTTAGATCTGTACCTTCCTGATTCTTGGCCAAAAAACATCGTTCAAAGCCATGTTCTGCTGTGGCATCATCATCACAGGTTTTCTCATGGGTGTGGATCAGGAGGGAAGTTCAGGGGAACTTTCCTATACCGGTGTCGTGTTTGGTGTCTTGGCGAGCCTGTGCGTCTCACTAAATGCTATCTACACCAAGAAAGTTCTTCCTGTCGTCGACAGCAACATCTGGCGGCTCCAACTCTACAACAATTTCAATGCAGTTTTTCTATTTCTACCGCTGATGGTTATCTGTGGTGAAGTACAGGCCATCTATGGTTTTCACATGCTCACTTCGGCTTATTTTTGGGGAATGATGTGCTTAGGCGGGCTCTTTGGAATTGCTATTGGATACGTTACTGGTCTGCAGATCAAGGTCACAAGTCCGCTGACACACAATGTTAGCGGAACTGCTAAAGCTTGCGCGCAGACCATCCTCTCGGTGACTGTCAATCAAGAGATTAAAACAGCACTGTGGTGGGTTAGCAATGCACTGGTACTCGGTGGTTCAACTGCTTACACTTTTGTTAAACATCAGGAGATGAAATCTGAACCAAGCAACATTGAACAGACAGCTAAGGGCAGTGGAAATAGTAATGGTAGTCGCAAAAATGGAGGGAGTTCTGTATAACTTTGTTTGATTTAATTCACATAAACAACGTAATGGGAAGCTTTCTCTTTTTGTTAGTTAACTTAAAGAAATCAGCTGGGCTGGGTCAAAGCAAGCGTTATGGAGGCCTTATGTAACACCTAGTCGTGGGTTAGAAGAAGGCGAAGGTGAGGGTTTAAACATTAGTGTCTGGCCACACGAAAAAGAAAATAAAAAAACCTGTCTTCGAACTTAGACTGTCCACAGTCCCTTATTTTTCCGTGAGATCGTAGACGTCGATCGTTGAGTTTGACGGGCCGCCATCTTGGTTTCTTTATGCGAGCGAAACCAGGGAGAGTACAAAATGCCCGTGGGTAGGGGTGGTGGAGGGCACCGCGGGCGGAGAAGACATTTTTTCCGCCCTTTCACCTCCACGTTATTAACCCCACCACCCCTACCCACAGGCATTTTATACTCTCCCCAGTTTCGCTGGCGTCAAGAGACTAAAATGGCGGCCCGTCGAATTCAACAATCAACATCTACGATCTCACGGAAAAGTAGGGGATTGAACAGTCTACTTCGGACCTTCGGACCTAAATTAGATTTGTTAAATAAAATATCATGTCTGCTAGAGGTTTTGAATTTTGTCCAAAATGTTCAAGGTTTTAGTTGTAAAAGTTTCATTGAGTATATGTAATGTACAGGTACATAAGACTGGTTTTGGAAGTAATTGAGGAAAAATTTGCAGTCGATTTTTGTTTCAGATCATTTTAAGGAACAACTATTGTAAATTGTAAGTCAAGGTTGTATTATCCATATATGGAGAGCTTAATGATAATTAAATTAAAACTGAGTGATGTAAGCTCTGTGTGTGAATAGAGTAGAAACCTCTCTGGTTATGTAAGTCGTTTTGACTTCAGTGATAGTTGAGCTGGTGGTAAAGGGGAGTCACTGGATCACGTTTCACGGAAAATAACGCACACATTTCGCGTAAAACGAAAAAAAATGAAACATATTTCGCGCGGACTTAGGCAAGGAGAACTCTAAAGAACTCTTGATTAGACCGTGTTTTAATATCTTCTTGCACCGTTCACGCTGTAAATTAACATCTTGACCGTTATTTTCATTTTATTTCGTTATTTGATAATGTGGTCAAAATGACTTCGAAACGTCATAGTTTACTTTCGCATTTTGTGATCAACTTGGACAATAGTCGAATTTTAGAAACTTAATATCCTTAATATCAGCATTTCCAGAATTCTTCTGTCAGTAGAAATGTCCATCCTGTTTCCAGAAGCAGGTGTCATCTACGAAATCTCATGGTGCGCATTATGGCCAAAGTATGAACTGGGAATGTCATACAGAACATTTGCAACAAGATTGCTTCTGTATTGGGCGCAATTAAGCGATTACGACATCTTATAGCTTTTAATATATTTATTAGTGTAAATGACAGCTTAGTTCAACCCTATTTTAATTATTGTAGTGTTGTCTGGGGAAACTGTGGCCGTAGTCTCTGAAAAGCTTCAGAAGCTCCAAAATCGAGAGGCCCCTATTTTGATTTTTAATTTGTGTTTCGAAACGACATAATATCATATCGATTAAGGAGTACTGAAACAAATTGATTCTTCCGCAGCCCCGCACCAATTATTTGAAGAGGAGCTTCTCTCACAGCTGAGCCAGGTTGTGGAACAACCTATCCCGTAACCTTCGTGCAATAACGGATCTTTACATGATTTTAAACTTCAAGCTTAACCATTGTACGTAGGGTTATAGAATGGTCCTGTTCAATTCAAGAGAGCTCGCAAAATTTGGCCTTTGCTCGAATTGCTCGCAAAAATTAGATGAGTTCTCGCTTGCTCGTGCTCGCAGAAGTTTTGCTAGAGTCTAGTAACTTTTATAGCTTCTTCTTGTGGTGTGGAATTTACATCTACTTGATCGATTGAGCATCCACCACGGACTCGCGTGAAGTCAAACAAGGGATGGGATTGGTTAATTTAATCGCGATACGATCATAAGATGTTGCCCAGCTCTGTTCTAGAGTTGTCAGCTAGATTACCTGACGCAAAACAACTTTTTCGTTTAGTAAAAGAGAGATTCTGGCTAGGAAAAAAATAACCTGGAAGTGCTTGCTACTTTCTATGTGCATTCTTAAGTTCTCTCTGTTTGCAAGACAAATTTTTTTCCCTGCTCATGCTCGCAAAAATAAACGCACTGCTCGTCTAAATGCTTGTAAAGGCTTTTCGATGTCCCTATACGTCATCACAGTATTGAAGAGTCTTCACTCGGCATCCTTGTAAAGCAGCTTTTAGTATGTATTTTAGGTTTGTGAGTTTAGTTAGGGATAATTAGTTGTCCTTTTATCGTTTTATAATCTTTTTATGAAGGATTTACCGTGTTTAAATAAAGTTACCCGTGGACGCTTTGGCGTATCTTTTAGTGTATCTAACAGAACGAAAAAACATTACAGGAGATAGTGTGGTGTTTTTGAATTGGTAACCGCGCCCATAAAGCAGGAGCTCGGTCCTCTTAGGGATTTTTTCAAAATTTCCAACGAGCAGCTCCGTTCTTTTTATACAGGAAACATAATCCAAAGAACATCGGTTTACAACGAATTAAAATATTTAGCAATTATTAAAGGAGGCTGAGTAGGATATGAAGAATTCTGTAAAGAGGGTGAAATCCTACTTCATATCCTACGAAAGCCGAAGTCGCTTTATTATTCATTCAAAAATTAATATTTCCCCGTTCTTAAAGGAGTTTCGCTTTGTTCTTCAGCCCACCAAAAACAACACAATAGGCCAATTGCACTAAGAGGTCACGTGACCAATGCTTCCCTTAAACAGTGAGTTGTAATCTTGCTGATGCCAAAATTTGACAGAACACAAAATTATCTTGCACCCGAAATTTGAGAGGAAACGCATTTAAGGGAGATATTTTATGGCACTTTGATTTTTCAACAAAGTAGCATGAATTGTACTGGCCACCACGTTGGAGGGCATACTCTTGCCCTCCAGCATGGCGTCCAAAACTATTTTTTGCTTATATCTTGTTAAATGTTTGATAGTTACATTCAGATGTGTTATAAACGTTACCACATCATCTTTTCAACATTTTCCTTGAAGTTTAAGTGCAAAATTTGTGTCAGAAAGCGGTAATTCACAATTTTAAAAATCAAGTTTTAATGTTTTGAAGGAAAAATCATGTAACTTTCATTTTCATAAAAACGATGTCACATGACCTCTTAGTGCAAGTGGCCTATCTCGTCCCCAGCTTTTCTCGGTCAACAGTTCAAAAATCTGCAGCGGGCTGCACTTTTGACGTCATTGATCCAATATGGCGAAGGTTCTTTCCAAATCTGGTGAACAGCAGCTGGTTATGGTGAATTATGCGTGTGGTTTTAACCAATCAGAAGCGGGGAAATATTTTGAATGAATAATATTTCTTATTTCACTGAAAAACGTTTAAATAATTATTCTTACGAATGAAATCACGATTTATGAGATAAAAACCCTTTCCTGGTTTAATTTAACGGGAAGAGAATAAGGCCATTTCACGAATCACGAAAATACCCCGTTAGTTGAGGCCCTGGGGACTGGTTGTCGAAAGCCTAGGAAACTTTTCGGGCCCGTAAAGCTATTTTTATTTTGTGTATAGGCCTAAAACTTCTTGTATGAAAAGAACCACTGTTCATATTAAGAATACGTGAATAAAACAGCTCTGTAATCGTAAGGCTCGAGATTTTAATATGGCTTTATACGAGTCCGAAAAGTTTCCGGGGCTTTCCTCATTTTCTCTTGGACATGCACAACACTTTGAGACAAAGTGATTTGGTCGCAATTCATACGTGACTGAACCTGTGAAAACGGTGTTAATGAAAAAATTTGTTCGCTTGCACCAAGTGAGCTAAAGAATTTTGAAACAGTCGGAAATCACCGACTTTAAGTGATGGAAAAGGGAAAAGAGTACATAAAGGACGACAAGAGAGTGGATAAAGAAAAATACTGATATTTTTATTTGTTTTTGGCGGGAATAAAACGTTTACACCGAAATTGCGGCTGAAAGCTGTGGGAGTGAAATTTTCCCGAACACCGTTCATATATCATTACTAGCAGTAATCAAAGATTATGAGAGTGCGTTCGACGCCGTATAAACTTTTATACAGATACCTTAAATGATTTCCCTAGCTGACTTTCCATCTCTAAAAACCAAACTTTTTCATCAACAACCGGAGCTTTAAAGAAAGATATTTCAGAGACAAATTCCATGCCATTCTGATTGAACAGGTCTCGGTACAAACTACGTTGCGTGACGGCGCCAGGTTCCGCCTTCATATTTCGTGCTAAATATTCTCACATTATTAACTTGTAATTTGTAAAAGTTTATTTTTTACGAACATTATTTTAAGCAGGAAGCTCAAATATAAGTACACATATGCAATCGCGTGCTCGTTCATCGTAAACAAACTCCGTGTGAATGATTCGAGTATTTCCACTGGCCTGATACAAAAGTATACAGTATTTACATTTCCGTTCCCTGGCTCAGGTTCACTCTTACGCATCTTATAAAATAAACAAGTTCCTCGTGAGCCCGAACGAACGTTTAAATAACATCATACTATTGAATATAATACTACTCAGCCTCAAAATCCCACGGCAAAAGTACCCAACGCTACCTCTGTGATCGAGAGCGCATGGAAAGAAAGTCCAAAGTCTACATGGCCTACTCACGTGTTCACATGTTCGTCACATGTATTATCACATGGCTCAGTTAAGGTACCAGTTTACTGGCCGTGACCATAGTTAATAACTATGTCGTGACATGACATGCAAAAATTAAGCGGGGTGGCCATTTTCGTGCCCTTACAGGAATGTGGGTTTTCCAGACAGTAACCTTACACAGGACAACCAACTCTGCAGAGTCACAGGCAAAAATTAGGATTGTGTTCCACTTCGTCGAACGCAATTATAATTATGATCATAATTTATGATTAATTAACTTGTTAATTACTGGCTGTAACGGTCCTGGGTATGTGTACCCAAACATTTCCATGTCATCATTGTAAATATTTTTAAGTTGTGCTATCCTAAGCAATGTTAATTTAGAATAATACTTGTGCATTAAAGAGTTTGTGTTTGTTGGTCGCCATTGTGGAAATTGCACCTTATCCTGCAAATTCGCCTTCCGTAAAATAAACTCCGCGTCCTCCGAGAGCGACTCGTAATGGCCAACATAATCGAATTTGATTTGACATGGGTGACAAGAATCTTGCATTTTACGCCAATGTATTTGAAGCTGTTCTCCGTTTCTCCACGTTAGAACCACGTAAGTGGCGAACTCTTCAAATGTTGTGTTATCAGCGTCTACGTCAATACTAAGACCGCCATTTTTGACCAAATATTCTCGAACTCTTTGGCGATAACGCTTCCAGAAAGCGTCACCTCGTTTGTACCATCCCTCAAAACAGTCTCTGTATGCAGACAATAGCCGCTCAAATGGTTCTCTAACAAACATAAACTTTGTGTAAGTCTTGAGGATATTTCTCCGTTCCTTCTCGGAATACTGCCGTAGAGAATTAAGTTTATACCTGATTTCGCGGTGAACATCTTTTTCAATGTGCACACCCTCTAAATCCGCCAGAAGGTTTTTCCAAACTGTACAAGATACTTTCGGCAGAGGGCAGAAGACAAGCTTATATTTCTCCGATACAATAAACCTTGAGAAATCTATGTTTTTAGGACTGGAGTCCTTCGCTCGTTTGTCACAAAATTCTTGCATCAGATTGCTTCTAATTTTTTCCTTCAAATTCACCCCTCGGTAGAGTTCATCTGGAACTAACTGGAATATTAAAACAAAACAAGAAAGGTTTTAGCCTTGAACTAATTTATTTTACATGATACGTATACATAAAGTTAATGGTAGAAAGATTTCAATTCATTCCGTTTAATTGCTACAACGCTGTTTCGTATGGTCAAAGAATGACCACACTCATCAGAGCAAGAAGAAAAATTATAACATGCTCGCGAGTAGCTAAGCTAATATAGGCGGGTCATGCTTACGGAAATTGATACAATTTGGTATAACTAAATACAACTAAAGGCAACAAGAGAACTAAAGAAACTAAAAATGGACAACAATGACTAGAGAGCACTGATAAACTAACAGTATTACAAGTAATAACTGACAACAGTTTCCTATTCCTAGGACTCTAATTAGGAAAACCTTAAAAGCGATTCTATAGCCTAAAATTGTTTCACTGAAATCAGCAGAAAACGCGAACAAACAACGAGCAATACACTATATGGAAGTAAGATAAGTCATTTTTATCACCAGTTTTCTAGTGTTTCTACCTTCTAAAATCGATCGTAAATATTTCCATTCAAGGTCCTTTAATTTTGCCTTGACCACAATCACAGCTTATAAGCTTCGGCTGCCTAGCTGTGACAGAGGCGGATCTAGGGGAGGGGCCCGGAACCCCTTATTTTGGGTAAAAACAGAAGAAATGAAAGAAGGGAGAAAATCCAACAGGGCAAGCAGGGCAAATAATTAAAAGTTTCAGCTGGTATTGTTTACAAGTATTGCGACAAATGGATGACTAGAAACTAAATAAATGTTCCATTCCCGCCCAAAACCAATTTTCTAAAGGCCTTTTCATCAAACCGTGAAGTGCTCAAAGGAAACGCGTTGCCATCGGAGAAAATGAAAAACGCTTCATCGTGGCATGTTATAACCTCTCCCACGGCCGGCAAGGACTGGAGGGAGGTGTTGCTCTTTGCAAAGGAAAGAGTCATTGAGGCTGGATTGCCTGACCACATTGTAAGGATGTACCTGGAGCAATCAACAGATCGCTTGACAGGGATAATGCGCAACATAATAAAGAACGCTTTGCGATCGGCTCAACCTGGCACCCTGCCAACAATGTCGATGGGTCTAGACGAAACGCCTGCCTTGATAGCTAGGCAAACTATTCCACGCTGATGACTCTAAGTCAACGAAAAGCAGGAGCTGTTAAAAGAAAACTTAAAGATGAATTGGTCGCTTTATCACTGGATAGTTCAGAAGAAGAGAATGTCAGACAAGAGAAGAAGAAGCGAAGGATTGACCACGCAAAAGAAGCACAACTTGCCCCATCAAAAAATGTGTCAAAAAGCCATGGAAACAGTGAAGGTCCATGAACAGTGTGAACGACTTGCTCACAAAAATGAATACCTATTTAGAAAAGTCAAAGAATTAAGAAAGAAAGAAGCCATGTTTTTGCTCCATATTTATTCTAGTCGGGCAGTTCTCACCTATATTTAACTGAACTGTTTGAAGTTCATTTTGACCACTGAAATATCGTTCATGTTTGAGCCTGTTTTGCTCGGTGCGCATAGCTATGCCAAGCCGTCCTAGGGTGTCAATGAAACGCGGGGTCGGGGCCTTTTTTTTATATACTTTTTTTATGCCTTTTTTTGTTCCTTTTAACCCAAATTCTGATTTCTCGCAATTTGCTTCAGCTGTGTATCGTTACAATATTTTCAGATATAAGAAAAATAAAAAAATGTGGTGGAGCTCATTTTTTCGCATCATCCCAAACAGTTGCGTTACATTTCAGTCACGACAGTCGAATATAAATATTGTAACAGTAGTTTTTCTGTTACATGGCGTCTTTGCCTTTACGGGGAATTAACTCTTCAACTCTCGGTCAATTTCACGTCAAGTGGCTTTAATAAACTGTCCCAGCTCCAGGATTACAAGTTCAAGTCCTGAGTACAAGTCTAAGTCCTAGGTTGATGACTACAGTCTTGGTTATCGCTAGGAAGTTCTATTCTTGGTGTTGTTGCGGTCGTGTCAACTACCGAACACTGCTGTAAACTCACAAACTAAGCTATTAGAAGCGCCTTTTTTGTCGACATAACGCACTGTGATTGGCTATAACAAATCGCCTACGGGTTGCGGCGCAACTCAAACGCTGGCGGTTTCTATTAAGGGATTACTGACTTCGAGTTAGAACATCGACGAAAGGAACTGAATAACTTTTCCCGAGCTATGAGCCCTAACGAACCGCCCTAAAACAACCTAAACATAGTTAGGGGCATCTTTTAACACCAATCACAACGGTCACAGACTCGACGAAGAAAGTACAAACAGTTACGTGTCGCTTTCTTGTAAACAAACTCATTCAAAAGACTCTAACTGTATTGTTTTTGCTAACTTAATTAAATTGGGCTGTGTAAGTTTTCACGCAAGAACTTTTCGTTCCAACAATAATTTACCTGGAACGATTATTTATGAAAGAAAGCAAACTTAAGTTGGTGCCGGTGGAACACGCGCCAGGACGACGAAGATTTGTCAGATTGTTATAGTTGTTCACGTGATCGTAAATTAATTATTTGGATTAACTGGAAAAGTAATTAAATCAACCTGGAATATGCACAGCAAGAAACGAAAAAAAAAAGACGAGGGATTAGTGTGTGGAAATGTTTTCAAAGAACTTTTTTTAACCTTCGAAAACACTATGCAAATCGATCCCAGAACGTGTGCATAAGTGCAGGCGTAAATTCCGGCACGTGTGTGTTGCCAAGTGACAATCTGGTTAGTTCGCTTAACAACCGTTTACAGGTACAAAAGTATAGATCATGTTTAACTGTTGGATAATCACTCTTAGTAAAGTTATTCGTGATGCATTTAACACGTGGAATTGACTAAAACCTATAAGAATAAAAACGACAACAAAAATATACAAAATTATCTTGTAACAATATAATTGTTACATAGCTGGCGTTTTTACCGCTATAGCAAAGATATCAGTGACGTCACCTATTGTTATTAATATGCCAACCAGAGAGCTATTGGCTGCTGAAACAAAGAGTTCTTTTGCTTAACGTTTTTAACATTTAAATAACAAAAACAATGTTTGTAAACAAATATCTTTGCTATAGCGCGCCCATTCATTGACTAGTTCATGGTCACATGACATCTAACAATGAAACTGTTTCCCGCCAAATGCCGCGAGCGGGCAACATTGCGAAAACTATGACGTCAAACGGGTAACAGGTCACTGTTACCCGCGAAATGTTGAGGTGGCCCGAGGTGGTTGGTGTTGAGGTGGCCCGAGGTGGCCCGATTTTGTCGCTGGAATCTCAGCGCATTTTTCAAAATTTGCTTTGGTTTTGTTTTGCTATATAACAAATCACTTAATGACTGATCCCTTGGGGATCTCGGGAAACATTGAGATTCTCGGGAAACAAAATTCGCTGTTCCCCTCGGGACCAGTCATTAAGTGTTAAATATCAATCTGACAAGCAAAGGCTGAGTCAGTAAGTTGTTTACCTACTGTAGTTTTTCCTTTTTATAGTTTTTGCTTGTAACTAGTAAGTAATACCTACCATACCTGGCTAGCCATTGCGATGAAAGATTACTCAGGATTGGAAAAAATTTAGTCACAGCAAGTGATGTAATAAATTTTTGGGGAAAAAATCCATTTCTTCGAGGAAAGCGGCGAAAACATTCCGAAACGCCAAAACAATTTATCGACATCGGGGAGAGTACAAAAACTCTCAGTCTGTTAAAAACGCTAATGTTACGATACCTGCGAAAGGTCCAGCGTATTTGCGGCGAGTTTCTTGCCGATATGCCGAACGATCTACCCTACATTGTGCTGTGATTGGAACTTTCCTCCTCGAGTAAACAACATATAGCGAGCAACTGGCCTGAATGCATATATGGTTTAAGAAGACGCGAAACGACTCCTAGTCTTGCTGCTCTGTGATTGGGCAGAAAAAGACGAAGGTTTTCTGGCACCAATCAGAAGCCAGAACTAACCCGACCGTTTGGAACTGGTCCGTTAAGGTGATTCCCGAGTAAAAGAACCCGCCATAGATGATGACGCAAAAATC
>CM042756.1:160626-202909 GCA_022496165.2 Catalaphyllia jardinei
AATTCGTCCCAGACGGATGATCCGTCTCTAGTATAAATCGGGCCATTAATTAACTGAGACGAGCGCGTTTACAATGTAAATCTTTTTCAAAAATTATTCGAGGGGCCTGAGGTTTTCCTGACACCCTAATTTTGACCTGCTTTTGTAAGTTTTATTTGTTTTTATATCCAATTCTAAGTGAGTGTACTTTAGTTAAGTATCATTGTCGTCATTGTCAGCAGTGTCAGTGGTATATTTATCCTGATTTATCGAGCTAGCAAGCCCAACAATCGGCAGCAAGTCAAAAGAGTACTCGGCCACCTTGCCAAACTCGGCCACCTTGCCGAACTCGGCCAGTGTGCCAAATTCGGTCAGCGTGCCAAATCTAGACAACGCAGCGGGCATAAAGCAATCCGAAAGAAACTGAGAAACCTTTTTTAACTGAACTCAATCAAAGCAAATTTAAAGCTAAAACAAACGACAAGTGTTGGGCAAACTATCGGCCAGGGATCCACATCACACGAGAGTAAACTCGACATCGACTCGTGAGCCAACTTTGTCACCGCGAGCGAGCAAAAATCAATCAAAGCAATATTTACAATGTTTGCATCAGAATTCAAGGCATTTGACGTTGTTTTGAATACTTGACTACAGAAAAGTTTTTAAGTTCCCAATTAGTATTTGTTTTGAACGGTTGCTCATTGGCACTTAGCGAGAGCTACATCTAGTTTGTAAACGAAATCAAAATATCAAAGTATAACTAACCATCAAAACCGGTATATTCGAGGTACGAAATTCATAGTTACAAGAGTTCTAAACTGTTCACATGGACCCTGAAATCAACACTAGGAATTTACCCGAGTAACTTACGCGGTCAGTCGAATTTTGTAACCTCCTTGGCTCGTTTCCTTCGGCTTGCTTGCTAAAGCTTCTCTCAGATATTATTATCCAGGATATTAGGGAAAGAAAGCAAGTAAGGGAGGCAACTGTAGCTAACAATCGAAGATGTCTTCTCCCAAGATACAAAAACCACCTCCTCATTTCAACAATCTTGACGCTGTGTAAAACTCTCCAAGAAATAAAGTTGCACGAATGTATACTATGCTCACAGGATGTGCTTGAAAATAATTAGATGCAAAATTAATATTGTCTTTCTTGACTTGTTGTGCGATTACAATAAACGCTGACGTTTTACTGAGTAAGCGCCAGGTATATTGCTGGGTTTCAGTGTCACGCCATATCAAAATAAAAATCCAAACTGTTCAATAGATAAAGTCCAGAATCTGGGAAAAGAAAGAAGGTAAATATGCAAAGGCTCTGGCCAAGATTCAGGTCTGTACAGCGCCGCAAATGATCCCTGACCGCAAATGATCCCGAACGGCGAATGATCCCCGATGTGCACCGCAATTGATCCCGGCGGAAAGGGTAAATGGCATGGAGTTTGGTCTCCTGGACGTTTTTTTTTTAATTTTTGTATTTATCTATTTTCATCAACTAAATCATGAATTAGATAAACATAAAGAAAAGATACTCTGACAACGTAAATTATAATTCAAATATAATTATCCTGACAAATTCATCGTATTTTCGCTTGACAATTCTTCAGAAAAATTACAAGAAAAAACCAAAGCTCGTAGACAGCAATACCATTTCTCAACAAGCTCGATCTACAACAATAATAGCTTAATGCTACCATAAATAAGACATACAAATCTTGTGTAGATTTTATTTGGATGCAATTTCCATGTTAAATAATCTGATTTCTCGCTGAAGGCGCGAGAAACAAATACAAAAGCAAGTGTTAACACGGTAACCAGTCGTTTCGCCGAGTCAGTTCGCCAACGACCAGTTCGCCAACGTATGAAGTCGATTCGCCAACGTCGCTAAACTACAGAATACAGGGCCACTTTTGCCCTTACACGCAGATCAATTATTCATCGTTCTTTTAACCACTACGGAGCCAAACTGCAAACCGCTAAATATGTGAACCCAGAACTTAACGCCATACAACTTAATTCCCTCGTTCTTTCATCCACGCGCCATACAACTTATTCCTCGTTTTTTCATCCACTGCCGAGCCAAACGAAAATGTATTTTCGACATTGGGTCCTGAAGTGACTGGCAGATGAGCGTTTGCGAACTGACATTCGACGTTGGCGAATCGACTTCATACGTACGTTGGCGAACTGGTCGTTGGCGAAGTGACTCGTTGGCGAAACGACCGGTATTCGTTAACACCAACAATATCAGCCGGTTCGCGACATGTTTCTGCATGCAATGAGCTAGAAATTCTGCTTCCCAACACTACAAGCCAGTTTGGTTTTCAATTTGCATCTACAATTTGCAGCCAGAAACTCCATACTGACAGTATATAAAACGTGTACTGAGTCTGATCAGGAGCACTGATTGATCAACTTACATACTATGTTGAGCGATCTTACACTTACCTTCATTTCCCGGGGGAAAAAATACGAAAAACCGCATATCATTACACTGAACTAAAAGTAGAATGGCAGTTGTAAGCTGTTTTTGGGTAAGATTCTCAGACTGAGGAAGTCTTGCTTCATGGGCTAAGGATAGGTTACACACTACAACCATGAACGATATCCGTTAGAATTTCTTGCTACCGACTTTCAAAATCGATGTCAAAAGTATTTCACTTTGCGTGATTGAACAAAACCGAAAACCACACATGAAAAGTCTGTAGCACCCAAGGTATGACCAAAAGTGCAGGCCAGGAAATAAGACACACCTTAGTTGAGTAAATTGAAATTCAGGATATTGAGTGAATGAGCTGACGTTACTAATTCGTTCGCAATTTTCGCTTCGATTAAATTGTTATGAAGATTTATGGCTATATATAGACAAAAGCCGATTACAAGGCATTCCACTGAACTTTTACTGTAATTACCCGAAGAACTCTTATCATGGGAATTCAGTAAATCCATATAGAATATGGTTAGTTATGACTTGCTTCTGTTTATGTTAAAAATTGAAACCTCGACCCGAAGAACAAACTCCATGCCATTCCTCTCTTTCCGGCAGGATCACTTACGGTCCACAATAGGGGATCATTTGCGGCGCTGTACAGGTCACAAAAATTTTTCTTAAGCGAAAATATGTGGAGAAATGTCTTACCCGAATTTAAAGTGCACCTAACCCCAAATTTTTTTTTCGCTAAATCGAATCTACTTGTTATTCAAAGCATTTAGGCGCAAAAATGTTTTAATTTATTACTTGAATCCTCGATTTTCTATGCCCTCTCAAAGCCACGCTTGAAGTGTTGCACGACCGAGTTTTACGGAGTCTGGGGCGGCGGTTGCTGATGACGTCTACCCTATAAACTCTTGTTCATAGGCCATCGTAGCTTGATTAAGAAAATAACACAAACAGCGGTGATAAACATTGTATTCCAACGCATTTTTATATAGAACTTAACGTTTCGTATGCTGGTCAACATACATTTTCAAAAGTGACGGTTAAAGTTTTTTGAAAACTATATATATATATCGTAAATCTAATCGGAATAGTTGTGGATGAAGCACGCTGTTTTAGCCATTAGTGAGTGTAGTGGCTGAAGAACTGTTTAGCATAAATATGAACATTGTTATCGTTATGTTTCCTTTTCGGTCAGCGGACTTGTTATTCACGTGCGGTCAGCGGACTTGTTATTCACGTGCGGTCAGCGGATTCGCACATGAGAACGTAAAGAAAACGTGTCTCGGAGATTTTACAGTGATTTGCGTTCTATTTTGTGATTTAACTGTGTAATTTCCTCTTCTTTGTTGGAATATCATGGCCCAGTGATGTAAGTTTGCTTTCTATTGTATTTTGCTCGCATTTTGCTTGTATTTAGAGTATTTTTTTGTACGTTTATTCCAGTTCGAACCGCTATTTGACGCTATCAAAGTTGACGTTAAACTGGATCGCTAAATCTACGCTATTGTATTGATAGACTCTAGCTTGGAACAGTAAAGGAATGAAGCGAGTACGAACCACTGGGTAGTGAAGGTTTACTTTATTAATACCTCAGCGCCTAGGTACGCTACAGTTCGAAATCAAAGCCTTTCTCATGTTTGGAATCATGTCAACGTTGGATTTGTGTTATGCCTTTGGAATTGCATTATTATTGATTGGAAACTGCCTTTTCATCGAAGTTTCCACCTTTAAACCAGATACCATTTGTTTCTACGAAGAGTGACGCTAAAATATACACATTGTTGCCGTCTGATTTATTGTTGTACACATGTCTGGAGAAGGAAATATGGATAATAGTGAACAACCCGTCGATTTGATTGCCAATCTCAAGGTACGTCGTGCGACTGCAAAGGCTGCTGTGACTAGAACCATTACTGCTGTAAATAAACTGATGGCTATTGACTCAAATCATGTGTTAGTTAAAGAAAGAATGACTGAATTCAATCAATTGTTACAAGAGTTTATTACAGCCCATAATGAATATGTCCACCACTTAACTACTGATGATCAACTTTCTGAAGCTGATGAATATTGGAAGAAAGCTATAGCACCAGTTGATGAATTCAGTGATGTTGTTGGTGCTTGGATTGCAGAATTAGATGAGCTAGAGAAAGATGAACATCAGGATGAAAATAATGATGATGCGATTATTGATGAACACAACGATGATGAGAATGATTATGGACACCAAGATGAGCAAAAGGATGATGATGCTGATCATGATAAGAAAGAGGAGTATAAAGAAACCAATGAAATGAGCACTGAAATTAGTCATGGCAAACAAGATGAGTCATCATTGCACCAATCTCTTATTGAACAAACATTACACCACAATAATGCTGCCCTTGAGGCTAAAGTACAAGCTGTTAAGCGACAGCAAGCCCTAGAGATGGAGGGTTTCGAGCTAGAGAGCCAAGAGCTTGAAGAGCGAATGAACCTAGAACGTCAAAGGATCAAGTTACAAATAGAGTTAGAGAAGCGACGCAGGATTATGCAAGAAGAAATGAACCGAATGAAAGATGAGCTAGCCCAGTTAAAGATGAATGCTGAAGCCAAGGAGGATACACCTATTGATGCGGCGACGAAAGTCACCAAGGTAGATCAACGCTTCACCCACTCCACACCTAATGTACCTACACCTAATGTATCTAAACCGAAGCAAGACCTACAGCCACCCCCTCCGAAGTCCATTCGTCAGTCATTTGGAGCAGCTCAATACACCCCATTGTCTAAACCCGGTGATGCTGGGACTCAACAACACCTATGGATCCCCTCAGCCATTTATGGAGAGGACAACATCTCTCAGCATGCACCATCTACTACCCTTGCACCTCCTACTACCCTTGCCGATGTGCTTCAACAGATGATGAATGATACCAGGATGCACCAACAGTCACTCGTAGATAGCCTCCACAGACCAAAAGTTGAATTGATGACCTTCGATGGAGACCCGTTGAAGTATTGACACTTTGTCAGAGCGTTCAATAACGCAGTTGATAGCAAGTCGGATGATGACGGCTCTAAGTTAAATAGCCTTATGCAGTACTGCACTGGAAAGGCCAGAAGTCTGCTCAAATGTTGCCTCGTTAAAGAACCTACTGAAGGATATCAGCTTGCATGGAAGCTTCTCAAGGAGCGCTTTGGTAACAATGATGTTATTTCCCAGGCTTGGATAGCCAAGATACTTGATCGACCGAAGATCAAGGACACTCAAGGTTTGCAATCGTTTGCCGATGAGCTGCAAACCTGTCGAGAGACTTTCGTTACTATGGGATACCTGAAAGAGCTCGAGACTCGCAGAAGTTTGTGCCAGATTGTTGAAAAGCTACCAACCTACCTACACTCACGCTGGTTGAAGGTGAATCATACAATAAAGTACCAAGAGAATCGTGCACCTACTCTTGCTGATGTCATACGTCTAGTTACTGAAGCAGCACAACAGGCCTCGGATCCAGTCTTCGGAAAGGCTCTTTCCCCTAAGGATGCCTCCTCTAGGGGTGATGTCAAGAAGTCTCAGATTTCTACACAGAGAAATAGAGGAAGCCATGCTATTCAAGTTGAGTCCTCCCATACAAGTAATCTGTCTCCTCCAGTAATGGAGTCCTTACCTGTGGCTAGCAAAACTTCTTACAGTACACCAAAGGAACCATGTGTGAAATGTGGAGGACTTCACTACCTCACTCAATGCAGGGACTTCAAGGCTCTTCGTGTGAAAGATCGTCTATCCTTTATCCAATCCAAGAAACTCTGTGTCAACTGTTTTAAGCCTGGTCACCTGGGCAGGGACTGTAGTAGACCCTTCGTTTGCAATGTTGATGGCTGTGGTCAAAAGCACAGCAAATTTCTGCATCTGCCATCTAAGCCAATCCAGGAAGTCACAAACCGAAAGGATGTAGCTGTGCCACCGCCTTCGAATAAACCCAATGCTTCAGTTGGAAGTAATTTTGTGGCAGGAAGTAAAGAAAAGGTCGCCCTTCCCATCGTCGCTGTACGTGTCAAAGGTGAGGGACTTAATAACTACATGGAAACCTATGCTCTGATAGATCCTGGTGGAACGAGTGGATACTGTTCAGAAGAACTTGCCCAACACTTAGGTGTTTCAAGAAAGAACTTTGCTTGTAATTTGTCTACAATTCATGAAAGCAACACTCCAGTGAAGGCGGATTTCGTGAATTTGCAAGTTTCAAATATAAATGGTGGACCACAGTACGACATGACAGGAGTGATGGTCCGTCCTTCCTTAAACATCGGACTTGACAACTTACCTACATCAACAGACCTCAAGCAATGGCCTCACCTTGAAGATATACATCTGCATAGGCTAGATGTTGATAAAGTGCATTTGATCATTGGACAAGATACCCCGGACCTTATGTTCCCAGAGGAGACCCGAAGAGGAAGGTCAGGCGAACCGTATGCCTTGTCGAAAACGCACTCAAGAACGTTTCCTATTTAATCAACGTTTTAATCAGAAGAATCAATCGACTTAAACTCCCGGACTACTACTCGACCGCGTGCAGGATATTTCTCAACTAAACACAATACGTGATACCTAAGAGTACAAGGTACATTCTGCGAGATTAATTGAAGTCATTTCCGGTTATACATAACAATTAAGCGACGATAACAACTAAATGATTTAAAACATTGTTCACGGTTCCCGACATACTCCCCCATATGACTCGCAGAAATCGAGACATATGCAACACAGGGAACTGATTGAAAAGTGTTCTCTAAGGAAATCAGCAATCAAAAATAAAATCAGTATTAACGTTCCTTCAGTTCAATACAGTTCAAGGTTCTCTATGCAATGTTTAGTCCAACTCCTCCTCCTCAGCTTCTTGCTGCATTCGAAGCCCGGCTGCAACTGCTGCATCTCGTCTAGGTCTAAACACAGGCGCTGAAGGATTAAGGGGTGTCGTGTCTCTCTGCACATTCTCTTTGTCGCACGACAATTCCAGGGGAAAGAGGTGCTGGTGGCGGATTTGCAAAGGCCACGGCTTGAAAGCGTTTACATCCACTGCATTTTCTCACAACTCTCTTCGTCAATTTGCGAAGACGGGGTATCCAGAACTTCTCTCTTACTCTCGCCATGGTTAGACTAACTCCCCCATGGAGTGTAGTGACGTGAGCCCTTTGCACTATCTTCCCTGCTAGCAGAGCTGAGTCAGGCAGGTATATTGGGTACTCGCCCTGGATCCGTCCTCGACATTCTAACACACCCTCTTCACTAGGCTGCAGGTTCAATTGTTCTTGGTCTTGGTCAAAGTGGGCGTGGCTCATCCCCTGCAGCTGTGCTCTCTTGACCAGGAACATCTCACATTTCTCCACCTCAGCTGTAGTCAGTGGTCCCTTGGTCCTGCTAGAGGAATAACGTGAATTATGCAGGAATCGCATGACCCAAGCACCAATCCTCACGGCCTTACGCAGCTCGAACTTCCATAGGACCAATTCAAAATCATCACGGGTCTCGACTCCAACCACGAACACTTCTTGCTGGAGCTTTCGTTCTGCCATACTATCAGGGCTTGGTTCCGGCATGATATCGTCTGGCCACTGGGCATGTTCTGAGAGCCAAGTAGGTCCATCCCACCACAGTTCTGCGCCTACTACACTACCACCACGGCTCCCTAGATCGGCGGGGTTGTCGGTTGACGGGACATGACGCCACAGCACGTTTGGGTGAGACTGGATTCTACTAACACGATTCTGCACAAACTGACGGTACTCCCCTTTATCCGCAATCCAGTGTAAGGCAACGGAACTGTCCAACCAGCAATGGTCTTTAGTCGCAAGGGTTAGTCCCTCTAGTGCTTCACGTACATTGGTGATTAGATTCACAGCCATGTGACCTGACACGAGCTCCAACCGAGGAATTGTAAGACCTTGTTTCGCTAGACGAGACTTCGCAGTAACCAGCCCTTGCGATACACCTGAAGCTTGCTTGACTACGGCGTAAACTGCAGCGCACACCCCACGTCCGCTAGCATCACCAAACGCATGGAGCTGAATCTCATCGATTTCTTCTTGATAGAGAGGAATACTGCGTCTCACCGACACCGCCTCGGGCAGACTTCTCTCCCACTTTTTCCATTTCTTCATAGTCTCCTCTGACAAGGGGGCATCCCAAGCGTTCTTCTCGATACAGGACTCTCTATACAGAACTTTCCCTTCAAGCATGGCAGGTGACACAATTCCAAGAGGGTCGTACACTTTAGCCAAGTTGGTCAGGATACCACGCTTTGTTTGCTCGGCTGGTGTTTCAGGAAAACACACATGCAGAGTATCTTCAACTTTGTCCCAACCAACGCCTAAGAGTTTGCATTCTCCTCTTGCCGGCGTGTTCTCTAACTGCTCCTTGGCGAATGATGGCTCGTAATCTCCACAGGCTGTCTCAAGCTCGTTCTTGTTTGAATGCCACTTGTGCAGTTCGAATTTGGCATCTGCGAAGATCTCGGTAGCTTCTCGTTTTAACTGTTTCGCCTTTTCGATTGTAGGGCCTCCAGAGAGCAGGTCATCAACGTACAGGCTCTTAAGGATCTCTTTCACAGCATCAGGATAGGTAGACAGCATATTCTCTAAGTGTTGCTGGATCACTCCATTGAGAAGGAATGGCGAAGGGGCGAGGCCAAACACCACTCTAGTGAAACGCAGCGTTTCAACTTGCTTGGCTGTCTTGTCTACGATCCAGTGGAAACGTAGGGCATCCCTCTCAGTTTCTCGGATTCGCACTTGCAGGAATGCACGACGAACGTCACCAGCCACTACCACAGGATGGAATCGGTTTCGAACAACGACACTCCACAACTTGTTTTGTAATGGAGGACCAGCATGGAGGCAATCGTTCAACGACGGGGCTTTCTCTTGTGCACGTGCGGACGCGTCGTACACCACTCGCAGTTTTGTCGTCTCAACATTTCTTCTCACAACTGCACGATGGGGTAGAAAGAACTCTCTTCCAGAGACTTCAACAGGTGCTCGCTCCACTATGCCTTCTTCCAGCTGTTCCCTGATCACAGCGTCATACTCGTCTAGCAGGCCAGTCTTCCTCAGCTTCCGTACGAGAGTGTTTAATCTGCGCAAACTTCCTTCCCGGTTGTTCGGTAAAGGGGGACAGTTTCCCTTCCAGGGCAGGCCAGTTTCGTACCATCCTTCTGGAGAACGAACTAACTGTTCCTTGAACTCGTCATAAACAGCACTCTGATCTCCAGTTGCAGAGTCCACCAGTCCTAACACGTCAAGAGCACACAACTTCTCATAGTCAGCATTAGTGTTTACAGCTAACAGGGCAGGCGATAAGCCACCATCGGCCCCAGGCGACATAATTGTCCATCCAAACCTGGTGAACTCAGCAACAGGATCCCCCCGGCGTCCTACTCGCAACCGCTCCCCAGTGCGTATTTTGGCAAAGTCATTGGCTCCGAGTATAATATGAACTGGTAGCATTTTCTTCGTGTCATCGTCATCCATTCGTACTCCCTTGAGGTGTGGATTTGCGTCAATCACTTTCTCGTAGTCAGGATTCTCCAGGACCAATAATTCTCTCTTGCTCACCTTCGTTATGTCCACGTCCAGCTTAAAATCACCGGCGACAGAACTTATGACCACATCAAATACTTGCATGGTCCTTGTTGTGATTCCTGTCAGCATGGCAATTTGTCGTAATCCCGTAGACTTAGGGCGTACCTTTAATAACTCGATTGCGGTTGATGAAGCATACGAATGGCTTGCGCCACTGTCCAGTAATGCTCTGAACTTGAATCCACCAATCTTCACAACAACCACAGGTTGAATTACCGCGGTACTTCCGACGCTATTTGCTGTCATTCCAGGCTCACGTGTTTTCGGTTTGTCGCATAATGACGTGTGATGTCGGGCGTTACAATTGCGGCATGTCGATTTGCTTTTGCAGTCTTCCGCTCTGTGTCTTGTTCCCGTACAGTTGAAACATAGACGCTTCTGAAGAAAGATCTTTTTTCTCTCCACCAAATCCACGATCTGATCACAATTGATTGCACTGTGATCGGGGCTTTCGCAAAACAAACAACCGCGGGAGGTCTTTGGGTCGCGATCACCACGCTGGGAGAAAAATAAACTCGATTTTTTCTCACTGTCCAGATGTCCTCCCATATTCTTGGGTCTTGAAGCTTCACAGAGTGAATTATTCAAAGTCCATTTTTCCAGCGCTTCCAGGAACTGCGTAAAAGACCACTCGCTCCATTGCTCGTCAATCATCGCAAGTTCATTCTTTATAACCTCCAGCTTGTCAAACGTGAATCGTACGGCGGCGTCTAATTTCTGCAGGCTGTCCAAAGTCCTCAAGGATTCGACGTTAAATAGCAGGATCTCATAGAATTCGTGAATTTTCTTCACATCCCTCTCTTTTTGATCGTAGGCAGCTCGAGTATGTTCCGAACATATGTCCCCACAACTTCACTGGTTTTGCCATAGCGTCGCGCGAGTAAATCTTTAGCTTTTTGATAACCTTCGGCCGTGAACGGAAGTCCGTCGATCAGATTTCGGACCTTCAAAACCAGCAATTCTTTCAAATACGAAAACTTTGTTACTTCTTGAGCAGATGATTTGTCAATTTGCGTTTCAAACTGACCCCAAAATCGCAACCAATCTTGAGGTGTCCCATCAAATTTGGTAATTACAAGCTTCGGCATTTTAACATCGCCAGCCGCTCCTGCGGTTTCCGTCGGTTTCTGTTGTGCTTGTTGCAGGTCGAGTTTCTTCTGCTCAAAGGCCAGCTCTTCAGCGTATGCACGCTCTTTCGCTTCTCGTTGCTGCTCGATCTTTTCGTTTTCTAGCGCGATGGCTTGTTTGTGCTCAAAGACGACGGCTTCATGTTTTAATTTCCGATCGATCAGCTCTATTTTGCTTGCCAATTGTCGCATGCATTTATCTGCCTCGTCAACCGATTCTTCAAATTCTTCTGCCCATTCTTCAACTGCTTGTTCATCTTCGCCTTCAGCAAACTTCTTCTCCTCTATAGACTCCTTCAGGGTCGCAACTGCGGTCACCACACTCTCAAGAGAAGCTCTGTGTCTCTCCAACGCCGCTCGATCATCCTTTTGGAGGATTTCGTTTGTCTTCTTGACTCTGAAACTTAACGTTTGGATTTTTGCGTTTAACTCTGCTAGTTCCTTTTCCATACTCGCTCAGGATGTCTCTTCGTGGTCGCCAGTTTGTCGAAAACGCACTCAAGAACGTTTCCTATTTAATCAACGTTTTAATCAGAAGAATCAATCGACTTAAACTCCCGGACTACTACTCGACCGCGTGCAGGATATTTCTCAACTAAACACGATACGTGATACCTAAGAGTACAAGGTACATTCTGCGAGATTAATTGAAGTCATTTCCGGTTATACATAACAATTAAGCGACGATAACAACTAAATGATTTAAAACATTGTTCACGGTTCCCGACATGCCTGTCTCACTGCCCTAGGATGGGTCATGAATGGCCCTCTGGGCCAAGGAAGACCAAACACTTACACCTCATCGAACTTTGCGAAGGCAAAAGTAGGACCAGACATTGAAAATCAACTGGAAAAGTTCTGGAAGCTCGAAGGTGATGATTGCAGCGACCAGCTGGGCCTGTCTAGTAGTGACCGAAAGGCATTGCTCGTGTGGAATGACTCGGTTAAGCTGCTTAATCAACACTATACTATGGATATCCCCTTCAAAGAAAGACCACCTGATTTGCCAGACAACCATCCGATGGCTGAGCGTCGACTACACCTTCTTGGCCGAAGACTGCAAAGAGATCCAGGGCTGTCTGAAAAGTACACTGCAAACGTACATGAACTCCTTGAAAGGGGGTACGCTGAGCCAGTCACAGATGATCTCAAGGGCAGAGAAGGCTACACGTGGTATCTTCCTCACCATCCTGTGCTACACCCAAGAAAACCAGACAAGTGCAGACTTGTATATGATTGTTCTGCCAAGTATCGGGGAGTCTCGTTGAACGACAAAGTCCATCAAGGTCCTGACCTGACAAATGGCCTCGTCGGCGTCTTGCTGCGCTTTAGGCAGGAGCCTATTGCACTGATGGCAGACATTGAGGGTATGTTTAATCAGGTGCATGTGAGTGACGGTGATCGTGACGCGCTTCGCTTCCTGTGGTGGAAAGATGATGACCCAACGAAAACTCCATTGATGTACCGAATGACGACCCACCTCTTTGGAGGAGTGTGGTCGCCCAGTTGTGCCAACTTTGCCTCAAAGAAGTGTGCTCAAGACAATGCGGCAAACTTTCATCCAAGAACAATTTCCACTATTGATAAAAACTTTTATGTGGATGACTGCTTAAAGTCTGTCGCTTCCACCGAAGAGGCAGTGAATCTTGTGAAGGAGTTGCGAGAACTGCTTTCAAGAGGCGGTTTCAACCTTACCAAATGGATCAGCAACTCAAGAGAAGTTCTTCGAACGGTGCCAGATGTTGAGTGGTCTAAAGAAGTGAAGACGCTTGATTTGGACCAAGGAATGTTGCCCGCTGAGAGAACCCTCGGCATCTTGTGGCAGGTGGAGTCAGATACCTATGGTTTTGATGTGCATCCAGAAGAAAGGCCACTTACACGACGTGGACTGTTGAGCACAGTCAGTTCAGTGTATGACCCATTCGGGTTTGTGAGCCCATTCATACTCAAGGCCAAAATTCTGTTCCAAGAACTTTGTCGAGCTAAATCCAGCTGGGATGATGCAATGCCAGCTGATTTAGTGGAACAGTGGCGCCGATGGCTGCAGGATTTACCACTGATCCAGAACTTTGCAATTCCTCGTTGTCTAAAGCCCAAGGATGTGGAGACGGTGTCTGCTGAACTACATCATTTTGCAGATGCATCGGAACGAGCTTATGGAGCTGTATCTTACCTCAGAATGGTTGATGACGATGGAAACAGCCATTGTTCGTTTCTCATGTCCAAGTCTAGATTGGCCCCCATTAAGCCTACCACCATACCCAGATTGGAATTGGCAGCGGCCGTTGAAGCAGTGAAACTCGACAAGCTTCTGCAAAGGGAGCTTGAAATACCCCTTCAAGAATCAGTCTATTGGTCGGACAGTATGATTGTTCTATGGTACCTCCAGCAGGAAGACAAGCGGTATCCAACTTATGTGGCAAACAGAGTAGCTGCCATCCAAGAACACACAAACAGAAGTCAGTGGAGGTACGTTGATTCCTGTTTGAATCCGGCTGATGATGTATCTCGTGGCATGACGGCAGACGAAGTAGTAAGCAGCTCCAGATGGATCCATGGTCCTCCTTTCCTGTCCAAGGGAAAAACAAAATGGCCGACGCAACCAGAGTTTAAATGTGCGATGCTGGAAGATGCAGTTGAACTCAAACCAACACGCAAAGTCTACGCCGCTGCTATTGTTGATGCCGACCCCATTGATCTGCTCATCCAGCGACATTCCTCCTGGTATAGTCTCAAGAAATCAGTTGCTTGGATCCTTCGGTTCAAGCATTACATCAAGACAAAAGGATTCAAGACTGGCAAGTTATCAGTGGAAGAGATGGGTGTTGCTGCCACCTCTGTTATTACTTACGTACAAAAGAAAGCCTTCGGAGAGCATACCGACAACTCGCTTCAGAAACTGTCTCCGTTTCCAAGTACAGACGGAACTTTGCGAGTAGGAGGAAGACTCGACAAGGCTGACCTGCAATTCCAGACGAAGCACCCTATGATATTGCCTGCTAATCATCATGTTACTGACCTCATCATTCTACATTACCATACCTTGACTGGTCACACTGGCATTGAGCGTGTTCTCGCTGAAACAAGGCAACTGTTCTGGATTGTGAAGGGCAGAGCGACAGTAAGAAAGGTTCTATCCAAGTGCATCATTTGCAAGAAGTTGAGGGCACAGCCAGTGTCTCAGTTCATGGGAGATTTACCTAAGGACCGCGTGACACCCAACGAAGCACCCTTTACTCGTGTAGGGGTGGACTATTTTGGACCGTTTCTTGTGAAACGGGCAGAAGTGAACTGAATAGGTACGGTTGCATTTTTACTTGCCTTGCTACAAGAGCCATTCACATTGAAGTTAGTCACACCCTTGAGACTGATTCCTTTATAAATGCCCTTCAACGATTCATTGCCCGTCGTGGTGAACCTATAGAAATCCGTTCAGATAATGGAACTAACTTCACCGGCGCTCAAGTAGAACTGCGACGAGCCCTCGAAGAGTGGAATCAGACTCAGATTGATGACTTTCTCCGAAAGCGTGACGTTCAGTGGATCTTCAACCCTCCAGGTGCCTCCCATATGGGCGGTGCCTGGGAGAGGCAGATTCGTACCGTCTGTTCAGTTCTGAAAGGTCTACTTCCTCTACAAGTCTTAACTGAAGAAGCATTGACGACCCTGATGTGCATCGTAGAGGGCGTCGTTAATGGGCGTCCAATAACAAGAATTTCTGATGACCCGAGCGATCTTACACCTCTGACACCAAATCATCTTCTCTTGCTGCGGTCGGGCCCAACCCTTCCATCGGGAGTGTTTGTTCAGCAAGATCTCTACAGGAGACGCTGGCGACAGGTACAATATATGGCGGATGTGTTTTGGAAGCGCTGGTTGACTGAATATCTGCCTACCTTCAAGTGCGTCAGAAGTGGTTGCGACCTAAGCGTAACCTCAAGGTTGGAGATTTGGTATTGGTGAAGCACGACAATACAGCACGTCCACGGTGGCCTCTTGGGCTCATTCTCACTACCTACCCAGGATCTGATGGTCTTGTGCGATCCGTCCAGGTGAAGACTCAGTCCGGAGTGTACGATCGCCCTGTTGACAAGATTTGTCTGCTAGAAGGAGAAATGCTGCTGCCTGAAGGCTGAACCTGTAAACACATCAGTGACACATCCATGAACACTGAACACTTGAAGATATCTTAGCTTCAGCCCCCTTTTGTTGTATGTGAATGCGTCTCCTAGAGAACGCATTGGGGGCGGGATGTAGTGGCTGAAGAACTGTTTAGCATAAATATGAACATTGTTATCGTTATGTTTCCTTTTCGGTCAGCGGACTTGTTATTCACGTGCGGTCAGCGAACTTGTTATTCACGTGCGGTCAGCGGATTCGCACATGAGAACGTAAAGAAAACGTGGCTTGGAGATTTTACAGTGATTTGCGTTCTATTTTGTGATTTAACTGTGTAATTTCCTCTTCTTTGTTGGAATATCATGGCCCAGTGATGTAAGTTTGCTTTCTATTGTATTTTGCTCGCATTTTGCTTGTATCTAGAGTATTTTTTTGTACGTTTATTCCAGTTCGAACCGCTATTTGACGCTATCAAAGTTGACGTTAAACTGGATCGCTAAATCTACGCTATTGTATTGATAGACTCTAGCTTGGAACAGTAAAGGAATGAAGCGAGTACGAACCACTGGGTAGTGAAGGTTTACTTTATTAATACCTCAGCGCCTAGGTACGCTACAGTGAGTGTTCAGGTTTTTGTTGTTGAGGAGGTCTTTTTGGTCTGCCTAAGCGACTTTTGTTTAATGTTTCATTCATTTCTTAAAAAATTATTCTCGAACATATCGGTATCTAATGCTCAATTTTGTTTTAAGTCTCATATGCCCTCAGACTCCTTATGTTTACGATATATATATATATATATATAGTTTTCTAAAAACTTTAACCGTCACTTTTGAAAATGTATGTTGACTAGCATACGAAACGTTAAGTTCTGTATAAAAATGCGTTGGAATACAATGTTTATCACCGCTGTTTGTGTTATTTTCTTAACGTCTACCCTAGCCTGATTCTGAGAAGGTTCTGAGAATCAGGCTACGTCTACCCAGGAACCAAACACAAGGGAGACAATTTTCCACGGGCGTAGAGAGAGAGAGTGAGTCCACAACGATAAATAAGGGAGTCGGCGGTACTTTGCATAAAGAGACTGGAAAGTGATACGTAACTTCCGAGCGGTAAACATAAAACAAGTTCCGGTCTTTTAATATGTCACATTTTCGCCAGTTGGCGGGAAAAATCGTCTCACGTGGCATGCGAGGTTGGCTCCCGCTGTCACCAAGGACAGCATAATAGAGAAAGAAATCAGATTCTTTCGAGAAAATTTTGACGCTGTTCGCTTTTCTGACGGCTACTGTTTCGCAACATACACTGGTAACTCGACTTGACAGGTATCTTTCCTTAAATTCAACTTCGTTCATACGGGCAGAGCCACGAGAACAGTCGCTATTCACAAGGTGGTAAGTCATGAATCTAAATTTAGTTGGAGACTCGCAAGTATTCAAGTACTCCTTTACTGTATGTGGGCTGTATATTCATCAAGTGAAGTGCACTATTAAAAGATTCAGAGTGGAGACGGAAGAATGTAACCGAATGTCAAATATCTACTGGCAGACCGGAAGTCACGATCAAGATGTAATCTACAAACTGAAATTGAGTACAGTGATATGATGGCGGTTTTCAACTGATAAGTTTTACTTTTTGGAATATTGTACATAAAACAGTATTACAGAGGACAAAAAAGTAATGTAGAAATTCATTGTAATTCGTAAGTGAAGTACTGCTAAGTAATGTAATTTAAGGTTGTTTGTTTTTCGTCAGTGTTATGCTGTTGTTCTTCTGTTTGCTCTTGGTGTGGTGCTAAAGAAAGCAGTACATTTTTTGTTTCTTTTGGGTATCTATCTACCTTTCTAACGAAATACTTGAAATGAGACTGATGCTAACAAATACTGTTCTCTATTTACGTTCACAGCTCAGCCAGTTTTCGAACACAGGAGAGGAAACATCCCAATTCGTTTTTTTGGTCACCCGTTTATGTTACAGAGCTCCGAGATCAGACACTGTATTCATGGATCTTCCAAGGTAATAAGATTCTTATAAAATGAAATACGTTAATGATGGTTTTCGGATCCAATCAAAATAAATCAAGGTACAAAAAATAGTAATAGATTGCTAGAAGCGTCTCAGTCTGCTCTCTGTGTTTGCTCGAGAAAATAGAAAGCAAAATTTATCGTTCCAATATATTTTGGGACTAAAACGTCCGAGTTTTGTTTAAGAATCATTTCTTTTTCATCGCTGGAGTCAGAGTTAAGTTTCGATTCGAAAGACTCCGAAATAAACTTCGATCGAGCACTTTCGACAACCATGAAATCACGGCTGCTTGGAGCTTTTAGAGAACTACTTCAAGCGACGACGGGGAAGACCTCTTTGCGGACTAGCTGCTTGTATATTAGGAATGGAAAGCTAGATACGAAGTGGAGGAACAGGAAAACGAAAAGCAGGAAAGAAACCTCAAGGACTGCTCTGGATGGTAAATTCATTACCTAAACACAAGGTTCCCACGAGTGTTAAAAGCCCGTTTACAGTTGTCGTTAGCGAGAATGTATTTTGTCAAGGTATGGTTGTTCTATTAAATCCAGTTTGTATTTTACTTTCTGGAATGCGTCATGTTTATAAGAGTGAAGGACGTGTTGCAGACGTGATGACCTCCAAAACACTGGCTTCGATCCGGCTATTGAAAATCTTATAAATGTTTGGACCTGTATTTTTGAAGCTGCGGGAAGCAAGGCCTGCAAGGCGGAAAGAAGCATTTCATACAGTTACCGATTTCACGTCGTTACACGTTTCAAGTCGTAACTCAAAATAACCGATGTAATTTTTTCTCATAAAGAGGGTAAGTTTCTAAAGAAACTGTGGTGCTGCGTCGGTGGGAGTATTACAAGATAATTTGGTTTTATCAACTGAGTTGATAAGTAGTAGATAAAATATGAGCGGGAGATCTGTATGGGCGTTTACAATGGCGAGCCGATAGGCGGGAAATGAATACATTAAATTGAATGCAAAGTATTGTTATGGGATTTGTTCATTGGACATGTATGCCAGAATGCCATACACATCGGACGCAAATATTTTCACCTACTTGCGAAAGGAAAACAATAAATTGAATGCAAAGTATTGTTTTGTGACATGGATGCCAAAATGCTGTACGTCCCACAGGAGACAGTGCATGAGACAATAATAGAAATATTCTAAATTTTCAGTCACTGCCAAATCGCCAGTATGGCAACAGTTCGTTTTCGTCCGCCGAAAACTGAAAAGGAAGAAATTTTGTTATTGTCTGAAACCGTACCTAAAAACACCAAGTACAATACAAAATGGGCGGTGAACGTTTTTACTGCCTGGCAGAATACGAGAATGAACAAAAAAGCGCAGTTGGAAACATCTGGAGGCAACGGACTTGAGTCGACCAATGTTGAGGACTTGTCAGTCCCACTCGAGCACATGTCCGCCGACAGTTTAAACTTCTGGCTCTGCAAATTCATTTGTGAAGTTGCGAAGCAAACCGGGGAACGCTACCCTCCTAAGACGCTGTACCTACTTGTTTGCGCCATTAATCGCCATTTGGGAAACGTACAAGGAGAAAAGGCGTTTAACATAATGGAGGAGGCAGGAGGTAAAAGTACAATCTTTGAAGCAATATTTCATTGGTTTTTTTTTGGTATGTTCTGTTTTAACGTGTATATTGTTTGCAATTTAAAGGTTCATAGTGTTTCGAAAAACACTAGGCGGCGAAATGAAGGACGCCACCAAGTGCGGAGTCGCGCAGGCATCAAAGATGTCGGAAAAAGAGGAGATAACAGAGAGAGAAGAAACAATCTTATGGGACATGGCTCTACTGGGAGCAAATACAGCTGAGTCGTTATTATATACAGTGTATTTTTATAATGGCAAGTTGTTCGGTCTACGGGCCGGTGAACATAGGTTGATTCGCTTGAGTAATATTGTTGTTGAGAGAAACAAGATAGTTTTTGATGAGTTAGAGGCAAAACGTTCAAGGGCGGCTTAAAAGATTTGAAAAATAAGCCACGCTATATTGAACACATTTGTCACGAGAACAGGCAAATCCACAGCCCTTGCCTAGCTTCAATGTATTCAGTTTACATCGAGAAAATTCGAAGCCATGCAGAATCCATCGACAGCTTCTACTTTCGTCCCCACAGGGGCGGAAAATTTGAATATGAGAAGAGTCCGGTTGGCTTATGCACACTAAACAAAATTCTTCCTGAAAAATTGTTGGGAAAGGCAGGATTGCCTCGCAAGACAGCACATTGTCTTCGTGTTACCTGTGCTACTCGTTTGTTTCAGAATTCAGTAGAAGAGAAATTGGCGAGGGAAAGAACAGGACACAGGTCCAATGCACTTTTCGGTTATCAAAAGGCTAGTGACGAACAGGTCCAAAATGTAAGTAAACTTTTGGCACCGGTCAATGACTCGCGCAAGTCGGGTCAAAGTGAAGCGACTGAGAAATGTAAAGAGTCTGAAACAAATACTCAAGTGCTTGAAGATTTACCAGACAGCGATTTTGATTTGTCTCATGATATTTTGGCTTCTATTCCAATGCCGGAAAGCACAATAAGTTATAATGACAACAACATCTGTACAAATTCTGTTTTCAATAACTGTACAATTAATTTCGTAGTTAAGAAGTGAATAGTTCCGTTAATGTATTGATTGCTTGATGTTTACTACATTGTTCAGAAAATAGCCAGATTGTGTATAAAGTTTCATAGAATAAAGTTGATGGGTAAATAAAATTAAATTCTATGATGAAAATATGTCCATTTTGTTATTCATTTTAATCAGTAGAGGTCTGTATCAAAAGTTAATGAATACTAATTAGCTGAGCAGGAGTTTGTATCAAAAGTTAATTCTACTGTTTAATAATTCATCAACCCCAGCCTTTCCCTGCTACCTATTCAATCCCTCCCCGAGCTGTCAGACAGTTCATTTGTATTGGGGTTTACAGTTGTGTACATGTGATCTGAATATTGTGCTGGGATTGGTTTGCACGCTCATGAATAATTAATGAATTTTACAATGTGAATTAGCCACCGTAAAGAGATTCAGAAGCTGACGTTTCGAGCGCTAGCCCTTCGTTCGGAGCGAATCGAGGAATTGTGGGTTGTGTGTGGTTTATATACAGAAATATGGAGCTACGCTATTGGTTGGTGCCTGGCAACGTGAAAAACAGAATAAATTAGTTAAATGAAAAACGTTCGTTGATACCGTGAAGATTAAGAGTGCCGATTTCAAAAATAAATTGACTGTCATATGTTGCGTAGAATGATTCGGCAGATTAAAGTGTCTAGCGACTGGTTTAGATGCGTTTTTGTCGTCTTTCTCTACGTCACGAAGATGTTCCCGAAATCGGTCGCCTAGTCGTCTACCTGTTTCGCCGATATATAACTTTTTGCAAAGGGTGCAAGTTATACAGTAGATGACATTGGCTGAGGTACAGGTAAAATGATCAGTGATCTTAATAGATCGCTTGGGTCCCGACGATTTTTCAACGTTGCAAATGAAAGGACATGTTTTGCATCGTGCGCGTGCACATTTAAAAGTACCGGGTTGTTCACTCGTTTGAAAAGCACTTCTGACTAAAAAGTTACCTATGTTTTTGTCGCGTTTGAATGAAATAAATGGCGGTTGCGAAAAGATTCTGCCAGTATCGGGATCATTTTGAAGTAATTTAAAGTTTTCTAGAATGATGGATTTAACTGCGTGGTTGCGAGGGTGAAATGTGAGAGTGAATGGAATTCTATTGTTATTCTCCTTCTGAGACGTTTGTAGTGCTGACTGCCGATCAATTTGTTGGGCGCGATGATGGCCTGATTCAACAACAGAGGCAGGATAGCCACGTTTGTCGAAAATCTCGCACATTTCGTCTGATTTTAAGGAAAAATCAGAGTCTACACTACAAAGGCGACGAAGTCTAAGAAATTGAGAATAAGGAATGGAATTCTTGACATGTGATGGATGTGAAGATGAATACAACAAATAACTATGAGAATCTGTGGGTTTGTAGTGCACACTGGTGCATAAACCGTTGCCTTCGACAAAAACCTTAATATCTAGAAATGCTAAAGAAGTATCGGAAATTTCTCAGGTATATTTAAGAGGCGGATGAAACGAATTAACAGCAGTTATAAATTGATTGAGTTCCTCTCTGGTGGAGGAAGTGGCGCCGACACAGTCGTCAATGTAGCGACGGTAGAGGTCAGGTTTGGGGCCGTTGTATTGATTGAAAAATTGGTGTTCAATGTAGCCTACGAAAAGATTGGCGTAGCTGGGTCCCATTTTGGTACCCATGGCCACACCATTGATTTGTTTATAATAACTGTCGACGAATGAAAAACAGTTTAGTGTTAAAACTAGTTCAGCCAAGCGGAGCAGTGTTTCCGAGCTTGGTTTTTTAACAGTACGTAAATCAAAAAAATGTTTGAGGGCTAGAAGACCTTCGCCATTAGGGATGACGGTGTAAAGAGATGTAATATCCATAATGAAAATAAGTTTGTCTTCGCCCAGGAAATTGAAATCGCGAAAAATTTGGAGTGCGTGTTGACTGTCTTTAACATATGACGGTAAAGATCTGACGATAGGTGCCATAATTTTGTCCAAATAGCTAGAAATGAGTTCGGTAGGGCAACTACATGCAGAGACAATAGGTCGGCCTGGGTTGTTAGGTTTGTGAATTTTAGGTAAAAAGTAAATACATGAAGTTCTGGGAGTTGTGATGATGAGATTAGTAGCAATAGCCGGCAATTCTTGTTTGACTATAAGATCATTAATAGTGCTCTTGACAATTTGTTGGTTAGTGGAAGTGAGAACTTTTTCGACTTTAGCATAAAAGGTGTCAGAAAGTTGCCGCAAAGCTTCTTTTTGGTAGAGGTCGGCCCGCCAAACAACTAAAGCGCCGCCTTTGTCGGCCGCTTTCACAATTTTGTCTTTGCGCTTACTAAGATTTTTTAGCGCCGCCCTCTCTTCCGAAGCAAGGTTGGAAAATTTGGTGTTTGAGGGCTTGAATTTTGTTCCTATATCCAAAAAACTTGACGAATTCTCGGTTAAGTAAGATGTTGAAAAATTTCTTCGCCGCGTACAACTTAAAGCCTTTTTCCATGATAAAGAGGATGATTCTAACACCTCGGAAAAAGATATTTTCGAGACACTCCAGACTCGAAAATCGAAGTGGACTCCCCCAGAGGGCCAGTTTGCCTCTTTAGATTTTTTATCAATAAATGCCGTCATGAGATCTACAATCTCTTCGCCGCGATTCACCATCTAAATCGACCCCGACTTTCTCTGTCCGACCTCGTAGCTCAGTCGGCAGAGTGACGGTAGATCTATTCCGGAGGTCGTGGGTTCGATTCCCACCGAGGTCAAAAGATTTTTTCTTTACCTCGTGTGGTTCCCTGATTCCCTTTACTAGGGCTAACGCCCAGTGGGTTATTCATGGGTTAAATTAGCACTCAACTTTACACTTCAGAGTTAATTCTCTGTTACATCATTTGTGTTCATTGTGCTACGCGGCACAACATTCATATGTACCCAAAGTCTACATGGCCTACTCGCGTGCTCACATGTTCGTCACATGTGTTATCGCGTGTCTTAGTTACGGTACCAGTTTACTGGCCGTGACCATAGTTATAATAACAAGCAGGCCGACACGTGAAAGAAAACGTGAGACAGACAAAGCACATGGTCGATTGCAATGACGTCATTTGCATCTGAAGAATTTGCCCCAGAAGAATTTTTCAGGGGGGTCAAATTTGTAGCGATGAATACACGTCAAAAATTCCAAGAATGTCGATTTCGACTGCATAACGAAAGCGTTCTTTGACGAACGCAATAAATATTACATTAACAATCTCGTTTCCAGAGCCTGTGTTACCCTTAAAGGCTCACACGATGAAATGCGAATCGATGTTATTCGTTACGAACCATACCTTGAGCCCAAGCTCAAACCCGAACTCTCTTCTCGCGGAGGAACGTGGAACGGAATCGAGAGTTAAGAAATTGACGTCAGTTTTTCATGCGTCTGTCCTGTTATCTATCATGAATTTCGTCATAACATTGTCAAAATAGCTGTGGAACCACGAGGCGATAGCCGAGTGGATCCGCAGACCGCTACTTTGACAATGATATGACGAAATTCATAATCAATAACAGTACAAACGCATGAAAAACTGACGTCCATTTGTTTTTTTACAATAACAAACTGACAAATTGTCCGCTCTCGCTCGTTGCCTCATCACACAAATTATGAATTCATGTGTCCATCCGCTTATTGACGATAAAAATTAGCCAATGAGCGCGCGAGAATTTGTGCTGTTATCGTACAAAATACAGCAGTAATGATGTCATTAATCGCATCCATTTCTCAGCTTACAGGTAATTAAGACCACCTTGATCGAGCGAGTTCTGCATACTTTATTTAAGATCAACACTAAAGTTTTAGTTTCATTCTTATTGCATCATCGCCACTGGCATGTTAAATACATCAGGGCCGGGTTGTTCGAAAGCCGGTTAACGTTAACCCAGGGTTATGTTCTCTTGTTTAAAAATGTTTCTCACCTCCAATGTTTGGTGTAGTTTGAGACTACTACAGCTCAAAACTGAGGGACAAACAATATGAACAGAACACTTCACCAAAAAATTACAAAACTGAACTCAAAATTCTCGCTAACCCTGGGTTAGTTCAATCGGGCTTTGAACAACCCGGCCCAGTTCCATAAATTTTCAAGGAACCGTTTATTGAAAATATTTTACAAAGTTGTCGCAAATTTTTAGTGTGTGTACTGATAGTGAGGCCTTCTCGTTCCCAGAACCTCCAATTCCTTTTGCTCACGTGGTCTGCGAATGGAGGACATGTTGAGCAGCTCAGGAGCCGAAAATGGTCGCGATGTAGCTCCTCATTGACAACAAACCCGCCATGCAAGCTGCAATATGAAACTGTTATTACGAACGCACGCAATGCACAAATGTGGACTAACATTACTGCACTTGCTGTGGAGTCTCTCAGTTTTGCATGCAAAATCTGTGATAACTAGAGCGGAAGAATGTTTAGACAGCACAGTATTCATTTTATGTAATAAGGCAAGGCCACGACAACAAACCAGTGAAGAGTGCCGGATCTTGTGTAGACCTGGATCAGTAAAATTCTTTTGAGACTAATTGATAAACAGTAAGCTGATCCTAACGGCAAGGAGTAGAGTAAGAAACAGAATTAAGATATAAAATAAAGAGTAAAATATATTTATCCGATATTTCGGTTTGTAAGACAAAAACCTTCTACGGGGGCTAGAAGAAGGTTTAATTGGGTAAGTTTCTAAAGAAACTGTGGTGCTGCGTCGGTGGGAGTATTACAATATAATTTGATTTTATCAACAATAATGTGAATTGGCCACCGTAAAGAGATTCGGAAGCTGACGTTTCGAGCATTAGCCATTTGTCGGAGCGAATGGATTCGCTCCGACGAAGGGCTAACGCTTTTGGTTATTTCAGGCCTTAATTAAGCGTGATAAAATTCTACACCCTGCCCGAGTATTGACTAACTGTCGGCTACACAGCACAAACACGCACTCTCATTGGTCAATAGGTGTGTTTAGTTAATAGTATGTAAAAACGATTGTGACGCGTTAGATTCGCACGTAGTTCTGAGAAATATTTCATAAAAGCAATGGAGTAGTGTTTCATTGTTTACACGGTCTCGTCTAACACTCGGAGGGTTGGGATTGCTCTTGAAACTTACGCAAAGTCGAGACTCGTACAAAATCAAGCCAAACTGTAATATAGACCAAAACAAATGGTGTGTACTATATCCACCGAATAAATAATAATTATCCACTGAATATGAGTGATTTATTCGCTGGATAGCGTTTAGCTATAACTATGGTTTAAATTATCCAGCACACGCCGAAACATATAAATTCTTGCCTTCATGTAGCACCTTCTGAAAAAGGTTACTATATCCTCTCCCAGATGTCAGAGGCTTTTTCGCGCCTTTTCGGGTCTGGTCGTTGCTTCGTCAACCAGTCCACGAACGCACGCCGAAGAAACCTTAAGTAGCCTGGGTACCAGAGGTCTTTTTCAGCGCGCTTTTCTAGAGTGATCTGGGAGGCGTTGCCTCTGACCAGAAAAAGCGCGGAAAACTGTAGTAACCAAAACAATCACAGCTAATTCAAATCGGCCTGTTGTCCATTGACAGATCTTTACTATTACTCGTTTCTAACTCAGCTCTATAACCCCAGAGTTTCCCTTTACAGGCATTTTGAAACCCATCGTATTTCAGTTTGTGAATGTTTGTCTTTTACAATGATCAATCTTCAAGCATTACTCCATTGCTCCTCTTTCAAAAAAGTATCACGCAGTTTGTGATGTTATTGTGCCCATGAACTGTGCCTGTTTTATGGACTGGTCCATCCTGTAGGCCCTCAGCATAGTGACGGATCCTACAAGTGACATGCCCACCATCAGGTAAAAGGGACCTGCCCAGCCGTACGCGTCAGCGATCCACCCGACGATGGGACCTTCAATTATGGGACCTAATCCGCCAAAACCTAACAACCACAAAAATACAACAGTGTTAATAGTGCGGGAGCCAACTCTATTATAAGAAAGTTGATTGTTCTAAGATTCAAGAGCATAATGCATCGAAAATTCAGTCTCAACATCTCCTAGATGCCAAGATCTTATTTAAAGTGCCCCTGTGATAAAAAAATCACTTCCTTTTTTTCTTGAGATTCTGAAAGTGTGTCTGCTTAACACTTGACTGGCAAAACTCTGACCTTTCATTTTTCTCCAAAGGCCGTTGACTTTGAGTGTAAGTTTTGGATTTCACGATCCGCCATCACTCACTCAAACCTGACCGATTTGACCTCAGAGGGTTGGATCCGGCAAAAGTGACGTCAAAGGCTCACCAGCTTAAAATTTATGCGTGTGAACGCACCTTATTATGTATGCAAAGTGCGAGTTTAAAAGTGTGAAAGCCCAAAACTCCCGTGCTGCATATTAATTCTGCAGCGTACACACGCATCGCATTCTTAAACTAGTGAGCCTTTGACGTCATTTTCTTCTCGATCCAGCTCTCTCAAGAACTTAAATTTAGTAATGGCGGATCATTAATAGGAAAGTTCCAGTTAAAATAAACAGGTGCCTTTTTTAAATCAAGGATTAAAACTTGGGTCACTTAGTGTTTAGTTAACATAGTTTTGAAATCCAAAGGAAAAAATTATTTATTTTTTGTCACAGGGGCACTTTAAGGACGTTCGTACCTATTGCTACTGCGCATCTCTTGTGCGCACACTATTCATTAGGCACGCGCGTGCCACGTCATGTGTTTCAAGCGCGCGCGCACCGAGTCCAAAACTCAGCAAAATATACCCGGTGACCCCCACTTTTTTTCCGGCAGATCACTTCCTTTTCTGATTCTTTCCATTATACTAAAAAAACAAAAAAAATCTGTACGTGGGAAGTTTTAATTACTTCTCATATACTATTCAAATAGGGTCGAATTGGTACATGAATACAGGTACGCGTGACATTTTTTAAAGGCTAATTCTACCAGATTTAATGACATATGTAGCAAAGATCTATCAAATAAGCCCATTTATGCTGCGTTGAACACACATAACTTAGATTTGATTCTTCAACTTAAATATATGCCGATAGTAATGAATCCGGCCAGAATCGCCTCGATTGACTGGAAATCCTAGAAATGCTATGGTCTGTGCTACGCCTTATCACCAAAACGAGTTCGGTGAGCCCCGAATTTTTTTACGTTTTTAATATAATCTTATCGTTTTCTGTCTACAGTCAAAGTTTGAAAAAAATCTCTACGTGGGAATATTTGGACGCAAACGTCCTTAAGGTTACCCGCAACGTCCTTCCCCGGGTCTGAACATAGGGGGAGGGTATGATCACAGGTTATTTCGATGACTGATAAGCAGTTTAAGTCTCGTTTGGTGTAATAGTACCATAATGTTGTCATCCACAGCAGGTGTACTACATGGAAACAAAACTAGCCGAGTCGAGTAATAAGAAGCGAACACCAGAGCCAGAAGACGGGCACGGCAGACACCCGAGAAAAGAAAAGAGCTCATTCCACTTTACGGCGCGTGTCGCACCATTCCACCTCATGATTACTCGAGCGGCTGCCACGAATGCTAAACAAAATGAACATCCCAACTGGCCTAAAACACCAATGTCAATCACTAAAAGCTACAACGAACACCCCCCCCCCCTGTCTGCGCCATACAGAAGGTACCCCTGCATGGGGGGAAGAGAGCCTACTGACCGTTCACAAGACCTGAAGCAGCCGCCTGTGCATTCTCTCGCTCTCCAATCTCAGCAGGGATTGATCCCGTCAAGTATGGATCAACGCCACAGTTACAGGCTCCAGCCATGAACATGAAGATTGCATTAACCACGAGTCCCATGTGACCCGTGTATTGAAACAAAGCCATGAATAGAGTACTGCCAAACAGAGCCAGGGTAACACCATATATAGCTCTGCCTTGAAGAAATCTGAAAGAGAAATAAGTTTAGAATAAGACGAACGAAAGTTTCTGGTCAGTGAAGAGAGGTGGTTTACTTAGGCAACGTACACACTACGCCGGAGAAATCTAAAAACGTCGTTGAAAACGCATACGTTTTCCACCCACACTGAGCCGGAGAAAATTACGCAACAATCACCAAGAAAACCCGGAGAGGAAAATCACAGTATTATCGTCACGTCATTGTTTTCGGACAGCTCCGTTTTCCAAACGTTTTTTTTGCCCACACTAAAACACAAAGACGCGTTTTCAAATTCCTCCGGTTTGAAGAGCGTTTCCGAAAAGCTGCGTTTTTGGTTTGGATTAGTGTGTACGGTATGCTTAACCGCAGAAATGAAGCTGCGTTTTTAAATTTCTTTAATTAAGTGTGGTCGGGGCCTTAGAGGCCCAGAGTTTCTACCTTTTGACAAAGAAGCCTAACAAGGCTGTCCCCAGGACTCCTCCAATTTCAAATACCGTTGACAAATAACCTGCCTGGACCTTAGTATAGTTAAGCTGCAAATCGAAACAAAGGAATTCATAAATTACTAATTTGTTATCTGTTTTACCAGCAGATTTTGAAATGTAAAGTTGTTTTTAACAAACGATCAGTTATCTTAGAAAACTCAAAACTAAATCATTCACTGTAAATCACTATTGTGACATTTTTTTGGATTATGTATATATCTCATGATCTAAAGAACAGTTGCTGGTGACTGACTGACGCTTCGAAAACCTGAGCAGCAATCATCTTCAGAATCAAGTGTATTGTGTCTGTCAGTCTAGTTCGTTGAAAGTGACTGGTCAGTTTAACCATGGTGGCTGTTAGACTGGTGTAAAGTTCGTCAGTTCTGGTCTGTCTATTGTCTACTGTCTATTGTAAGTCGGTCTCTTTGAGGTCTGTCTATATTGTTAGTCTCAAGAGTGTTTCATTTCATTGCATTTCATTTCAGTTCCACAAACACCTCAAACGCCGTCAAACTTTCTTCTACATGGGTAGAAATGTCGTCAAACACTGTCTCCCAAATACATACAATAAAGAAGTGTTTTTCTTACCGCTTGGTAAAGGTACATTGGCAGCCACATGTACATACAGTATCGGACTAACTTCACACAGCAACTTGCCCAGCAGAGCTCAGGCACCATTCTCATGTAATAAAAATAAAAATACTGATTTAATGGCAAGATTAAAAAGGTCAAGCCCACCCGAATATTGCTGAGTGCTAAAAGGTAGCACTTTTCTGGGAAAGATATAGGATTTGAGAGAAGGGGTTTAAGATTCAGATCAGACTACCAAAAACACAACCTTGTTCCCAGGGTCTCTCATCTTACTGCCCCATAGAGCAAGTAGGGTTCAAAAGACGTCCCCAGTAAGGAAGGCGGGGGGTGGGAGGCGGGGGGGGGGGGGATTCAGCATCCTGCACTGGAACATTTTTTTAAATTGCGGACCCCAGAAATGGGATTTTGGGAATTCTGAGGCCAAGTCCGCTTGCTATAAAGCTCAGTTTTTAATTTATGGGTTTCGACTGAACACCCCAAACCCCACTAGATCTACCCCAGCTTTTACTTTTCAAATAACTACATCATTACAAATAAAAACAGAGTCACATGATGAGTAAAAGGCTGCTTTTAAATCAGACATCCATATATACATGTATACTAAAAATAAAGAAAAACAATTGTTTACTTTAAACTCCAAAGTTGTCTGTAGGTTAGCTGGTTCTGTGCGGCTGTAGTTGTTGTTGCTGTTTTAGCAGAGGTGTCCACTGTTTCTATTGATAAAAAGAAACTAAATCTTACAATACAGAGGAACCCAACTTTACCAAAACCCGCTAAAAATATGGACACCCACTTAAAAGGAACACCCCGATATTACAGACAATTTTGTTTGTCCCAACGAAAAATTCATATTTGTCTATAAAATTAACCTGCTTGTTACGGACATTTGTTAATACAGACAACAGACACATTTCCGTGTCGCCAATGATAAATCATCAACTCAGCTTTTCACACAGTCTTAAAAAAAACAACAGTAAAGTAATTTTAGTCCAAGAGTACCAAGTAAGTAGATTTGTGTACAGTTTCCTTAGTTTAAACTTGTTGCAGTTAAAGTTACAATTGCAGAAGCGACTAAACAATGGTTTAGTGCCATTAAAATGTCCGCCTGTTAGTTTATACAAATTTCTCCAAGAGTATGATAAATGACTATTAGATGTCTGTAGTTTTAACTAAAAGTGTCTGCCTTAGTCTTTTTATCAGTAAAACACCTGTCCTTGACTTAAGGACGGTCCCTACTAAATGAAAGGTTTTTGCGCCAGGTTAGGACCAAGCGGAAAGTAGATCTTTGCAAGGGCTATGGGAATCCACAAAAGAAAATTGGGGTAGCCACGCATTTTTGCGAGATAATTAGCCTTGAATTTCAACAAAAATGCTGACGTCAGCATTTTTATGAAAAAAGAAGGAAAGGATATTTTTTTCGCAGATTTCCTTAGAATTCGCCTTTGCATACAGAAAAGCAAACACATTTACAAAGATCTTAAAAATGCATGGCAAATGGTACCATGAAAACCACTTTCGGTATGTTTCTAATACAATTATTACAAGAGCACTTTTAACAGCTCTGACAGCCTTCATCTGGTTCAGCTAAAATACAGCCTAAATACCTTTTGCTTACCACCAGAAACTAGTTACTTATTGAGTAGGCCTGCCACTTCCATTTCATAACATAAAATGTAGGGGTAACCACGCAGTCTTCAAAGTTATTGATCTTTTTAGAAACCTTTTACGGTGCCCGTTACATTTTCTCCTGACACCTCCCCTGTAAGGAAACCATTTGCGTATCTCGCACTCGTTTTGCACGTGCACTACACCATCTGCTGGTACATGTTTACAGTTGGATTTCAGTATAAGTTTTGACAGATAACAGCTAGTTTTTTTCAGCTGGAAGATATTAACAGTTCCTGGTTAGCGATATGCTGCTATTCTGGTGTTCCTGGTTTAAGGACAGCTTCATTAAGCTTGATTTGGTCACAGTACAAAAAGTTTTGCTTTCATTTTAGTCGTGTACTTGATGGCGTAGTTGATTGCATCAATGTCAACTCCAGCGCGCGCGCGCTTAAAGTATGCCCTGCGTGATGCGCAGAATGTGTGCACACAAACAAAAGTAGGCACCGTCCTTAATATATGAGAGCCCCCTCAATACAGACACTCTGATAATAACAACCATTGGCATCTCCCCGTGGTGTCTGTCTGTATTAATAGGATTCCGCTGCATAGGTTAAACTAAATCCAGTCTTACAGCTAGCCTTTGTTTTCAAATTTGAAGCAATATTCCCAGATTGTTGATTTGAACTCACTCCCTGCCTATTTCTTGCCCATTTAACAGTAGACCATATGTACTGATTGCTTTGTCCCTAAGGCGCTAAATTAATTTTTATATTATACTGAAAAACTGTCAGTCAATATTAGAACACTGTGCTGCAACATCCCTAAGTCAACTAGAAAGAACATCCAATTTGACTATATGAAGCACTTTCTGAGACACATAGCAGCATAAATGCGTTTATGAATAACTTGAAATTAAATTACATCATGTTGTCAATTCAAAAGTACTCATTTACTGACGGTTTTGTTTACTGGTAATTAGGTTTGAAATAAACCAAATTTATTCATGCTCTAAGGAACCTTCTATTAAGACAAGATCCCAGTGTATACTAGTAAAAGACAGTTCCCAATGGCCAAATGGCCAGCAGCTGAGCTTATTGCCATTAAGAAGCTTAACTCATTACCTGCGGTAGATTGTGAAGTGCCTGCAACTTCTGAGGGAGAGTTAAGAAACAAATACACTAAGACACCAACACCACCCTGCAAACAGAAAATTGATATGCTCATGCAGATTCTACTCTTTTCGTGTGGTAAGTAGGAATGGGTGGTATATACATGGGTAAACTTACATCAAGGAGATGGAAAGGTAATGTGACAATAAACAGACAAAATAAGTCATTTCTGAGTTACCTTGTGTCTCTCTTTGTGTAAAACCATTCAAATGACAATTTATGATTTTGATTTGAATGAAAATGAACATGTTGGTGGAACACATCTGTATATGAACAAAATTTTACACAAAGATTTGTTTTGGCACAGAGACAAAAGCCAACTAGGAACTGGCTCATCGGAGCTTAGTTGGAAGTAATACACACCACAATTAAAGAGGGAATCATAAAGATCATCTTCATATCCGGAGTATACATAGCTTGCAACTGAACCTGTGGAGATACATAGCAAGGAAGGGAAACACCTGTTTTATTCATCATACTCTCAAAGCCTTTTATAATATATAGTCATATGATGGCAGATTCCAATACCTCAGTAAATCTAGCCTGTGTAGCAGCCGTTTCCTTTCCTTTGCAGGCAGAGTTCGAAAAAGCAAGTGAAAAACCAGGCGAGCGAAGGAGCATACATGGGGTGAGCAAAAAATGGCGAGAAGTGTGGAGGGGGTGAGTGAGAAGGGGGTGGAGGTGGGGAGGCCTGCAGTCAATTCCAAACATATTACCAAACTCTGTTCGCCCACGAACGGGGAGGAATAGTGCAATTTGATTGGTTATTAGCCTGTCAATCAAAATATTTTCAGAAATCTGTTTTTCATTTATACTACGACATCCAGAACACAGCAAGATCAAAATAGATATGACCGAGTCTGAAGAAGTGTTTGAAGGGGTCTTCGAACTTTCTGTTCAGGAAACGTCGAAAGACCTTCAGCAAAATGACAAACTCATCCTTCTAAAACCAGAGCACTGAGCTGCCACTAGAGTCTAGTCTGTAGACAGGATGTCCTTGCAATCTATTTACCAAATACCCGTAGGAGAGAACATGGTTGCCACTGTTATCTGCATGTCGCTTTGCAGATATGTTTTGAAGATATGTTTTAACATCTCTGAGTACACTGAGTCATTGACTTTCAAAGGGAAAGGTTTGACATATTTTGGGAACATGTATTGTGCAATCTATTGTGCCGCCGGCTTGTTGATTCAGTTGAACTGTCAAGCACAGTGCGTTCCTTGTTATCACAATATCACGGATATCACATTTTTGTCTGTCTTTGTTGGGTTTTTCACCATAGCGGACCGCCATTACTTCGAGAAAGCTATATATTTGTAAGGAGACATCGGGTTTCTTCCATTAATTTGATTAAGCTTATGTATCTCCATTTTCCTTTTCTTTTGCAAATGAACAATGACAGACGCAACAATTTAAAAAAGGAAGACTATTTACGTGTACTATTTGCTTTAAGCGGACTCTATCAAAATGCAAGCCCATGCTGGGCACTTGTCAAAAGGAAGTTAATTATCATTGGTTCTCATGTGACAGTTGGCGCCCCAAGGGAGGGTGGCATGTTTGGGGGCATTCGGTATGTCTGGGATTGATTGCAGGTGTTTCTGTCGCTTGTCTCACCCCCTCCCTCTGCTCCTTATTTTTTGTACTCCCTCCCAGTTTTGTTTCCTTCAGGTAAGTTTTTTTTCGCACTTCCTCCCAGTTTCATTCCCTTCGCATAAGGTTTTGGAAACGCCTGCTACACAGGCTACAGTAATTCAGCCGTAGACAGTTTTTGCACTGACGAAAGTTTCAGCCTCTGAGGTGCATCTTGAAAGAAGCGACTTCGGAAGCTTCCATTTTGAAACTGTAACTAGACAGCCAGGCTGTGTTTGTGTGAGGTCATTCTGTCTGACACAAAATAGGTGGGAAGGAGAAAAACCTGCAACTGACTTTTTTCCCTTCACAAGGTCGGCAAAAATCAGTGTATTTTTTTTGAAGTGATTATCCACTTGATTATCTTCACTGTTATCATTTTCGGAGTTTGGAGCATGTTTGGCTCAAATTAATATGGCTCAAGAGCAGCTATAACCCAGAGTAGTACTTAAAAGGCTTGTAAGAAGCCATTGGGACAAAATCACTTAGACGGAATTATGTCACAAAAACATGGCAAGGCTGCGAAGTACTGTTCAAAATGGACAAGCCAATAATGTCAAATTTTGGACTTCTTTGGATATGAATTTCAAAACGAAAATCTGCATTTTAGAGGCTGAAGCTTTGGTGAGAGGCTTTGGTGAGTACGAATTATTTCATATATATATATCACTTAGTGCATTGACATTGACAAAAAATATGTTTTTTGGAGTAATATTCTCCTTTAAGTGGTAGCTTTTCTGAGATATTCTTAGTACACGGCTGAACCTAATTCCTGCACTTTAAATTAAGCTACAAACCCATTTTGCACTAGTTGCTTAAGACTTCCAAACTTCCAGATTATGATCATTCATAATATACAGTCAACTCTATAAGACGGACACCTGGTGCTGGTCCCGGCCATTTCTCAGTCATTTTATCATAACCAAGCTCTCTATAAGACGGACACCTCCATAAGATGGACAACGGAACTTTGAAGTGGTCAACGGACACTTGTGAGGTGCTGAATATGACCGCAAATTATGATTTAGGGAAGAAAAAATCTTAAATTACCAAGTACATGACTCTTTTTAACACCAGACGTTTACTGTAACAGCTCTTATCTTGTCAGCGGAATACATACAGTACAAGTTAAAATTAAAACAGTCATTTTGTCCCAGTCAAAAAATAACTCAGAGGTGACAACCGCATTGCATTGTAATCTAAAACAGTTATTTTCTTGCTTTCTTAGCTGCTTCCCGTCAGATGTCCATTAAGAAAGAGTTGACTGTATTAGTTATCTTAAAATTCCTGGGATCATGTTGCGTCGACTCTCTGTAAGCCGGACACCTCCGTAAGATGGACGGCCGGTCCTTATGGTGTCCATCTTAGAGAAACACATGGAAACACTTTTCAAGTCTTTAAATATTGGCTGTATTCTTTATGACAAGAGATGATTTTTTAAATGACTGTACACTTTCAGTAACACTTACAGCCATTGCTGTCCCCAAAATTCCTCCTGCAAAGCTACTGGTACCAAACAAACCAAATACAGTTGTCCTTTGTTGGTCAGAAAACCAGTTGGTAAGTGACTTCACACAGTTTGGCCAAGCTGTGGACTGGATGCAACAATTTGAAATACATTTTAAATAACAGTTGTATATAAACGTTGGGTTACATGTGAAGGTGCTTTAAAAAGTTCAGGTGCCTTAAAGTGCACCTAACCCCCAATTTTTTTTTTTTTTTGCTAAAACGAGTCTAATTGTTATTTGAAATACTTCTGCGAAACATTTTTTGATTCGGATAAATCCTCCATTTTCTGTGCCCTGACGAAATCCCGAAAACACCGCCATTTTTGTTGCACGACCGAGTGTGAGGAGAATGGGTCCAGCAGCTGTTGTGACATCTACCCAGGAAGATCGAATATCCCCCATCCTCTCATTTCCTTAAAGGATGATGCAAAACATATAAGAAAAGTGCGCAGAAATGCCTTCTAGAGGTGCTATCGGCTGTTGAAGCAATATCCCAGATTTAAAGGAAGATATACTATACAATTTAATGGCAATGATCGGTCAATAGTACAATAAAAACGTACACGATGGTTGATTTTGTCGAATTATCAAACAAGCGAACTAACTCTGTGAGAACCATTGAAGATCACTCTTACTGGAATTTGTTCCGCGGACTTTCAAAAGCTATTTTCGAAATTTTCTGCTCAAAGCCAACCAGCAATTTGTAGAGATACTAACGACAACCTATATCTTCCTACACGTGTATCCCACAGTATTTATAACATATCCGGCAAAGTCGTGCGACCGATATATAAGCTTACTGATACGTAAATAAGTTGCAACTATACGCCGCCAACCAACACTAATTTCTCTTTTCATTCAGATAAAAGTGGAAGACCAAGTTTTTAAAATTACACGATAACAAAATTGTTAGACTCATAGAGTTTTTCGAAGGTTTGAAAGACGGCAGTTCGACAAAAATTCTGTGCAATAGTGCCGAAAATATGCCGCATAATATTATCTCCAGACCGCTTAGGGAGCACATCCTGTTTGCTTATCCGACGAATTTCACGCTAAGCATTGAGAAAAAATTACATTCAAGGTGGTAATTTAAATCGCCAATTTTATGAAATGCTCCCTTCCGCCTTGCTTCCCGAAGCTTCAAAACTAAAGGTCCAAACAATTCTACGATTTTCAATCACCAGATTGAAGCCAATGTTTTGGAGGTCATCATGTCTTGAAAACTGCAACACGTACTTCGCTCTAATAAACATGAAGCCTTCTAGAAAGTAAAATACAAACTGATTTAATAGAACAACCATACCTTGACCAAATACATTCTCGCTAACGACAACTGTAAAAGGGCTCTACGAACACTCGTGGGAACCTTGTGTTTAGGTAATGAATTTACCATCCAAAGCAGTCCTTCAGTTTTCTTTCCTGCTTTTTGTTTTCCTGCTCCTCCACTAGCTTCGTATCTAGCTTTCCATTCCTAATAATTATACAAGCAGCTCATCCACAAAGAGTTCTCCCCCATCGTTGCAATATTGCAAAGTGCTCTCAAAGCTCTAGGCAGTGATTTCACAGACTACCGGTAATCACAGTTGTCGAACGTCTGAACGTGCCCGATCGAAGTTTTATTTCGGAGTCTTTGAATCGAAACTTAACTCTGACTCCAGTGATGAAGAAGAAATGATTCTTAAACAAATCTCGGACATTGTAGTTCCAAAATATATTGGAACGATTAATTTTGTTTTCCATTTTCTCCTCAAATACAGAGAGCTGACTGAGGCGCCATTGTGTTTGGTTCCTGGGTAGACGTCATCAGCAACCGCCGCCCCAGACTCCCTAAAACTCGGACCCACAACCTCCGGGATAGATCTACCGTTACTCTGCCGACTGAGCTACGAGGTCGGACAGAGAAAGTCGGGGTCAATTGAGATGGTGAATCGCGGCGAAGAGAAAGTAATGGTACATATGAATGTTGTGCCGCGTAGCACTATGAACAAAAGATTTTTTCTTTACCTCGTGTGGTTCCCTGATTCCCTTTACTAGGGACCACAAAGACGTTAATTTCACTCAAATTTACTTCACGCAATGTGCAAGCTAGACACTGTTGATATCAGGTCATTTACAGACAATTATATTGTGATTTCACATTATCATGCCACCTCAAGGACTTTGATTTCGCTTAGAGAACAGCAAAAAGTTCATTTCACGCAACATGTAAGCTCAATTGAAAGGCCATGTGCAAGAAGGTGCCCTAGATGTTTTGCTAAAATCGAACAAGGCCAAAACAGGTTCAAACTTCAAAGCTGACTTTAACCCTTAGTATTTAGAGTTCCCAGTTTTATTAGAGTTAGGGTTACAGCTGCTCGAAACTAGGGTTAGCATTGAAGATTAGGCTTACTGAACAAGGTTAGGGTTAGCATTTGGGCTTAGGGTTACGGGTCGAGGTTAGAGTTAACGTTCAGGGTTAGAGTTAATGCTTAGGATTAGGGCTAGTGCTCAGGGTTAGGGTTATTGCTTAGAGATAGCACTCTTGATTAGGGTTATTGCTTAGGGTTAGAGTTAACGTTCAGGGTTAGCGCTAGCGCTTCGTGTTAGGGTTAGCGCTTCAGATTAGGTTAGAGTTAAGGTCAGGATACGTTAGGGTTAGTGCAGTGTTAGGACAAGGAAAACAATCTCCACCTTGGAAATCTATTGCACAAATGGATACCTAAATCAAGTCAATGAGTAGTTCCTAGAGAGAGAGGTTAAATGTTTGCAAATCGGCTACGTCAGCGATTTATAAAATGTTTCTAGGTGAAATTATTTTTTTGGTACAAAACTGCTCGATCCATGAAATGATTATTTCTGACAACACAGAAAGAGAAAGCCTTAAGCTAACACACTGCTCATGCCGAAAAAAGCGCATGAAACAGAAAATTTATCAGCAAAGGAACGCTGAAATGCAAAGCAAAACTTACATTTGAGCTGAACTTTTCTTCTTCCGAACCTGCGATCAGGCGTTCTTTCTCTTTTTTTCTTTGCGGCAGGCTCGATCCTATCACAATTCAAACTAATCATCTGCTTGGAAATCCACCATACACACTCACGGAACACTTGCTTGCCAATTTAACCGAGCTGCGATGTTCCATCCCCGCCAAAATTCAATGTTGCATTTTACATTCTATTTTTCCTATTTTATCCTACATTTGTCGTTTGACATCTGAGTTTACACTTTCGTCATTCAACTTTCCTCGTGCAACATTCTACTTTTCGCTTTTTATCCTACATTTGTTATATCTAACTGCACTTCGGTCATCCAACTTTCCTTGTGCAACATTTAAGTTTTTGCCTTGTACATTCACCCTTTCGTACGCAATATTCAAGTTCAGCGGGTTGTACTTCCAGGTTTTCGCATTCAATATTGAACATTTTGGCTATCAAGTTTTTGCTTTCAACAAGTTTGCATTGTACATTCAACTTTCTAAATTGTACTTTTATCCGCTGGTCATACACCTATGGTAATCGTGGGCTCAACTGATCCAGCCCACCCCCGCTAGCATTACGATCGAAAGACTTCCTACAGGAGTGGGGTCGGGAGACCTTCTCTTCCCCCGACAATCACTTCTTGGCAAACATGGCGGATCGCCAGCAGAGTTGTACACAGCCCGCGGCGGCGGCGGCGCCCTCGGCTAGTTTGAGTGACGTGAGGGCCACTCTGTTGAGAGTGGCTGATCGCCTCTCCTCTTTGGAAGAACCTCGAGTGGTATTTACTTTTAAGTGTCTCTTGTAACTAATATCTTACTTGAGCTTTGTAACGAAACTCAGACGGCTCACAGTTCGAGCTGCACACCCATTCCTGTGTTTGAGTCATGAATATAAATAGGAATAAACCAAACTTGCATCCATAGCTATAAGCCTAAAGGTTAGTTTAAGTTTAATTCCGTCGTAAACAAGTTAACAATTGCTCACTAAAAAGGCTTTCATCAAAAGCCACTTTCCGCTTGGCCCAGCCACTTAGCTCGATTAGCTTAGCTATTTCTATGTATGTTTGTCTACACCGTATAATTTCTGGGGCACGAATAAAATACTGTTGTTGTGGTTGTTACCATTGCCATTCAGGACTACGTTAGGCACTTTTAAGAACATTAAACTAATTATCATTTATTTTCACCTGGCTCAAAGTAGCCACGGGCGCGGGCGGTGTGGAACTCGAAATCGGCTGTATCGGCTGGTGATCCGCCATGTTTGACAAGAGGTGCCACGAATACTGTCGGGAGGGGAGAAGGTCTCCCGACTCCACTCCTGTAGGAAGTCTTTCGATCGTAATGTTAGCTGGGGTGGGCTGGATCAGTTGAGCCCACGATTACCATAGGTGTATGACCAGCGGATAAAAGTACAATTTAGAAAGTTGAATGTACAATGCAAACTTGCAAGTGAAATACGTAAAGTCAAATGTTGAAAGCAAAAACTTGATAGCCAAAATGTTCAATTCCAGAAAATGATAAGAGTTTAGAAAGCAGTGTTCTAATTTCCAAAACTGACACACGCCGATCGAAGTTTAGCAAATGAGCCCTAAGTCCACGACGGATGCTTTGTTTTGGAAAAAGAAGCATTTCTAGAGTCTACTGCCTGGCTCACTTGTTCCCCGATGGCTAAGTTAACGGCAGACTTAAACCATGAACAAAAACACACTTTGGTTCTTTGAGGCATGCCGGTGACTCATCGAGGGTCAAAGGCTTAATGATACCAAATCTCCTACCAGGCGGGCACAAATATTCCTCGAACAAGCATTGAATATCGGTGGAAATAATGAGAAACTATGCTTAATGAACAGGTGATCTGCTTTACATCAATGACTTACCTTATTGCTCGAAAAAATTATTGTTTCGTATATTTGCTGATGATACAAATATGTTTTTTACAAGTGATAACATGCTACATCTTGAGTCCATTATGAATGAAGAGAATTGAATTCTGTCTTCAAGTATTGTAATATCAACAAACTATCTATAAATTTTGCTAAGACTACCTACATGGTAATCTCATCTACAAGATTAAGATCGTATATTCATATTCCTAACATTGCTCATAAAACTGAAATTAAGTATCTAGGTATTTACATTGATCAAAATTTACAATGGGGGCCGCAGACTCAACACATTAACAATAAATTAGCAAAAAATAGAGCAATTATTAACAAATTACTTTGTAGATCTTCATACATTGAAACAATTATATTATTCTTTTATCTATCCATACTTATCCTATGCAGCCATAGCCTGGGGTAGTGCATGTAAAACTAATTTACGTAGAATCTTAACTAAGCAGAATAAATGTGTGCGAAGCATGTTCCTTGCCCATAGCAGAGATAGTGCTACACCATATTACAATCTTTTAGGAATTCTTAAATTTGAAAATGTGTAAACTTAAAGTTGCTCTCTTTATGCATAAAATTCTAAACGGCTCAACAAACATCTCAACAATATTCCATAGATCTCTTACGCGAGCCTCTGAGATACACACCTACAATACCAGATTTGCTCAACTTTGGGAAACTATTCCAACAAATATTAAAAGACTGCCGTACACTTCCTTCTGTAATCAATATAAACTATACCTTTTAAACATGCAATCTTCTGAACAACCTGTATATTAGCTTATCTATGATCTGCCATGTTTTTATGCATTTACTGTTCATATATGTATATAATTTCTATTTTTATTGTAACTAATTGATGTGTCACGCTAATTGTTTTGTACGTGTCAGTGACCAACACGAAAGCTTATGCTACTTTGGTCACTGAGCACAATTTTTCTGGATATGTATTGTTTAATTTCTTTATTTTGTATTTCTTGTAATTTCTGTAAATGCTGATAATGTTATATTTTGTAAATTAATAGTGCATAATAATAAAAAAATCTGTAAGCTCTGAATTTGTGTTACAGCTTTGCAAGCCAAAATCGTACATCACAATTCCAGCTAAAAACATATCAATACCAGATCCTAGCGAGTAAAAACGGCAATTCAATAATAATACATATGTTGGTTTTTGAAAGAAGTAGAGAAACAGAACGAAAAAAACATTGATTGACCTTGTATCGACTCGAACCAGAGTCATGACAAAACAAATTCGAATCTGGCCCATTGAGCGCCTTATCCGCTTGTGCCAGCAAAGCAGGAGTAATAGAGCCATGTTATTGTATGCATAATTAAACTTGAATCAGTTTGAACAATAGTGAATGGCTAAGCCGTAATTATTATGTGGCTTTCGGTTTTTTTCTATGGTTTGAGATTGGCTGAGTAGTTTTAATTGGTAAGTAATTGGTTCATTTTTGGTTTTAGTATGGTTTGAGATTGGCTAAGTAGTCTAACTGGTAAGTAATAGGTTTGGTTTTGGTTTCACTATGGTTTGAGATTGGTTGAGTAGTCTAATCGGTAAGTAATTGGTTTCCTTTTGGTTTAACTATGGTCAGATTGGCTGAGTAGTTTAATTACAGGGTGAAAGGTCAACTCGCTCAACTAGTCAGGGAAAGCGACTTGTTTTTTTCGTGTTAAACGGCTGATAAAAACTATATTGACCAATATATTGGGGGAACATGTGAAAAGCTGCATGAGTTCGTGGTTCATAACAAGCCTGAATATGCTGATGTGCAAATGTTATGATGGAAATTTTACTGATTTTATGCACGAGTCCTTATCATATTTACAAAACTGTCCTAATAGCTAAAAACAAATAAATCGCAGTCAATCTCACAGAGAATATCTGAGCGAAGAGAACCTGATAGAATGTCTGAATATCGAGAAAGAAAACCAACGAGTAAAGGACTGCTTGCTCGAGTAAAATGTCAACAAAAAAACCCTCGCACGAGCGCTATCCTTTCAGTCTCTCCCAAGCCTGGTGAATTGGTGTCTTTGCAAAAATCCTGGTATGTTGCTGGTTCCATTACTTCTCAGTCCTTTCCCGATTTTCTAAACCTTTCTGAAAGTTTCTGGGAGAAAGCTGTCTTCGTCCAGTGCCATAACACTTCCCCTCCACTCGAAGTTCCATCAAACAGCATTGAAGTTAACACTGAAAGGTCTCCATTACACACTTTACGAGAAAGGTGTATCACTGGTCTTTGATTCTGAGAAGTTTTAAAGCAAAGCCAAAATTGATTGAGGACGATGCAAACGGATTTGTGAAAGCTGTTTACCAATTCTCGCATCTTTGAATTCTTGAAAACCTAAACAAAAATCAATCTCTTGCACATGCGAAAAAACATGATTGTGTTTCTTTAACTATGGTCTGAGGTTGGCTGAGTAGTTTAATTGGTAAGTACCGGTAATTGGTTTGCCTTTGGTTTAACTATGGTTTGAGATTAGCTGAGTTAAGTTTAATTGGTAAGTAATTGGTTTGGTTTTGGTTTTCTTTGGTTTGAGATTGGCTGACTAGTCTAATTGATAAGTAATTGGTTTGGTTTTGGTTTTACTTCGGTTTGAGATTGACTGAGTAGTTTAATTGGTAAGTAATTGGTTTGGTTTTGGCTTTACTAT
>CM042756.1:202919-244283 GCA_022496165.2 Catalaphyllia jardinei
TGAGTAGTTTAATTGGTAAGTAATTGGTTTGGTTTTGGCTTTACTATGGTGTGAGATTGGTTGAGTAGTTTAATTGGTAAGTAATTGGTTTGGTTTTGGCTTTACTATGGTTTGAGATTGGCTGAGTAGTTTAATTGGTAAGTAACTGGTTTGGTTTTGGCTTTACTATGGTTTGAGATTGGCTGAGAAGCTTAATTGGTAAGTAACTGGTGTTGGTTTAGGTTTTATCACACTTAACTGAAAACCGCTCTGACTAAAAATAAATAAGAATAAATTAAATATTGTAAGAGAAAGCCTCCAATCACCTAGAAGTAAAAATCTAGTTTTGACCACTTGTTTCTGTATCTGCCTTTTTGCAAACATAACGTTTGGTAGCCCGGCATTCAAGGCATTGAAAAAGACTGAGGAGAAAATTTATTTCAGGTCCCTTGCAAAAAATGTTGACCAGCTCAATGAAAATCTTAGCCAGGAGACGATTTTCTTGGCTACAAACAGTCCAACCCTGAACATGACATGTCCAGTTGCATTTTAGCTGCCTCATGTTTCCAGCCTATAAATGTTGCACAGTCCTGTCCACTTGCTGTTTGCATCAATTATGACAACATGCATATGAGTTTGCTAGAAAATTAATCTCACTGGGGCTTGAATTGAAAGTATTCTAAAATTTCAAAACTGTTACCAACCTGTGCTGTTCCATTCAAGAAAAGGAGTATGGCAAATATGAAAATACTCCTCCAGTAACCAAATGAAATCTAAAACGAAATATTAATAATGTTTAGTCAGGGTTGATTCTGCTGAATTATGTTTTTCAACACCTGACAGTGTATATTTTTACTAAATAAATGATTATTTTTTATAGATTATTTGCACTGAACATTTGAGCAATAATGGCAAAAATAAAAACCTCATAGCAAGGAAATATTTTGAATACAGTTGAGAAAAACTTAACAAGACTTATAGATGATTTCCAGTCCGTACTGCGCATTCTTGAGAGTTTGTTTATGATTTTTTTTGGTTTCAGGTCAGACATCACAAAATGTAACATTTCACATCTACTTACATGAAGTAAATTCAAAGTTTCATGTCAACTGCCATTATCAATGCAAAGCGTTATGCTTCATTCTTTCTGATATCACTTGATGAAAAACCTTTGTAGCTGTAAAACTCAAGGAAACTGTGGGAAAAGAATTTAAAATCCGCCTTAAAGATAAGGTATGCGGTATTGATTTGCATTTGTTTGTGAGCCTAACAAACATTAGAGTGCCGAGACTGCACAGTACGGACTGGAAATCATCTTTAAGCTCTCAAGCTGACCCTTCAAGAGAAAATTTAAATTGAAATTATCCATATTTTAATAACAAACGGACATTTCATGTCAGTTCAAAACACAATAATACATGCTTTAAGCATTCTTAAGAGGTTTGACATCCCTGAATCACAAGCAAGCCCTGCATTGATGCCTGCATTGTTAAGAGGTTTGACATCCCTGAATCACAAGCAAGCCCTGCATTGATGCCTGCAAGATCAATTCACCTCTTACCATTGATAAGGCTGAACCTAACAGACAAGCAGCCAATGCTTTTCGAGGTCCATATTTGTCACCAAAAGATGCTAAAGCAATCTAAAAGACCAACAAACTGATAATTAAACTCATTTTTAACAGTAAGTGGTTAATTAATTGATTGAATGTTTTGATTGCTTTCATTAAATTACCAAAATTGTTCATCACCAGTCATTTCCTCTCCTTAGTTAAACACTACAATTTTACAGCTTGAACTCTCCAATTTTTATAACTAATTTAGATTTCCCTTGGAGGTTTGAAAAACTGACATTCTGCAGTTATTATATTATCAGTTATAACCGTTATATTTATTAAACACCTGCATGAAAGCATAAGGTAATAGAAGAGCTGTATCCAGAAAACCGAGCTCTGTTCTTGATAGTTCGTAAATATTGGCCAGATCTGCCTTGACCTAAAAGCACAGAACAATTCAAAAAATATATGAATCATATGATTGTGTAATTTAACATTATGAGGTACAAATAACAACTAGTATAGAACTGATATCAATGTTATTGGCTTTCTGTAGTTTTAAGGATGTACAAATGTACCACTGTCTCATTAAAAAGAAAGGCTTTGTGAAAGACTATTAAGTCATATGGCTTACATGTATGTTTGTAACCGATATACTGCATGCAGTGATTTGCTAGTTCTGGGGTATTATTCTCCTCTAATGCCCATGACCTGATAACGAGCCTGGAGCACTGTAATAATAAACTACTCATTAACCTTGAACGCTCAAACATAGGCCTTATACTAATATTGACCTTGCTGTGTCTTGGTCAATACGGCAAGGTCTTGGATTGAGATTTTCCTGTTACTGTACCTTACTCTTGTTTAATATTAAGGAGTTTGTATTAACTGTCAACTCTGTATCAACACCATATGGCAGATAAAATAGATTTCTATATATCCTCATTAAGTTTTAATTTAATTTAAGTTTTGATTTTTCCAACTCTAATGATCAGTCAGCAAGCACAAGATAGAATGAAAGAAACTGTAAGCACGGCTATTTGTAAATCTTACCACAAACAAATCCACATTTTTTCAACTAAAAACAGTTGTCACAGACACAAAGAAGCAATGTACTATAGATTTCTTCAACTGGGAACAACAGCTTCTACCGGTAAGTGTTTAGTCAATCTATGTCTTCTTGTATTTTGAGTATGAAATAATTGTATTATTTGACTATAATATGTTACTTCTAAATATAGATAGGACCCTGCACAGGCTCTGATTGGTCAAAAACCTAGGTTTTATCACAGTATAAAACATAGAAGAAACGTGTTTTATTTAAACAAACTTGGGAATTAATTACTGAAGTAATTAACAGGAAAAAACCAAGGGGGGAAATATCAGATAAGTTGAAAGGTAACAAGGGAAAAGTAATGGCAGACCCAAAAGAGATAGGAAATGCTTTTAATGAATATTTTGTCAATGTGGGGCCTAACTTAGCCGCAAAAATACCAACAGATGAACACACATACAAATCTTACTTGAAGCAAAGTAATATATACTCAATTTTTTTAGACCTAGTTACAGAAAGTGAGATAGACAAAGAAATCAAGGAATTAAATGCCAACAAGTTGAGTGGTCACGATGACATTGCTCCAAAGGTAGTAAAAAAAATAAGTGAATACATTGTAAAACCACTCACTCATATTTTTAATTTGTCTATAGTTACAGGAATAATTCCTGAAAGCTTTAAAATAGGAACAGTTACACCAGTATATAAGGGAAATGATAAAGAAAAGCTTTCAAATTATAGACCAATTTCAGTGCTACCATGCTTTACAAAAATTCTTGAAAAGGTGATATATAAAAGAGTAATTGAGTAAGTTTCTTGATATGCATGACATCTTAACTGAAAACCAATATGGATTTAGAGCTGGACGATCTACGCAATAAACAATAATAGAGCTGATAGATAGGTATCAATGGCAATTAAAAGTAATGAATATACTATTGGGATATTCTTGGACCTTTCCAAGGCATTTGACACTGTTATTCACGCGATACTACTTCATAAACTTGAACATTATGGAATTAGGGGAAATGCATTGGAATGGTTCAGAAATTATCTCACTTATAGGGGACAAATGGTTAACTACAAATTTACTAAGTCAGGTATGTCATTTGTTACATGTGGGGTACCACAAGGATCAGTTCTTGGTCCTTTATTGTTTCTGATCTATGTAAATGACATTTCAGAAAGCTCTAATAAAACTGTCATTTCTGATGTTTGCTGATGACACAAATTTATTCCATAGCCACAAAAACCTTGCCATGTTAAGCCAAATTGCAAATCAAGAATTGGGAAAAGTTGCTAATTGGCTTAGAGCTAATAAATTTTCCTTAAATGTAAATAAAACACAATAATATATTATTTTTAAAGCTAAAAACAAAAAGATTTCTCACAACATTGAGATCCAAATTAACAATCAAATAATTGAACAAGTCAATAGCACAAAGTTTCTAGGTTTGATTACGGACAAAGAACTAACCTGGAAACAACATATTAAACTGGTAGAAACAAAAATATCAAAGATATTAGGTATATTAGTTAGAATAAGGCATTATATATCATTAACGACATTAAAAACCATTTATAATGCTCTGATCTATCCACATTTGACATATTGTAATATCCTTTGGGCAAGTACATATGAAACAAAAATCAAAGGTATTTACAAAATTCAAAAGAAAATTATTTGAATTATGACCTTCTCAAACTACAGACAAGAGTCAAGACCACTATTTCAATCTCTGGGACTTCTGAACATATACGAGTTAAATTTTTACCTCATAGCGATATTTGTGCATTCCTACTTGCATCGAAATTTACCCTCAGTCTTCAAAGATTATTTTTCAACAAATGATACAATTCACACGTATAATACCAGATCTTCAAGAAAATTACACGTAAACTACAAAAGAACGAATTATGGAAAATTCTAAATTAAAAATAAAGGAGCAAAAATATGGAATAGTTTGCCAGCCATACTAAGAGATATAAATCAAAATATATTTTTAGGAAAAAAATCAAGCAATTTATTCAACAAGAACATGATCTTTACCTAGAAGAAGCGTAAGGGCAAATACGAGCTGTTTAATTTTTCTTTTAATGATTGAACAAATGTCGCTAAACCTCTGTGCAATCAAGGCACCATCCTAGTTAGTATTAAAACTTTGTAGTATTATTAGGGAGATCTCTTTAGAAAAGCAATCACAAGCTTGAAGAGATCTTTCTGCTACTTATATCTGTAATATTCTTCTGAAGTGATGTAAATATGATTTGAGTGGCAAAAAATAAAAGTTAAGTTATTGTTTTTCACATGTAAAATCTATATTTTAAAGCAAATGAAGAAGCCTAAGCCATATATTACACTGTGATAAAACACTTCGGTCATTCGAGAAATGTAGAAAACACTTGCCTGTGACTCTTCTACATTTCCTTTGTGTTCTCAAATGTCCGTCGTGTTTTATCACAGTGTAATACACGGCTTACTAGGCTTCTTTATTTGTTAAATAAGCTTATATAATTTGTAAGTTTTCCTATTTTTGTATTTCTGATATTGTAATTTTTTTAACTTATATTGACTTGATGCGGAAGCGTTGTAAATGAATAAATGTAGATGTAGATGTAGGTCTAGATGTAGATGTAGAAGAGGAAAAGGGGCGCTGGAAATTTAACACGAGCAGATCAGAACGAAAGAAAGTTAAAACAAGATCACAGAGATACATGCGCCTGGATGTTGCTGTATTAAAGTTATTCGTCTTTGCAGACGTAAGCATCGATTTCTCCAATTTATCTTAATACCAAAAACAGAATATTTGGGTTTCCAGGGATGCAAAGTTCCTTGAAGATGTTTTCTATTTTCTCGCAAATTGAGTATTCTTTGAGAACGAAACAAACTCAGGTAAATAAGCACAAGTTACAGACTACTTACCACTCCAAGCGGTTTCCGAAGCAAATAAGTCGACGCGTAGCTAAGCCACGTCAGGAAAAGGCAGAATATCTGTCTGCCTCTGTAGCCTTCCATTGAAATCATACTAAAATTACCTGAATTTAGACAAAAAAACGCAAGCCATGGAGATTTTATGAGCGCCAAACCACACCATTTTGTTGTGTATGATTAACTGTGTGGGTCTGGGGTTGAGTTAACGATGTCAGAAAGTCGATTCCAATCCTTTTTCCAACCGTGCTGTTTCTTATCATGCACGATGATAAATCTGTCTCTTTAGAGAACGTTCTTATGTTTCTTGCAGCAATTTCATAAAAAATGGGCTCCAACAATTCAAGGTTAACGAGACAAAAAAATCGATAATAGCAATCATGGATAACAGTCTCTTCTATTATCCATGTAGCAATGAAAATTCGATAAAATCGATGGCAATCGATAAAAATTGATACTCACAATTTTCTTGGTGATCGATTTTCATCGAATTCCCATATTAATCGATTAATTAATATCGATTATATTGATTGATATCGATTATATCGATTAATGGTTTTCATCGATTGGGTACCCTGGGTTGATGTGACTTGATCACTCGGACAATCATGAATAAAGGCCCAGAACTCGAGGTTTTTATCCAGGTCAAAACCACAGTTCTTTGCTTGAGATTTAAGAAACTTTTTCCTTCCTGCATAAAATCAATAGTGCTAGTGATAAAATGAGTGGTTGGAACAATGTCACAAGAAAAACACACCTAGGTTTGTCACGCTTGCTCAGTCAGCTTTTAAAAAATTTAAAGGCCAAGTAAGGCGTGAACGTCACCAGGCAACGACCAATCACAAGACAGTATTGGCCAATAACAGGACCATGTTTTTTAGGGAACGGCCATTTTGTGTCGACGTTGTATTGGGAAAGTCTTGCATTTAAACGAAAGAAAACGACGTGGTTTTTCTAAGCAGAATGTCGCGAAGAATACACCCAGCGTTTCAGACCAAAACAGTCGTCAAACTGGAGTGCAAGTATTGCGAAAAAAGAATTTGTGCTCGTGGAATGCGAGCACTTTTGCTAGCCGACACGAAAGTTGAGTTGTACTCGACCGACTTACCTCCTGAAAAGTGAGATTGAAATGCATTTTCTCCTTGCATTGGACACCGTTTGCTTCCTCATTTTATCTACTTTTAATCTCTAATACTTTCCGCGTCTTTTTCAGTTCCATTCAGTTGATAGGAACGGATTACTCGACCCAAAACTGTGAATGCCGAATCAAAGATGTCGCCTGTCTTGGATGGTGCGTTGTAAATTCATCTCATGTTCAAATTTTTTTTGATGTTATTGATTATTCCGTATTCGCTGTTGCCCGCTGTTGACTTCTGAATTCGTTTCCTTATACTCGGCTTGTTTTTATTTTCAGTGGAAATGTGGTTGGTTATCATGTGACGCTTCCATGCCAGTCGTGCATTCGTTCTTGTAACAACGGCCACTTCTGGATGTTTCACTCAAGCGCCGTTCATCCCGTGGAAAGATTAGATCAAACAGGTATGCAACATGAAAAATATCATCAGCGTTCTTAAATTTCTCATGAAATATATAAAGTCTATGAATGTGTGTTACCGAAATGTTGCTCGGAAATCGAAAAGTGGGAAACCTAAGACACGTGGAAATGTAACAGCTGCTTAACCATCAAAAGGTGCTACAACTGGTTAAATTTGTCACTTGACTTTCATCTAGTTCTTTAAGTATAGCTTGGCTGTATTGAACCCTTGAAGTTTTCCCTCTTTGTAGGACACTTTCTCTACTCTGACCTTGGTTTTGTTTCTATTTCATTTTGTGATGGGACTAAAGAAAACATTTTTCCCCTTATTATATATTCCTTCCCTTGACAGCTTATCAGGAAGTGAGGTTAATTTATACCTTTTTTCATAGCTAAGTTGAGGGTGAAAAACATTTTAGTGGGCGTTCTTTTTTTCAGTGCTTGTAACTGAAGGCCAAAACGAATGTTTCTTTGAACATAACAAATATTTATCCATGGTGAGGTTAGCAAAGGGAGCCATGATGCCTTTTTGCACCCAAATCTAACAAAATTCATACATCGCAGAAACTTTTAGCTACTTTTTAACAGTTTTAATTTGTCTTCTAGTTGCCCATTTTGAGTCACACTAATTTGCTCTTGTCAGGTGTAGTGCATGAACTCTTTGCACACTCAAGGAGTGAACCATAGAGCCAGATTTCTATGCTAGATTGTGATTGGTTCAAATTCAAAGTCACTTTACCCAGGCATAACATGAAATTGATTGTTTTGAACAATGACCTATGATGGTAAAGATTTCTTTCAAATTGTTTCCTTCAGAATATACCATTTGAGTCACCCGTAGATTTAGTACAGTCCCAAGACAAGTAAGCCTGATGATTGTTTGTTTGTTGTTTACAGGAAATCAAATAATGCTCTGGGGTTCACTTCCAAACTCCAAGGAAGACAATGAAATGAGTGATGATGATCTTATGATGGAAGAATGCTTCAGATGAATTTAAAAATGTGTAAAAAGAACATACAGAGATTGAAGTGATATTTATATATTTAGTAAATACAAAATCGATGTAAATATGTTGGTGTTTTTTGCCTGGGAATGCACAAGACAGTGTTTACATAGACAACTACTAGTGGCACACAATTTCCCTTGTTTGCTTGATAGTGATTCATCTTTTGCTGTTAGTGGTTTACAGAAGGGGTGATGGTGTTGTTAAAACTGTTTTGATTCCATGGCGGTAAATAAATTTTTTGCATGTAATTACTGGATGTGAGCAAAGTCAGATGATAAAAGCAGTTGTATGCATAAGTTTCAAGCATTTAAAACATCTACCAACAGAAAGTTAGAAGTAATATTATTTCTAAAAAACATAAATTATATATAATGTAACTTTTAACAAAATAAGCCAAGTCACATTGGTTTACCAACTATTGCAGTCAATTACACATACATTGACAGTTTTGTAGAATGCACATTTTGTCAGTAGCTGGGTATTATGAGGCAGATAAATGGTGATTACTCTCGTACAGTGAATAATAAAAGTAAAGTTGTCTTCTCATACTTTTCCTCAGCTGGAAACTGGTTTTGTAGCAAAGCACGTAGAAAGTTTAGTTTTTACACTACATTGCAAAAAAGCATATTGAGCCCTTGATCATGGTACAATCTGTTGCTTAACAACCTTGGCATCAGAGTTCTTAGGAATCCACTAACTGGTTTTGTTCCATGACCGTATGAACCTGCCTCAATAAAGGCCAGTCATCAATGTGTTGCAGAAGTACTGGACAGTAGCTTACCGGTAACTTCTCTTCACCTGGTATTATTTTCAGAACAGGTGACAAATTGTTATAACCTTGAAAGACCTAATCTAGAAATGGAAAATAATGATGTACAATAAGTTATTGACGAATTATCAACCTATAGATTGATGTAGGTGTACCTTCGCAAGTTTTCTGATAGTCAAGAATGGATATTTTTACTTAGGTTTACTGCCATGTGTTATTTTGCATGTGATAATATTTTCCAGCTCAGGTTAGTTGGAAGTAAATACTTTTCAAAGTACAAGTTACAAAGTAAAACTTCAAAAAAATTAAGTAGACAGCTACAGTTTAGGTACTTGTAAAGTAACTGACTGCTGTTATAAACTTTCAATAAATGAATGTTTTTGTTATTAGTTTGTTGAGTTGGTTGGTTACTTCCCAAGTGGATTTAAGTCCACCTGTGGTCCAAAATGATTCTGGCTGGAACCTTCAAAACCCGATTTTAACAATCAGCAAAGTTAACATAACTCTTTTTTCAGTGCTGTCAATTATTGTTATAATTATGATGTTGAAAGTTAGATATACAAAATGGGTAAACCTGTTAAAATGGTGGGTCAAAGCAGTTGAAATGTGCTTTGGATCTCAAAGAGGTATACAAAGATGAAATCAAACACCGCATCTAATCTCCCTCCCCTTTTGAATGGGCCGTTTACGAGTTCCAGCTTGTGCCTCTGTTTTAAAAACGTCTGCATGGAAAGCCATTCATGTGAAAATAAGTTTGATTTACATGAAAATTAACCTTGAGGAGGAACATTTTCATATGAATGGTTCAGCACAAAGGCTAGTAAAACAATAACCCCCAATAACAATATTGTTTGTTTTCCTTGGTGGAGAGGGTAAGTTGTGTTGTCTTTTCACCCAATGAAGGTTACAATTAGGTACCTAAAAAATGTCACCAGCAAGTGTACTCATGACCACCCAGCACATCACCATGACAACTGAAAATTGATGAATTGGATGAGTTTTTGATATTGACCTGTGAAAGAAAAAGGGTTAAAAGACTAATTTTCAGTGCACAAAATTGATAACTGCCAGTGATAGCATGATTTATCAAGATTTCCTAAATTTGAAGATTAAATACATTTTCCTGCTTTTTGGCATAAATGGCAGCACATTGCCCAATTAATCCAGGGGGAGCAGCCTTATACTGTCAGAGTCAGTTTTTTAATTTCTCTACAACGGCCAATTCACATTATCAACCCAGTTTATAAAACCAAATTACCTTCTGATACTCCCCACTGATACAGCACAGCACTACATTTTCTTTGTTCATATAGTGTGTGTTAGAATAAGATATTTTACTGTACAGATTGTGCAACTTGGACAGCTTGAATTTTTAATGCTGTGTTCCAGATAAGCGTGGGGTCTCAGGTCAAAAACCCGACAAGAAATAGTGGGAATTGACCCGTTGGGATTCGTCATTGACACCCAGCCCTGAAAACATATCTGGAACCCTGTTAATGTGTTTGATCTCAGACTTAGACAAGAACTATGTCATCTTAGCAAGATCAAAATTTGTTTCAAAAACTATAATCACAGCAATAAATCTTGGTATCATATATTATTTTAAATTATTTTAAATTATTTTAATTTTAATGCATCCAAGTTAGCTGAGGCTTTTGTGAGATTCATCACAGAGCTGGCATAATTATGAATACAAATCAATTTGCAGCATACACCTAAAAAATTTCTTAGTCTGAAAATAGGGTATAATGTACGTCCTAAGGAATATAATTCGTGCTTACTTAAATTTTATGTCGTGGTGAATAAAATTAACTATAAGCTTAAATCAGTCTACATTATATAATTCGCATTCCTATGAAATGCCAGCTTAGATGACTTATTCTCTTGTATTAAAAACGTTTTGATAACATAACTTTAACCCCACGTGAATGAAAATTACAACAGAACCTGACATAGCTTCACTCGTTTAACCATAAATAAAAGACCACAAATTGAAAACAAATCATCCACAACGTCATGATCACACAAAGTATGCACATGGTACAGGACCTGTCAAGACTAAAAGTCTTTTCTTCGTCCAGTAGAAGTTCCAACAGTGTTCGCACCGACTAAAGTACTGAGCGAAAAGTTCTTGACATAGCTCTTCTTGATCTGAATTTGTCAACTTCTTGGCTTTGTTTGCTATAAATGCTCGACTTGGGAGTCCCCCTTTTTAAATGCACTTGTAATTTTCTAATAAATGTACATATGTGACCGATCCAACTATGACTAATATAAACACTACTTATAAATTTCGTACAAAAAATGCTATGATTCTTTCTTAATACCATGTGTAGTTATTCCGTTTTCCAAGACTTCACTTCCAGAACAGTGATTTTCTTGAAGCGCTCCGTTTGCCAAAGATGTCGTGACAGCCGCAGGGACATGTACACTAGTCAATAGAACTGCTTGATTTTCAGTATTCGAGTTCGTGAATTGAACATTGATTTCCGATGGTACTGTGATTCCTCCGTTAGCGAAGAGCGATCTTAAAACGTTCAATTCTTTTTGTAGCAAAGAAACCTTGTTTCGCAATTCTTCATTCTCTTTTGCTAAATCTACGACTCTTCGTCTTGTTTCTTCGATCCGCTCCTTAGCTTTCATCCGACTTTTTCGTACAGCGATGTTATTTCTTTCTCGCTTTTTTACGTAATCGTCGTCCTCCACCTTGCTTGCGGGACGCTTGGTCGCTTTTGACGTCTTAGAATCTGTATTTTCAGCCGATGATTCCATTATTGTACCCTAGCAGGTCTTCTGCAGCAAAGGTTTTCACCTCGATTACCTAATATTTCGTTCTGGTGCTATAAAAAAGTTCGAAGCTTGCGCAATCATCATATCGATTGCGCAAGCAGCTTAGCGTCCAAGCCGTGCGCAGTGTTCGATAACGCATATAAATATACTACTCTGACGCTGTGTAAGGTATTCGTGGACCTCGGCCCTAAGGGCGGATCAGGGGGCTTGCTGAAGGTGGGGGCGACGAGGCGCCACATAGCTCACGAAACTAAGCCCGCTCACACGTGCGTGACACAGAGATGGGATGAAAAAAAAAAAAATTTCTGAAGAACGGCATGGTTTCTGGAAGTTGAACGAGACACAACAAAATGCATTAGTCTCACAGGAATCTGCCCCGATAGCAAAAAAGGCTAACACAAACGAATCTGAATACTTAGATCAGAAAGATCTCTTAGGGATTTGATAAATAAGTAAGTGCACATGGAGCTCTCATGCGAAAATATGAAACTCCCCCAATATCGTGCAAGGTGTAGAACTGGAAACGAAGGCTGAAATAGAAAGAATGCTTATTCATCGGTATTATATTGTAATTAAAGGTGACAATAAAAATTAAACCAATGAGATTAATGCATGTTTAGCAACATCCAGAGGTGTGCCAGTATAAAGCATATAAAAAAGCGCTGAAAGAATTATATTCAGAGTTCCTGTTTCTACCCGCTTTAAAAACCGTCGCTTTGAAGAGTAAACCAAATCCTTGAGAGAACTAAAGCGAGCTTCTAACAAGATGTCTGGACGAGGTAAAGGCGGAAAAGGTTTAGGCAAAGGAGGGGCAAAGAGGCACAGAAAAATCTTGCGAGACAACATTCAGGGCATTACCAAGCCAGCTATAAGACGCTTAGCAAGGAGAGGCGGAGTGAAGCGGATATCAGGCCTTATTTACGAAGAAACTCGCGGAGTTCTCAAAGTCTTCCTAGAGAACGTGATCCGAGACGCCGTAACCTACACTGAACACGCCAAACGTAAAACTGTCACCGCTATGGACGTTGTATACGCTCTGAAACGACAAGGGCGCACGTTGTACGGATTCGGCGGCTGAAGAAACGAAAGATAACAAGACATGAGTTAAGAGATGAACACTAGAGTGGACTTGTAACGTAATTTAGAGTGAAGATTATTTATCATGACTTTCAGCCGGACTGAAACTTTTAGTTTAGTTTTGTGTTTTAAATTTGCTTTCAACGCGAAGATTTGCAAATATTTCGTTCCTTTGACACGTGCGATACGACAAATATTTCCACAGTAAACATGCGTTATGCTGTGTAACGCTTGCACGTTGTTCGTTATAATTTTGAATGTTATGACTCCAGTAGTTTGCCGTTGTAGCTACAGAACGGTATGATTTTGTTAACAACTGCTTTTATTTACCGAGAAAAGGTAGGCGGATTTTTCAATGTTGATGACCGACGTATATATAGAATGTAGAGGAAATTAAAATTTATCAAGTTTGTTACAATGCGTATTCCATATATTTTTCGTCATTGACAACTCATAACGCGTCAGTAATAAATTTGCACCGTCCTTCCCAGTGCACGCCCTACAGATGTGAAACCAAGGAGCCTGGTACTTACGCGCAGTAACAGGCAACGTTCGATATAGCGACCAAATGTAGCGTGGCAGATATGTCTTAAACGTTTTGACCAATTGTATGTGTCGTTGTTTCTTCCAATGAAATTGCGTTGTGACAGTGTCTTCTTAGAACGGAGATCAGTTACCAGTCTTATGGCTGCGTATTATATTATTAGATAGAACCCATGATATGATTGGCTCAGTATATCCTATTACGTCAGAGGACATGTCTGCCATATAGGACATAACTGCAACGGTACAACCAAATTGCAATTTCTTAAAGTTTCCTTTGTTTATCAATTCCCGAAAGAGGCTTGGATACAAAACGAGCACCACCTGAAATATAGAAGTTGTACTGAAAACCTCAGAGCCATGTTAGAATATTGATGTATCGAATGTGGCCTATATTAAAAAACTTTAAAACAGGAGGAAAAAACACTACTGTAAGTCCCCAGAAACAGTCCCACATAAGGCCCCAAATTCATCTCAGATCTCGACTCGATTTTATAGTGGCGAGTCCTTGACAGGATATACCACTTAAACTCGTCCTCATGCAGATTTTGGAACTTATTTTTGTATCTTCTTGTGGTCCGACTAATACAAGGAGCACAGCCACAATTGAAATGTTTGAAAAGTTTAGCGGCTAAATTTCTCAATTTCGTTGTTTGTAATCCTTGTCAATCTTCTCCATCCTAAACCATCCTTGTTCCTTTATGGTTTATTATTGTCTCTTTGGTGTTTTTCTATCTTTGTAACGTTTTTTTTTTTTCAGGTTCCCTTCAATTAAACGGTTATTTTGTTGCGGTCAAAATAACTCCAAATTCAGTGAGTCTGCCAGCGGGTGACTCTGATCAGTCTCAGTACAGCTGCCCTCTGGCTTGATCATCAGCTTGACTTCCCATCAGCTGAGCTTTGACGGATCAATACTACTACCATTCACGGCTTTATCAATTGATGCTATCCTCAGTGAATAATACTGGTATCATCATTCGTGCATCTTGTTGGCGTAATAGGGGGTCGGGGGGAGTTCAGAGCCACCTTAATTAACTGAGATAGATGTTCTTATAATAAAGTACTTCCTTCAAGTTTATTTGTATAAATTATATTTATTTGCTATTCGTGCAAGCTCATTTAGCCACTTAGATATTTGACTAACTAATGTTGTAGCAAACTACAACACCGTCATTTTCCTTATTTACGCAAATTACTTGCATTTCTACGTTGACTTAAATTGGTGATAATGGCATGATTTTGAATTGTGAAGTTAATAATGATGTGTTTCTTCAATACGGCCACCTAAGTTGTTCGTTCGGTCTTAGTTCGTTGATTCGTACTTTCCTCACATTGTTCGTGGCCTTCCTCACATTCTTCATTCCTTCCTCACTTTGTTCGTTCGTTCGTTCGTTTTTGCTTAGAATTACTATTTCATTTGCGCGCTCGCCAGCATCATGAATTTTAGATTGCCGGATGTGTCGAGGTTTTGTTTCTATTTCCTAGACAAATTACTCCATTTCCGAAATCGTGGTAAAATTGATATAGAAAAAGATAGTCGTACGGAAACCGCGTTGCAGTGACGTAAGAAACGACCACACAAAGAGAAATGAACTTTTAAATAAAAAAACTACAAAACTAAAAAAACTCATTTATCACAGTTAGCAGTGAGGATTTATTTATGTTATTTTTCATCGGTTGTAGGTCATCCAGTCACGCAGGTGGTGTGGAACAAAATTTATGTGATTCTGCTGATCGATGTCGCGCGTTTTTATCGATAATGTAAATTTTTAAAAAATGTTGTGGAAGATCGCTGCGAGGTTTATATTGTTTCGCTGTATCTTTCTTATCTGTCGCCCACTGGTGTGTTTCATTCATTAGAGCCTTTGTATACACTTGAACTGTCAGAATATCACTGATGCGAATGTCAAGCGTCATTCGAGTGACACAGAGGTCATTGTGGAACTTTTGTTTGTGGAGTCAATCAGAGCGAATTTCAAACAAAAACAAACTTCGATAGCGCTCTAATCTGCAACAGCGCGGCAATCAGTTTTACTGACCGCAGAAACCATTCAAGTCCATTAATCTGGTATTCGGAGAATTCGAGCTTTTTAGAATCAAAACTGACAGAAGATGCCATAAGAGGCCAGTAGCTGCGCGAAATAACAGGTTTTTGGTTCTATTTTCGCTGGATAAAAGGTGAGATACGAGATAGCTGTGATGTTTTCAGCTATTTTGTCTGTTTACTGAAGAACCTAGCCAAGCGTGAGCACAGAAAATAAGTTGCTCGAATCCCGCAACAAATCATCATATTTATTTGGAAGGTTAAAGTTATTCTTTTTCTAACCCGTCATGATACAAAGTTCCCCTGAACTTCGTAGCAATAACTCGCTTTACAAGTGAGGCGTACATGACAATAATTTTTTCACAAGAACAAAGGTTTCATTCCGAAACTGTTGAATAACTTACTGTTTCGAATCCATAATTTAATAGTGACACCAGTCTTCTCTGTATTGGTGCCCGAGTTACAATACACACTTCTAAACAAAACAGATCTTAAAAAGGATTTTACAAGAAGAAGTCAGCTTTGATAAACCGCATTTTCGTTAGCCTTTGTGTGTAATCCTGACAAGATCAAGTCAGTCGGCGTCAATTTTGAAACATTTAGACTAATTACCAAAACCAAGATCAGACGTACTGATATTTTCAGTCGAGTTCATGCATGTTTTGATTTATCTCGCGAATTGTTATTATCGTTAAAGAATTCTACAGGTCCAAAGTTATCTGAAAATCGTTTTGAAGTTTACTTTGTGTAACAAGAGAACTGAGGGTCAGAAAAGTCACGACCGCTTTTATCGAAACATTCAATTCGAACACCGGTATTGTTTTATGTAATTGAAAGAAGCTTGTTTTAGTTACATCATGGGGAAACTGTTCAAGATTGTCAGCTCTTCGACTTGACACGATTGGCTAAGTGTTTTTTTATTCACGATCAATGAAGTGTTCGTCACATCGCGTGATCTAGCTGGTAAATTTAATCCAATTAATGGACCTGTTACCGACAACTTCTTAACCGATTTCACACGTGAGCATTTTAATGGCTTCCTTTTTTCAGGGATATTCGAGCTCGTGGCGGAACGACAGATAACGTGACCTTATATTCTTGTGGAGAACTAAGTGTTAAATCAGTGACTCCGTTTAACCGATCAATGTTGATTGATATTAATGCATTTTATATTCACTGTAACCTCTCTGAATCAAGACGATCAACTGTCCTTGGATGTTCCTTCCATGATCCATGAAAAGATAAATCAACAGATTGAAAATCACTTCAAGGCCGAGCTGCACTTTTAAATGGTATCGCTATTTTTTTCCAAGTTCCTGTGTTGTTTTTTTTTTGTTTTTTTTTTTATTCAGGGAGCTTAAAAGCTCCCTGAATAAATTATAATACCTCTTCCAGTCGCGGATTAGAGGAACACAACTGATATTCCTTAAGATTTCTTGGTAACAGCTTTTACACCACAAGAGATCCTTGTGGCTGCTGGGCTAGCGAGAAAGCTACAACAAGGGCATTTGGTTTTGCCGAGAGGAATCTTGGCTTGTAGTGAAGATTTCGATCTCTAAAGTACGAAACTGGAAATGTGGCACCTTCATTTGCCCCTCTCTGGTAAAAAACAAGTACAATGAAACTACAATATTAGCGATTTGGAAATACTTCATATCAGCATGAGTGGTCACTCAGTGGTGACCGTAATAAACATGTAAATACCGTTCCTCAAGAAATTGAATCTGTGAGTTCAACAATTGAAACGTGTCGCTCAAGAAATAGAATATTTTCTCGTTCACTGAGCATGATATTAGTAGGTTCACAGGATATATATTTTCCTCTTTTTAAAAAATCTTAGAATTCCGTAGCATATTTTACGTCAACTTAGTTTATTTTTAATTTTACACTTTTTAATGACAATATTTGGCGATCAAAAAAAAGTGTTTTTAAGATTTGCCGACCTCAACCACACTTTATTTCCTTCTGTCATCTATCATGAGATCTATCTTTAGTCTGATTACTACTACAATACTAAAAATTATTTTTTTGAAATCGAGAACCATGAGGGAAATTTAGTCCATTGATAAAGAAACAACTGTCAAAAATAGGTCAATTATGAACTGCCAGTTTAGAAATGGAATATTGTTTTTTTTGCTCGCGCCTTCTCTCGAGCCCGCGATCCCTGTGCGCTGACATGCGCGCCTAAAAAATACTCAACTTTTCAACAAGCTTAACAGAGGCTGCGAAAAATAGTAAAATGAACTCCAAAATGCAACGGAAAGGTTAGATAAACTAACATGTCCTTCCTGTGGCTCTACAACGGAATATATTGCTCACTGACTTGCTATAACTCTTTTTAGTTCTTGCAATACAAGGGAAGAAAAAGAGGTACAAAGCACCAAAGGCACGCATGAGACCCGAAGACAGCAAGACGAAGCCGAAAAGGTAAAGAGAACTCATGGTTAAATTTTTTCGCAGGCTACATGTTGATGAATGTATTCTGTTTTGTGTTATGTCTAGCGGGAGTGTGTCTAGTTTCATCGATGAAGACTACGAAGTGGACGAAAACTCCGACCAAGAGGAACAAGAGGAGCCGGGAGATTATATCAAAGGTTCGTCGAGAAATGTAGCGAGTGGCGGTTTGAAGTGGTTTTGCAATTCCTTTCGTATTTTATGCACAATAACGGCGATCTACATCAGGCTAAATTATGCCTATGCCTGCTGAGACCCGGAGAAGTTTATTCTTCATTACTCCGTTGCTGTGAATCTAGCTGAAAATTTCGTTGACAATGCAACCGTAGATGTGTCTAAATAAATTAATTGACAAGTACAGTTCATATAAAATTAATCTATCTGGTAGCGTGTGCAAAACTGGAAAATTATGCTGCCCTAAAGCTCGACTCGTATTAAAAGGATTTGAAATTTATCTTCTTAGTTTCGTCCTTTGAAAGTGCGGCCGATTAGTATTGTCAGGAAATATGGAAGCTATTTGCGGAAAGATAAGACGAATTTTCAGCGATAAAGGAATTTGTTTTGCGATTTTTCTAATGTACATGTACACGAACTTCAGTTGATGAATCGAGTTGGACTTGTACACGTAAATATCGGTAATAATGCCAGATCTTGCAGGCAATAAGCGACGCGAATGTCAAAGCGTTTTCAGTGTGTTTCGAAGGTTAGTCTGTTTACCACATGAGTATTTTGTACAAGAAATATTCAACGCGGCTGCAAATGGCTTTGTTTTTAAAGTGAATTTTATGTGACAATGATTAAGCTTACGCTCTGCAAGTAAAGCAAAATGGAGAGTTTTTTCATAAATTTGCTTTAGCTTTAACATAATCGCGTGATTGTGGGTCTTGAATTAAAGCAAACTTATGGAATTTTTTGCAGATGATGCTCAACTTTAGCAACCCTTCTTTCGTAACATTGTACAGTTGTATATAGCTACAAACAGCACTTATTTTCTCGCAGAATCATCGTGGTCACAAATTTGTAATGCTTAGAAACGAAACTAATCGCGCTACCTCCCTTTTGCATCTTTGGGATGTTTTGGTATGTTTTTATTATTTTTGTTTTGATTCTGAAGCTAAAGAACTTTATGTTTTGAAATGAAATCTTGAGCCACATAAACAGAAAATCCTGTAGTGAGAAGTTGATGGATAATTTTACCATTTAGAGTACAAGATGTGCATCAAATACACCAAACAGATATATAGTTTTTGCATTTATGCAAGGTGAGAAATTTGCATTGAGTGATCCTGAAGAGAACCACATTTCTCTCATTGTTATGGAAAGTAGCTGTTAATTCATCATTTGCTTATTAAACACCTTGAACTTTATGGTGAATTGACATCAAAATATAATAAACTGTAGCAATTTCAAAGGGACAAAAATGTTTATTATTTGAATTATGATGCACTGTGCACCTTGCATGATTATTGGCTTAATAATATACATGAAAAAATTACTCGATTCTGATTGGCTGAGAACAGTGCAGTTTTTCCTTAACACAGTGCAGAAAAGAGGTAACTGAATGCAAAAAAAGGTAATAATGCAAGCATTTTGATTGGTCAACGAATAAAGAAGTTCACAGATAGCCAATCAAATCTTTTCTTTTCAAATTCAAGCGCGTGCGTGCAATTATGGCGCAATTTTTTCCTGGTTGCGTGGTAATTAATTCACCTGAGGTTAAGCGCGCGCACAAAACTGAGAAGAGAGTTCAGAGTCCGTAAAGTTCAAAACATCCTTCACGCATAATTTTCATGTTTATATTATTAATAAGTAATCATACGGTTTTTCTCGTTCAATTTGGTATTAATTTGCACTTGTGAGTTTTTCAAAAAGCGAAATTGCACTCGCCGAAGCGGCTCGTGCAATTTCAGCTTTTTGAAAAACTCACTCGTGCAAATTAATTTCAAATTGAACTCTAAACCGTATGATTACCTGTACTAATAATATACATGAAAAAATTACTTGATTCTGATTGGCTGAGAACAGTGCAGTTTTTCCTTAACACAGTGCAGAAAAGAGGTAATTGAATGCAAAAAACGTAATAAAGCAAGCATTCTGATTGGTCAATGAACAAAGAAGTTCACAGATAGCCAATCAAATCTTTTCTTTTCAAATTAAGTGCACGCCCTGGATGGCGCAATTTTTTCCTGGTTGCGTGATAATTAAATCACCTGAGGTTAAGTGCGCGCACAACTGAGAAGAGAGTTCAGAGTCCGTAAAGTTCAAAACATCCTTCACGCAAAATTTTCATGTTTATATTATTAATAAGTCATCATACGGTTTTTCTGGTTCAATTTGGAATTAATTTGCACTTGTGAGTTTTTCAAAAAGCAAAATTGCACTCGCCGAAGTGGCTCGTGCAATTTCAGCTTTTTGAAAAACTCACTTGTGCAAATTAATTTCAAATTGAACTCGAAACCGTATGATTACCTATACAAAAAGAAAGTGTCTTGCTTAAAAATTTTAAAATATACTTAACACCAAAAAATTGGAGCCACACACTGTGGGAGCTGATACTCCTGCACCGATGTAGAGTTTGCATTTCCCAACACCTGCCAGTTAAAGGCTAGAAAAATTCTTTTAGCTTGTTAAATTATGTAGTGTTCTCAGCACTGTACAGCTGGCAAGGACAGATCTACTGCTGTGCATACCTAACTCTTCTCCAGTGAGGGGGGATGTCTGAGTTTAGAATTAAAAATTCTGTGCTTATTATGTAATTAGTAAATCTTCTCTATAACAGATCATTGATCATTGATTGGTTTCCTTGCACCTATTTCTCATATAATCGGTGTGCGCTCATATTGTGGTATCCAAAAGAAATTCATGTGTCATTTGCATATCAAGTGCATTTTGTGGCTTTCTACTTGATGTTCTCCTGAGTTTTCAAAACATATGGAAATTGAGGGAGTTATTATTTGCACGGTTACTCCCTAAGATGAACTCATCTCAGTCAAATATTGTTCTTCCGTGATCAAAGACTGGAAAATAGTGAGTCATTGACAAATGGTGGCAGATTGTAGTGAAAGTTTATAAGAAGTGAAATGAAAGGCCTAGTTACCTCAAAAAAGTGTTTTGAAAACATATTTTGTATCAAACAGATTTTTTTGGGTAAATTGCTTCATTTGATTTGGTTTCTAACTGCAATTTATGTGACTTTTGTTTACCTGGTAAGCCCTTATCAGGCAAATCCCCATAGAACTCCATGATCAGGAATGGAATTTTTTACATCATACCTCAGACATATGATTTCTGTCATGTCATATTTCTCAGGTTACGTAAAGAAATAAAGTTACCCAAGCTGTGAAGAAAAGCAAGCTGGTATTGATGGTCTCTGTTAATTTCTTTTCCTTCAGGAGGGTACCATCCTGTGCGATTAGGTGATCTTTTCAATAACCGGTACAGCATCATCAGAAAGCTGGGATGGGGACACTTTTCAACTGTGTGGTTAGCATGGGATCTCAAGTGAGTATTATACAGGGTTCGTACGGGTCCTGGAAAACCTGGAAAGTCCTGGAATTTTATTATGGCATTTTCAAGGACTGGAAAGTCCTGGAAAAAGGCCACTGGTCCTGGAAAGTTATGGAAATCTGTTCAACTCAACTAAAAAATATGAATTGTAGGGAAGGCAGTAAGGAGAATTCACATTGAGATCTTGGGAGTGTAGGGGTTGAATGTGAATTTTAGAGCCCTTGAAAAATCAATCTGAGTCCTGGAAAAGTCCTGGAAAAGTCCTGGAAATTTGTTTCTGAAAAAGGGTACGAACCCTGATTATAATCAGTAGTTGGGATATATGGGCTTCACCTTTGTAGCTGACTCGACTCATTGCAGGGTTTGTATGGGTCATTGAAAACCTGGAAAGTCATGGAAAAGCAATGTATTTTCTAAGAATAAAAAAGGCAAAAAGATCAAAGGTTGAAAGACAAAAGACAAGTTAGAGAAGCAGCTTTAATTCTTAAAGTAAAATATAAACACTAGCATGTATTTTATGCATCATAATTCAGAAAAATACTTTAAATAATAGATTGTTTTGATGATTCTTTGAGAATAATTGCTTAACAGAGGTCATGGAAAACTTGGACAGGTTTTAGAAAGAAGCTCAGTGAGTACAAACCCTGCAATGGAAAAATCAGTTTCCCAAGATGTGAAGAGATCACAACATCCTAACTTGCAAAAACACTATTGGGTCACTATGAAAAATATCCTACAGGGTCACATAAATTTTGAAAATATTCTGTTTATCAGTTCATTCATGAAGTGCCTACAAAGTAGTGATGGAACTTTCTTGTTTGTTTCCAGAGATCGCCGGTTTGTAGCGCTGAAGATTGTTAAAAGTGCATCTCATTATACAGAAACAGCTATAGATGAAATGAAACTTCTAAGAACTGTAAGAATTTGTTTTAAATTTGCTTTTAGTTTGTGCAGTAACACATCTTTCATTTTTCTGTAGGTTTCTTGATAAACTTTTTGCTGCGCAGCGAGCGTAGCGAGCGAGCAGCAACATAAGCAGGATTTAAGAAGAAATATAAAAGGGAGTACGAATTCTTGAATTCATCACTTTTTACCAGAATGCATTGCGGCTTTTTACCAGAATGCATTGCGGCTTTTTACCAGAATGCACTGCGCCTTCTACCAGAATGCGTTGCGCCTTCTACCAGAATGCATTGCGCCACGACTGCTCCTGACCACGAACAACACGAGGTTGTGACACTGTTGTGCTGGCATCCTTTTTCATGTGGATTGCAGTTGAGAAAGGTTAGTGGTTATGGTTTGCTTTAATTTACCTGTAAAGACTGTTAAGCGATGTGAGCGATATCGTGCTTGGCTTTCACAACCCTAAGTTGCTGTTGTCGTTAATGCAGAATTATCTGGACGATTCGATTAATTGTCACACAATAATTAAAAACTTAGTGCATCAATTTCCTAGCAATCTCGCATCCTTCGTCAAATTCTTACAGGGTTGTCAAATTAAGCCAGCAACCGGCGCATTTCACCGGCTATTTTGAATACTGCGCCGGTTACTCCGAATGTTAGTAAGTCAGTTCTGAGCGTGATATTGTTGAAATAGAATGGAAATAGCCGCCTACTTTTTGGATGGAACCTGCTACTCAAAAACCTACTGACAACCCTGTTCTTAATGAAGAGAAATCGCTGGTACTTAAGCTTGTAGAATAATTAAAACAAACGAGAACCGTAGAACACGCTAATTTATATCTGCTGCGATCGATTTGTTTCCATCTAAACATGAATTTAAGCTAAAACTTCAGCATTTTCACATATCGCCAAGGACGCGTCCTCACCGCTGGTCCCTATCAGAGTCTGTCACATTCGATTCTAGAGACATGTGCGTATCAGTTCAGAATTTATAAGTCAGCTTTCTACTCATACAATTTCCACATCTTTCGTTTATTTGGATTTGGTAAAGAGGAGGTTGATGTGTATCAATTCATGTCCAAACAGTTAAGATCACCATGTGCTTTAGTCATGATCACCAGCAATGCGTCATATGTATTAATGTGTCGTTGTTGTTTTCTTGCAGACAATTTGGAAATCTGCGCCGCCAACAACACGAGGATGTCATACAGTCTTTTCGCGTTGATTCCACTGAAATTTTGTTTTGATTTACCTGTAAAACGATGTGCAGGAGAGCGTGATTGACTGCCACAACTCTTGCTCTTGTTTTTAATGCAGTACGTGAAAGTTTGTAAAAATCTAAACGCCTGGGTCTGGATGATTAATTGTAACATCTTATTTTAAACTTAGTATGTCATTTCTTAGCAGTCTCGCTCCATGGTCGAATTCTTAAATCAGTTGAAGAGAAATTGTCGTTACTAAAACTTGTAAAATAATTAAAACAAACGGAAACTGTAGAACACGCTTATTTCATATATGCTACGATCAACTCCTTTTCATCCAAACATGAATTTAAACTTAAGTTTTAGCAGTTTCACATATCCGGCAATCAACTAGCCTACGAACGCAGACGTATTTCCGGCTGTCACTGGTGCCGCCAGCAGAGACAAGCCGGAAATAGTTCGCAGGCTAGCGATCGACGCATTTTCAATACTGTCAACACTCTAGACTTAATGCGTACTTGTACAGAATTTATAACTGAAATTTCTGCTCCTACAATTTCCACATCTTTCAAATTTCATCTTCTGGATTTTCTGATCTGGTAAAGTTGCGGGGCGGGGTGGGGGGTAAATGTGTATCCTGTGTGTGTGTATCCTGTGTGTGTGTATGTGTATGTGCTTTATTGTCTCAATCACTTGTCATGCCTCGCCATCGATTCGTCATGATGCATGAGGTTGATACATACAAGGACAGATTTTAAGTTACACACCACGACTTGACAGGACTTAAAGAAATAAAGGTTATAATGTAAGACTTGGAACGCGCAGATACATCAATGACTACGTAAAATATGTCATTATCAACAGAATGTGCCGCAGATGTGATGTCAAATCGAGAACACGCTGATTCTGTAGTTCACATATTTACTTGTTTTTGTGGGGAAGGCTGAGAAAGTAGTTCGAAAAATTGCCAGCCAGGTGCATTGTAAAGGGGATGTAGCAACTCAACAAACTTACAGGAGCTATTACGCTTCATGTCATACAGATTTTATTTAGAGGTTATCGGCTTGAAGGGAAGAAATGTAGAAAGCATTGGGCTGATTTTGTGAAAGCGAAATGTGCAAAGCATTTAATAGTGAGGGCCGTCTAGGAGTTCGTTGATCTGTTCTATGCATTTCAAACCAGATGATTTTGTTCGACGCCTGGATTTTTAGGAAAAGGAGGGGATTTGCTGACTCCATGGCTTAAGCAAGATGAATTTGGTAAAAACCACTTTTCTAGCGATTCATGCATCTGTTGTTGTATCTAATCTGAGAAACAGTAGTCAGTCAGCGCAGCTGATAGAGACAGAAGGAAGGAGAATAGTGAGCGAATTTTTTCTGAGCAATTTATTGTTCTCTGCCGTGATATGTTTAAGTTTCCTTCCTTGGTCAATTCTTATTTGAAAGAGAAATTTGGGAGGGTAATTTTGGCAGAACTCAATACCTTTCCGGCAAAGTCATGTTGTGAACAAAAACACTGGTTTGGAAGCTTAACTTTAGCAAATGTGGCCATGCAGGGAGATATTCAAGCAAGGAAATACTGAGAATTGGTATGTACAGAACCCCTGAACATCCAAAATCTTCAAGAACAAGATCACTCTTTTTTGAGTCTTGACAACCTTCTAACTCACTGCAACAATAACATTCGCTCATGTTTGAAGGGAAGCGACGCTACAATTCCACAGTTTTGCACGTAAATAAAATACAAACACTGTTTCAAGAGATAATCAGTTGATTTACATTAAGAACGCATTAGTTTAAATAATTCTAAGAAAGTGAATGGACTTGACTGTTATTTCAAAGGTATATTATGTGAGTTAGAAGAAGGTGCGAAAATAGTAAACTCGTGTCACGGGCTACAAATATTTATATCTTATTACTCTTTGACTTCTACATATCTTTGCCTTCGAGTCTGTCCTTTAGAGCTCGAATTCTTTGCTGGTATCCACCTCCTTGTATTTGGTTGTCTTTTCTTAGTTGGACAGAGGCTGGGTGGTTGGGTGCTCAGAAAAAGACTAGTAAATAAATCAGCTTGGTCGTCATCGAGTGAAGTGCAACTTCTCGTCTTCAGCGATATAACAAATTTCAGAGTCTTCTGAGTCAAAATCATGTTGGAATCCGACGAAGTAGAAGACATTGTTACTAGAAACAGAAATCTGTTGACTATGGAGTCCCAGCGAAAAACTTGTACGGCAAAATGGCTCCTACACTCATGCAAAATAGAAGACCTGACTGGGACAGACGAAGCGTTCGTTCTTGATTTGACGTCACTGCACTCCACCCCAGATTCCCTATGCACCGTCATGAACCATTGGAAACTCGGTTTTCACAGGACCTAAAAAATTCGAGGATTTAACCAAATCAAAAAATTTCTGCGCCAAATTACTCCACAAAATAAGCCTTATTATTTTAGAAAAAACATTTTGATGTTAGGTTAAAAATAGTGTTTCTACAAATTGATGGAGACAGAGAACTAGCACGAACTGTTGATGTAATGATGGTGCGACCAAAGAGAATGTACATTTTGATAATTAAAGTTAACAAACTGTTTTCCTTTTTTTGTCGTGTGTTTTCTTAAAGAGATAGAAAACATGTACTACGTGTTTCTATTGAGTTTTAGGTAATAACCCAAGTTATTCTCCATTTTGATTGGTTCTCGCCTATGATCTATTACAGGACAGATGAACGTTGACGTCATCATTACAAAGTTTTTCCCTCCGTGTTTTAAAATGGTGGAAAGATTGTAGAATTAAGATAATATTTTACGTGACTGGGCGAAAGAAAAGATCCAAAAAAGTCTTCTCCATGCATTAGACAGGTACGAGAAGCAGAAAAAAGGAAAAAAATGGTTTCTTTTTTTAGGAAATGGCTCAGAAAAAATTCTAAAGCAGTCTCAGTCGGCAGTCGAGCGAGATTAAATCAAGAACAAAATTTTTCTCCAAAACAAACCATTGCTTTGTCTCGAATATAACAAGCCCGATAAACAAAATGTTTATGACATTAATTTATTTCAAACTTTCTCAGTCTCAAGAATTGTTGACACAAATTGATGTCAGGAATGAAGCATCAAAACATCACTGGCCATTTTAAAATCAGTTAAAATAAACACATAACCAGTTTAAGGGCACAGCAGGGAACAAAGTGTAACTCGCTACAACTCACAGCCAACTGTATCTTTATAAGGTGTTTGTCTCCGACACGAAGTCAAGTGATATAAGAATCTCTAACCAAAGAGGACACAAAATTTGCACCATCGCTAACACTTCTTTCATTCAAAACTCAAATTGAATGACTTCCAGTGTTGACCGCTACTACAAATTTTGCGAGCATACTTTTTCAATTCCTGCAATATTCAAGGCAATGTCCAAGCTTTTCAGCTCATGGGGCTCTGATGACAAAAACTGTCTCTATTTTTCCAGTATTTTCTTCAAGATTTGTAGATTTTGCAATTCAATTCTGCTTTTGCTGTAAGTTTTCATTCCTTGAGAAGCGACGCTCAAGTCAACTTGGACAGTGGCGTGTCTGATTCTCTTGGACCAATCAAAATTCTTTTGCTACACATAGCAACGAACGAGATTGCTTCATTTGTATAGACAATAGATTGCGTCAAATTGCTTTTTTCATGTTTGTCAAAGTGGGCCGAGTGGGCAAAGGCTGGCTTTCAAGTCATATTGAGAGATTTTGAAATAAAAAAGCTTCCTGCGTGGTAGTTTGTTTTTGTATTATATAAAAGAAATAAATTCCATGTTGCTGAAAATTTGTTCAGTAATAGATCACAGAAGACGTCAAAATGTGGTAAGAACATATCGCCTCTTGTGCCACTTTTTTGTTCTTACCACATTTTAATTATTTAATTTAATTTTAACATAATTTATATAGCACTAACTCCACTAATTGACAAAAGCGCTTTACAATTCACATTGATGTCATCTGTGATCTATTACTAAACAGACACACAGCAACATGAAATCAATTTTGTTAAATAGAAACTCTCGCAAAAGTTAATGAGAACTTGAAAAAGCTGTGGAAACACTCGCCTGCGGCTCATGTTGCCACAGCATTTCTCGTTCTCCCAAACTTCCACTTGTGTTTCTGTAATTCAATAGAAATGCGGTACATGTTTTCTATTTCTTTATTGGTAGACCATTAACTGTGCTTTAAATTTTTCTTCCTGTGATATCTGAACTTATGGATTTAATTATTATGCATATGCTCATGGTATTTTCAGGTACACACAGCAGATGCAAATCACACTGGATATAAACATGTTGTCCAGTTGACAGATGATTTCAAAATTGTAGGAATTAATGGTTCACGTATCCTTTATGGCCACACCACCTGATTAGACCCCAGTCTATTATAAGGAATAGTATTGTAAAAAAAAAAGACTAAGTATTTTTACACGCGTTATTTCCTTGACTCTTGCTACACAGATATATGTATGGTTTTTGAAGTGTTAGGTCATAACTTGTTAAAATTAATAATAAAGTCCAGTTATAAAGGAATACCTATATTGCAAGTCAAGAGCATCATAAAGCAGGTAAGTTTAAAATTTCTTTCTACTTGTATTTTCTATTTCTATATCTTTCTACATCTTTATGTTTTAATATGTAAAAAAAAATAACGGCTACGAACAAGGCTACGGCTGGCATAAAGAAAAGAGTTACAAAAGGTGAGAGTAGAAGAAAAAAGGATTAACCGAATGAGATTTAAAGTAGATTTCCCCAGATATTAAAGAATATATGCAGCTTTCTTTGGCAGTATAACTTTGCTTTAAAATATCAAGTTTATCGTGGAGGCGGAGAAGAAAGCCTTCAAAACATAAGTTGCCATCACATGAACTTGTCGCGAAGAAGAGTGACATTAAGTGCCTGTTTATTTTTGATGTTATCATGCCAACCGTATAGGATGTCAGATTCAGTCAAATTGACCACTTGTTTGAATTTCTGGTACCACCAGTTGGTGAATCTGTCCCAGAAAGCCTTAGATACAGTACTGTGGTAAAGTAGGTGGTTTATTGTTTGCTTTTCAGTGATGCATAGAGAAGAAATGTCGCTTTTTTTTTTTTTTTAATTTAAACATATTAGTAATTGTTTGCCCCAAAAGCACCTAGGCTTATCAAGGGGGCTCACAATAATACATTAATCAGGCTTAACTCTAAATGTCGCTTTCAGTAATGCCAGCTCGAAAAAGGCTGGATTTAGTAGGTAAAATGTGGTGTATGATTTTAAACTGGGACGTAATTAATTTTGAATCTTTGGTAATTAGGAAAGGCAACATGTACACTTTGTGGATGCTTTCTTTAGAGAAACCGTAATTTAGAATTCTGTTCTCTGATGTCGGTGGACTTACGTAGTTGTTTAGAAGTGTAGCATAGGCTACACGGGTCAAGGGAAGGTCTTCAAGAGGGGCATTTAGGTGTGCATTGTTTTGTTTTAATATATCCTTCCATTCTGTAGGAATGGTGGCGATGAGGCCATAATATTGTGTAAAAGGGATGTTGATGTTCACTTTACGAATGAGCTCGTCTTGTGAGAGGAAGGTGTTATCTTCTTTAAAAAAATGTTTAATGCGTGTAATCTGAGCCTCAAATAAGGGTTTGAAAAAAACTGGCCGGTCTTCAATCAGGATGCGACTATTATTCCAAATGATTTTGTTGTCTATACAGTGGTCTCCTGAAAATTTGTTAGCATTGTATTCTTGCCAATACTTAAGTAGCGTGTGGTAAAAAGGTGGAAGGGTATCAAGGTTGAGATGTTTGATATAATGATATATCTATATGTATATATATATATTTTTCTGCATTTTACTACAATGTAATGTATTTGTAATGTATCTTATTGTAAGTTACACAGCCCGCCTCGATTAGCGATGCTATATGCGGGTTGTGTAAATTTAAAAATCTGTTGAATTTGAATTTTAATAAAATAATGCTAATAAATAATGCTAATGCTAATAAATATTGTATCGACATTCTGTTAGAAAAGATAAACCTCCATATTTGGCAGCGGCGAACTCTGGTATTACTTTCCATGCGGGGTGAACGTGTTCGGTGATTCTCTTGATCCAAGCAATTTTTAGCACTTTATTCATGATTTCAAAATCCATCATTCTTAATCCTCCTTGACTTATATCACTTACTATGGTCTTTCTTTTTATTTTGGCTGGTTTTCCTTCCCATATAAAATTGAAACTTAGTTTGTTTATTTCTTTGACGTAACAATCGGGGATCTCGAGCACAGAAGTATTATAAATTAGCTTCGATAAACCTAGAGTTTTCACTATTTTGATTCTGCCATGGAGAGTAAGCTTTCTTCTTTTCCAATTTTTAAGCGTGTATTTTCTCTCTAAAATTCAGATTATTTGCAGCGTCGGAGTTATACGAAAAGAAAATACTGAGAGCTTGAATCGGTTCTTGAGGCCATCTAAAATTATATGGGGTATCAGTTTTGTTTCTCCAGGCTCCAAGCCACATCGCTTCTGTTTTGCTTGTATTTATCTCTAGACCGGAGGTTTGTTTAAATCCACTTAGAAGCTTCAAAAGGTTGATAACAGACTGATGGTCGTTAACGAACACTGTTGTATCAACAGCGAATTGGGTGACTTTTATTTCCTTTCCGCCAACGAATATGCCTATGCCACTGTTGCTTTTCAAAGCCCTTGCGAGAAGCTCAATGCCAATTACAAAAAGGAGGCCGGATAAGGGGCATCCCTGCCTGACGCCTCGATGTAATTGAAAAAAAGGTGACGTGTGACTGTTGTTTAGGACACAGCTGGATACATTGTGGTAGATGACTTGTATCCATCTTTGAATTTCTGGGCCAAAATTGAACAGTCTAAGCGTGGATAAAAGATAGTTCCATTTTATCGTGTCAAAAGCTTTGCAGAAATAAAAAAAAAATTGCGATTCCTGGCATATTTAAGCGCTTAGTGAGAAACATGACATCTTGAATTAGTCTGATGTTTTTGCCTATATAGCGGCCTTTTACATATCTGGTTTGATTGGGACTGATGATTTTTTATACTCTGAGACAGCCTAGGGGGCCACAGGAGTGGAGTGGCTGATTGTAGTGTCATCAGTATATATATCAGGGAGTGCTTCATGCAGATCATTAATGAATATGAGGAATAAGATAGGACCTAAAATGCTTCCCTGTGGCACTCCAAGCATCATGGGCCTTATAGTACATGTACATGTATTTACATACATGTACATGTACAGACTTCTTCCAGTAAAATAGTAGCAGAACAGGGAGTGAGGTGCGGGATTGCGGAAAATTAATTCAGTTTTCAAAAGAACGAGGCATTATACAGCGAGCTCTTTTGTTTTTTAATGAGGTGCAAATGAGATGCAAGGTGTTTTTCTGCAATCTGGCAACATAGAGAGAACAGGGGGAGAAAAATCTTATTCACCCATTAGCACCTACAGTTTCGATAATAGCAGATGATGGTGAATCAAATTGAAGGCCTTCTTATAGCTTAAAAACAAGGCCAGTGGCCTTATCATTGTTGAGGTTAAACAGCAACTGGACAACCAAACAAATAAGTGCAGAACTTTTCAGTTGAGTGGGATTTCCTGTAAGGAGACTGGAGATGGTGAAACAGATCGTTTCCTTAAGGAAATTGCAGAAGTGTTTCTATTCCTAGGGATTTCATGGTTAGTGCACTCATATCCAGATCAAGCTGTCAGGGTTTAAGCCTGGCAACACTGTGTTACATTCATAGGAGAGGCACTTTACTTTCACAGTGACTGTCTGTGCAGGAGAGTATGGCCTGCTAAATTGACCAATCACAGTGCGCGTACTAACTTAGAGGTAGAATAAATCAAATTACATTTGGTTAGTCTTGATCTATGAAGGTATTTCATTTGATGATATCTTCAACTGTGGTCTTTATTCAGACATTACAAGGCCTGGACTACTTACACTCCAAGTGTAAAATTATTCACACTGATATCAAACCTGAGAATATTTTACTTTGCGTGAATGAGAAGCATGTTCAACAACTGGCAGCAGAAGCAGCAGCAGCAAGAGCCTCGGGGCTGTACTCCCCAGCCTTAAGTAAGTATCAAGAAATCAATTCTCCCTACTGATTTGAATACTTCTTTCAGTACCATAAACTGCCACTTAAAAGTCCTGTGCTTGAATGTAGAATTTTGAAAGGGCTTTTAGATGGTGTTAAAAACTTATGGGGCTTATATCCCAGGGGCTTTTAACTGTCATAATAAAGAAAAATCATTTTGAAACGAGCTATAGCTGTGTTGACCAAAAAAGATTTTTTACTGGTTCTCAATAAAGCTTTAAAGGTGACAAAGTGAATAAACAGCAAAGAATTAAAGGGAGGTTTATAAGTGGGGTTTTGTAACCAAATGCATCTTTTTGGCTTCCAGTTTGATGGGCCTTTAACTGGCGAAGGGGGGTGGTGGTCATATAAGTGGCAATTTACAGTATTGGACATAAGAATTCATCACCTAGTTGATTATTAACTTAATTCATCACCTATCTGCTTGGTAGTGTTTAGCATTGTTATAAGCAGAAGGTACACCTTGAACCAGAAGTATATCATATTGCATTGAACTTCTGTTCCCTTTCAGTTAGTACTGCTCCTCCGTCAGTAATGCAGGTGTGTGAATAGTGAAAGCTTAGTTTGATGTGTAGTAACTGTTAAAAAAGGTAAAGAAATAAGGCTTTAATAACTGCAGAATTTCTCGTGCACTTATTGGCTAATTTTATTGTCAATAAGCGGACAGACACAGGGTTATAATTCATGCGATGTGGCAACGAACGAGAGCGGACAATTTGGCAATTTGTTATCGTAAAAAAAAATTGTCAGTTTTTAATACCTCTGTCCTGTTATTGATCACGCATTTTGTCATAACATAGTCAAAGTAGTCTACGGATCCACTCGGCTATTGCCTTGTGGATCCACAGCTACTTTGACAATGTTATGATGAAATCCGTGATCAATAACAGGACAGACGCATGAAAATCTGACGTCAATTTGTTAAATAGTTGTAACAATATATTACATGTTTATAGTTAATTTCCAACCAGCAAAGGGCTTTCATTAATGTTTTCAACGGAAGGCCGACTGGTTTTCACAGTTAAGCAAAACTATTTGAAGTGAACTTCTTTGTAAGAAAAAGTTTGCTCTAGATGTTCAAACCAGGCTGGAAAACTTGTCCTCACAGCCAGTGAATCTGTACAGTGCGTGGCCCTTAATGAAGTGCTTGCATCAATATTAAATCCTCAGATGTACACTGTAATGTCTAGGTGGACTCAATTTATTCAGTTGTCCCTTTGCCAAAGATGTCAGTGGTTAAATTCAAATATGTTTTAGAAAACAGTCCTAAGAAAATATGCACACTGACTGGTTAATACAAAACACAATACAGAACTGTTGACGTAAAGATGGTGTGAGCAAAGAGAATTTACATTTTGGTAATCAAAGTTACAAGTTGTTTTCCTTTTTCATCACAGTGTTTTCTAAAAGAAAGAGAAAACATGTTCTTTGTGTTTCTACTGAGTTGTAGAAACAGTTGTGAATCTTTGGGAGAACTCAAAAAAGCTGTGACAGCACTTGCCTGTGGCTCGTGTTCCCACAGCATTTCTCGTTCTCCCAAACTTCCGCTTGTGTTTCTGTAACTCGACAGAAACACAGTACATGTTTTCTAATTCTTAAATGTAACCATACTGAAATCCAGATGTAGTGTTGTGATGGGATGCTTTTATTTGTGGAATTTAAAGCAAAACACTAAGAAGAGGCTCTCATTTGGTTTGTGAAGAGTTATTTTATCAGGCAAGTGTAAGTTGTTTGGCTGTCGTCAAGAGGACATCTTTCAAACAGATGCAAACAAAGGCTAATGTCAGAGATTAACTCATCTTCCACATTTATTACCAAGTACAAAATTCACCATCTTTATTCACTTATCACTACTCATGATGACTTCGACGGTGCTAATCCTAGCAGTATGCAGGAGGCCTGTCACATATGAACTCAGTTAAAATGACCTTGCTCTCCATGAGTTCTCGTAGCTCAGTGGATAGAGCACCCGCCCTGTGTTTGGGAGATCATGGGTTCGATTCCTGTCGGGGACTCAGATTTTTTCCTTGTCCCATGCTTGTGTCATGTAGATTCGCTCATCGTTCACAAAGGCTAATGTCTGTTCTGTCACCGTCAAGGTTCTATCACCTCATGCTGCAAAAATTATTGTCATTTGCAGCAGTGCACATCGACAAAGATATCAAATAACAAGAAAAAGAAAATGAAGAAAAAACTGAAGAAGCAAATTGAAAAGCAGCAGCAACAACAAGATGAAATTGAGCAAGGGATGCTGGAAGAAAATGAGGAAGCTTTGGAAAAGGACGCTGAAGAATGTTGTAGCAATAACACAGAAAATTGTGTGGACAATTCCAAAGTTTGTGAACAAAATGCTTGTGGACTTGAAACAAATCCATCATCAGGAAAGACTGTCAAAAATCATGTTGATAAAGAGTCTGTTGAATTTTCAGAGGAGCTTAGTAGTCAGACTCTGCAAGAGAAATGTGTTGTGTCTGGCGATGATATGTCAGTGACAGAAGAACAGAATGAATCAGGTAAAGCCAGCCCTCATTAAATACTATAATTTTTATCATACCCACATTCAAAATTGTTTAGTCAGAGTGTAACCTAGATACTGACCTGATTTCACTAACCTGATACAGTGAAACCTGTATTAAGTGGATACCCTTGGGACACTTAAGTATTGTCTGCTTAATACAGGGTGTGTGCTCTAAACTTGTTCCAATATATTGTACAATAATAGTTGATTATCAAGTTCTTTTGCAACACAGTGCAAGATCAAATACTGCTCATAGCACAATGTCCGTTGGGTCAATGCGTCAATTTGGAATAATCTACTTAGGTTGAAAATGACATTGCTGAATAGTGTTTAAAGAGTCTGACCTGAGCTTTTTTTAGAAGTAAAAAGCACTTGAAGTGTCCGCTTATTGCAGGATTTGTGCTACAAAATGGCTTAATATTGTTGTCTGCGTCCACTTACAGAGGTGTCCAATGAATGCAGGTTTATTTTAAACACAGTAAATGTGGGAAGTAAATTTGGGAACTCAGGCTGGTGTTCATGTAATACCAAACTTGGGTACAGCAAATAATTGAACTTACCCTCCTGGTATGCTTCAGTGCATAGCAAGCTCCTTTGACTTGCTATGGAGTGTTTTGACTTGACTGAGTCTAGGCAAAATGCAGACCACAGGTTGACCAGTGTTGCCAAGATGTGCTGCAGAACTAAAGCAGTATGGCACAGTGTGTATGATAAGGTATAATTACTTCTCTTAATGCTGTGGTTGGAGCGACTGAATTTTCTTTGACTCTACGTGTTTAAGTAGGACTTGTACACAGTTCCAAGTAAAAATACCTTAATCACATGTGGCTTGTTAGGCCAGCACTTTTAACCATACCCTGTGGGAGGGGGCATCATAGGTTAAATTTTATGGTGGCTACTCCTTTGATGGACTGCTAATGTTCTGTGATTTGTAGAGGGTCTACTGTGTAATGGTGAAGCACAGGACAGCAAGAGTGTTGATATGGAGTCATTACCAGAAGAGAAAGGTATTCAAGAGAAAGAGAAAGCTAGATATACGTAAAATAATATGGTGTAGTTCCAGAAAATATCCATACCCCCACCACAGAGGGAATTTCATGCAATTTCCCCCCTCCTCCCTGGAATTTCCATTTTTTGAGCACAAAATAACCCCCATCCCACCCCTCCGGATTTCCACAAGTTTTATGTACACCCCCCATACCCTCTGGAAAAAATAGTTTTGGCAAGAAAGTGTGTCCAAGTTGAAGTTAATGCTCCAAACACTTAGCCGATCTGCATTGCATGTCTCTGCTGTTTATTCTCAATCAATCATCAAGGCTCGAAAAAACCCCCGTCCAGTTGTCCGGGACAAGTAGATTTTCCCTTCAGGCAAGTAACTTTCTCTCCTTCCTTGCCCAATGGGCAAGGACCCAGGCAAGCTGTTTGTCAACTAAACTTTTGAAAACGATTTTGACAAGAAAAGATAAGCATTAGGCTCAAGGGTAATCAAGTGTTTAGATGAAGCTTGATGAAAATTACAATTTTTAGCGTTGTTTTGTTGATTGGTGACGTGCGCTCACGGCTCAGAAGTGGTTGCCTAGCATGTGATCAAAATCTGCCTCGATCAAATTTCTTTCCAGGATAAAAATAGCCGCGTTGGGAAGGAAAACGCTGTGTTTATTTCTTAAATTTAGCAATTTTCTGCAAGCATTTTTCAGTTTCTCTGTACAAAACTTAACTCAACAACGATACATTAATATATTAAAACTGTATTAATTGGACGTGAAAACTGAGAAGTCGTATATTTTTGATGCTAAAATCCAGGTAAATCTCTGTTTCCTGCGAAACACGCAAGTTGGGCGCCGCCGCACGAAATGAAAAGTGTTATATTAAAAAGAAATGGATAAGGAAGTCATCAAAATACTTTCAGAGTTCCTGGAAGATGACTTAAAATAGTGTTTTTGTTTTTCAAACGAAGACGTTTTCCCTCAACTGAAACTATTTTTCAGTCACCCAAATGAAGAAATAATATATTATGCTCTTGCCAGTTTTTCAAAATTCGACACTGCCCCTGCATGTGTCAAAACTGAAGTGGGAAGGCAATTTGTATGTTAATTCTGCGTGTTATAAACTTCTTGCGCATCTCTTCACAAGGATTTCGTGGGGCTAGACAAGATGCAGGTGAACATTTAAGGAGTCAAACACGATCTTCAACGAATTGAACAAATTGACTCAAGGCTGTATAATAACAATTATTAAAAACTGGATCATTGGATAATGCAATTCAAGAGTTTTCATTGGCTAAGCCATCATGGTATATGAGCCATTATACCATGATCTACAAAAATGGCGAGCATATGCGTGTTTTTGTGGGCCTTTTTGTTATTACTGTAGTCTAGTTTTCAATATTTTGGGGGCATTTAAAAAAAAAACAATTATTCCACTCGCGTTTGTTGGATATGAGATGATTATAGCCAACTCGGCGCTACGCACCTTGTTGGCTATCTATCATCTCATATCCAACGCACGCTCATGGTATAATTTTAAAGATACCCAGCGTATAATAGTGAGGAACTAGGAAGTAAACATGGACGTGTTCAGCACTAAGAAGACTACGGTCAAGGTGGGTTTATTACATTAAAACACGCCTGTAGTTTGACTTCCATTCTTGGGGTCATGAATTATTAATGAGTTTAAAAACTTGGGCAAGCAGGGAAGTGCCCTGGGCAAGCAAAATTTGAGGGTTACTTGCCCAACGGGCAAGGTGGAATTCAAATATTTTTTCGAGCCCTGATCATAACATCTAAAGATACACACAGAAAACAGCAATTTATTTAAACATGCTTTAACAAGAAAATAGATAAAATGGTAATTTGTCAAATTACCTTCCTGAACCTTCCTTTGGCGGATTGTTAAGATGAGTGTGGATGAAATTGACACCATACATTTAAGCGAGAACACGATCGCCAACACAATCACAACAAAAGCGAATTTTACAGCAAGATTACATACAAATGACCAGAGACAAACAAGAATAAGAAGTTCTCAAGTTTGTAAAGTGGTAACACCATTTCTACCTTTATAAAGAATCTCATTTTCTCTAAAGAAATCGGCTGCCACTGGACAGCTTCCAAGAGCAATGCGAAACAAACTAGGCTAGTCACCAGTGCTTTTCAGTCCACATGGTGACTCCATTGTAGACTGGTAACAAGTTATGGTGGCCATTTCTACATAACAGCACGTTCTTTGCATTTGGTAGCTTCCTAAGTGCTTTTTGAAGAAAGAAAATTCATTTCAAACATAATGCGACTGAAATACAAGTATTCAAGCTACTATTTTTCACGTGAAAGATCTACTTAGTAGGGAAGAAAGGATTTTTGAAACCAAATCGACTGTCCAATCCCCCTCCCCTCCAGAATTTCATGGGTCTTTAACCTCCCACCCTTTCGGAATTTCCAATTCCCTCGGTGGTGGGGGTATGGATATTTTCTGGAACCACACATGCAAATATTATTTTTTCCTTCTTTTTTTGGATTGGTTGTTGGGAGATGGTACTGATAAATATACTTCATACAACCTGTCCACATTACTTTTCACTCACTGATCATCCTAGCACCAGCTGACATTGCTTTTACTCCCTTGAAATTTGGCAAAAGTTGAGGTTGCAATGAGCCAATATTGAAATTTCATGTCCACTGACGTGGACTCAAAAATTTGAAAAAACCCAGCCAACATTTTTGCATAGGAAATAACAAAAACGCGTCAAAGATATCTTATTCATGTTTTGAAGCATCAATAACAACAAACAAATGAAAATTAAAGGCATTTAAATTATGAGAGTTTTAATCTGTAGATGATAGAGCAGTTTTCAATGGATTGTCATAAACTGCACAACCAATCTCAAACCATAGTAAAACCAAAAACAAAGCCATTGCCTGATTACTTTCAATGTTAATTTAAAAGGGCTTTAAAGTATTTGATCTGGCCCTTACATTACCTTTCAGTTGCACCTGAAGAGACCAACATTGAAGAAAGCTGTCTAGAAGAAAGTTCTGTAGAACCCGATCAAGATGAGGACTCCATCAGAGTGAAAATTGCTGACCTTGGAAATGCTTGTTGGGTGGTAAGTGTTGCAAAAGAGAATTCAGATATAAAAAACTATTACTGTCTGGTGAAACTTCACACCATTTGATTTCATTTCTCATTCTCATAAAGAGACTCTGTTTGACTGTCATAAAACCAAATTTGGCTTAGTCTTACATGAAAACTTGTTGGTACGGATGCCAGCATTTTGCATGTATTACCCTTTCGTTCCACGTGAAGACTGATCTCTTACCAAACCTTTAAGTGATTGTTTGCTGTTTACATGATACCAGTGTAAGTTTTCATTTCAGAATTAAAATCTTGACCCAGAACATGAGAAAGATTTAGGCTTATATAGAATGCACACTGTCAGATTAAGTTCTTACTTGAGTTGTTGCCCTTTGGAATTTACAGACTGACCATTATTTTCTTTAGATATATTTTTTTCACTGTTTGTTATTTGACCTTTTGTCAGCATCATCACTTCACAGAAGAGATTCAAACAAGACAATATCGCAGCCTTGAAGTTTTAATTGGTGCAGGTTATGGTCCAGCAGCTGACATGTGGAGTACAGCCTGTATGGTGAGGAACTGTGATATAAACCTATTGTCATACACCTGCAGTACATGATAGGAACTACCATTACCTAACCGCTTTCCCCTAACATGCCCTGTATGTGTGCAATACAATCAGGCTGACTTGTAAACCTTAGAAGTTTCAGGGCTATCATTACATTTTGAGTCACTTGTAACCTTGTTCCCCACTCCCATAGCAAACTTGTTACTTTGGGGGCGAATTCTATTAACAACAGGCAATTCACTCATTGCATCAAGGGAAAATAAAGCATACTCAGCCATAACAGGCCCTCCATGACAGCCCAGAGTATTGTGTTTTGTTTGTGGAGGTTCAGTGGCCCCATGGTTAATTTGCTCGCCTCTGGATTGAATGGTTCAGGTTCGAGCCCTGACCGGGGTCATTGTGTTGTGTTCTTGGGCAAGACACTTTACTCTCACAGTGCCTCTCTCCACCCAGTTGTATAAATGCGTTCAGGCACATTGAATGCTGGGGGTAACCCTGTAATGGACTAGCAACCCATCCAAGGGGGAGTAGAAATACTCCTAGCCACTTCATGCTACTGAAACAGGAGACAAGTACCAGCTTGATGGCTACTTGGCTCATATGCAGACTTTACCATGATGTTTTGTGTTGTAGGCATTTGAACTGGCTACTGGAGATTTTCTTTTTGAGCCCCACTCAGGAGAAGATTATTCAAGAGATGAAGGTATTGACACAGTTGTTTCGCATATTACTCATTGTTTTGCCTTTGTGATAGATGATTTAATGACAGGACTGTATTTTTTGTTCTTCCACAGATCATCTAGCTCATGTCATTGAACTTCTTGGGAAGATTCCAAGGCATATTGCTCTTTCAGGGAAATATTCCAGAGATTTTTTCAACAAGAAAGGTTGGTTCGTCACTCCTTGTTACTGAAAGAGAAAGGACAGGTGCAAGGATGGGTGGGGTGAGACGTGAAGTGAAGAACAATCAGCAATATGACGGATGGAGTAAGGGAGGAACATCTTCAGACAGGCAGTCAGACAGACAGGCAGTCAGTCAGTCAGACAGACAGACAGGCAGACTGGCAGAGAGACAGACAGACAGACAACCTTTATTTTAGCATAATTATATAGCTCATTATTATAGCTCATTAGCTTATGGGATCGGGAAAAAACATGTGTTCCTACTCTTCTCTGCTCCACCCCTGAAACACCACATCTATCCATGGCTGAATTAACGTCCAGTATTAACTTGGTTTTTCTCTATGAGGCGCTAAAGTTTTTTGTTGTTGTTTAAAACGGTAACTGATTATATGCGTTCTTTTATAACAGGGGAACTTAAGCACATTTCAAAGTTAAGACCCTGGTAAGTGCAGTGGCAGACATATTACGCATTATTACTCATTCAAAATATTTCTCCGTTTCTGAGTGGTTAAAACCACACGCATAATTCACCATAACCAGCTGCTGTTGACCAAATTTGGAAAGAATTTTGTCATATTGAACCAGTGACGTCAAAATGACGTCAAAAGTGCAGCCCGCTGAAGGTTATTGACCCGTTGACCGAGAAAACCTGGGGACGAGGTTGTGTTATTTTTGGTGAGCAGAAAAACAGAGCGAAATGGCAAAACTCCTTTAACGGGGAAATATTTTGAATGAATAATAAAGCAATAATGGAATTCGGCTTTCGTAGGATATGAAGAATTCTGCAGATCTCGGAGGGTGTTATCCTACGAAAGCCGAATTCAATAATTGCTGAATATATCAAACACGAGAGACAGTGTTTCATTGGGATTTCTCAAACTCATTAATAATTCATCTAGTCTAAGCAAAGGAAATCATGACCGTGACAGTGTTTGGATATCTGATCTTAATTAGCATAGATTTTTACGATTTCATTTCTCCGTATTTTTCCTTACTTTTGGTTTTGATTGACAAGATACATCAAACACTCAAGACCGTGTTTGACCACATCTCCAAACACCTCGAAGTTCATCAAAAATACTCCGCTGCTCTCTTCTCGGTGTTTGGAAATGTGTTTAACACGTGTTTGTTATATTACATCCAAACACAGAGAAGAGTGTCCAAAATATGACGCGCAGTATTTTTGACGAAATTGGAGGTGTTTGGATAGCCGATGAAACACTGCCTTGAATGTTTGATATATCTTCTCAATCAAAACAAAAACTAAGGAGTAAAGGGAGAAGTGAAATCGTGAAACTCTATGCTAAATAAGACCGGGTATCCAAACGTCTTTCACGGTTGCTTGTTTGATACGATATGAACACTTCTCATTGCTTGGCGGAATAGAAAGGTTTAGAATCGAGTGTCGTGAAACCCAAACCAAACCAATCATTTAACAATTAGACTACTCAGCCAATCTCAAACCATAGTAAAACCAAAACCAAACCAATTACTTACCATTGAATTAACGCTGACGTGTAAATTTAAGTGCTAATTTAACCATGAATAACCCACTGGGCGTTGGCGCTAGTAAGGGGAATCAGGATTCCCCTTACTAGGGCTAACGCCCAGTGGGTTATTTATGGGTTAAATTAGCACTTAAATTTACACTTCAGAGTTAATTCTCTGTTCCATTATTTGTGTTCATAGTGCTACGCGGCACAACATTCAATTACTTACCAGTTACACTACTCAGCCAATCTCAAACCATAGTAAAACAAAAAACAGACCAGTTACTTACCAGTTAAACTACTCAGCCAATCTCAAACCATGGTAAAACAAAAAACAGACCAGT